>CAHIKZ030003474.1:0-145000 GCA_903632075.3 Acanthosepion pharaonis | reverse complement strand
GTTGGTAAATATCGCCATTTCCGTTTTATAATGTCAATCTCGATTTGGGCTTGTCTGGTCCTGTTCCACAGTTGGTCGTTCTGGCCACCTGATATTGAGGATGATCCTGAGACATCGGTTGGCAAATATCGCCATTTCCGTTTTATAATGTCAATCTCGATTTGGGCTTGTCTGGTCCTGTTCCACAGTTGGTCGTTCTTGGCCACCTTGATATTGAGGATGATCCTGAGACATCGGTTGGTTCTGGCCATATCAGGATGATTTCCGTTTTATAATGTCAAAAATCTCGATTTGGGCTTGTCTGGTCCTGTTCCACAGTTGGTCGTTCTGGCCACCTGATATTGAGGATGATCCTGAGACATCGGTTGGCAAATATCGCCATTTCCGTTTTATAATGTCAATCTCGATTTGGGCTTGTCTGGTCCTGTTCCACAGTTGGTCGTTCTGGCCACCTGATATTGAGGATGATCCTGAGACATCGGTTGGTTTTCCGTTTTATAATGTCAATCTCGATTTGGGCGCCATTTCCGTTTTATAATGTCAATCTCGATTTGGGTCAATTGTCTGGTCCTGTTCCACAGTTGGTCGTTCTGGCCACCTGATATTGAGGATGATCCTGAGACATCGGTTGGTAAATATCGCCATTTCCGTTTTATAATGTCAATCTCGATTTGGGCTTGTCTGGTCCTGTTCCACAGTTGGTCGTTCTGGCCACCTGATATTGAGGATGATCCTGAGACATCGGTTGGTAAATATCGCCATTTCCGTTTTATAATGTCAATCTCGATTTGGGCTTGTCTGGTCCTGTTCCACAGTTGGTCGTTCTTGGCCACCTGATATTGAGGATGATCCTGAGACATCGGTTGGTAAATATCGCCATTTCCGTTTTATAATGTCAATCTCGATTTGGGCTTGTCTGGTCCTGTTCCACAGTTGGTCGTGTTGGCCACCTGATATTGAGGATGATCCTGAGACATCGGTTGGCAAATATCGCCATTTCCGTTTTATAATAATGTCAATCTCGATTTCGTTCTGGCCACCTGATATTGGTTTCCGTTTTATAATGTCAATCTCGGTCCTGTTCACAGTTGGTTCCTGAGACATCGGTTGGCAAATATCGCCATTTCCGTTTTGGTCGTGTTTGGGTCCTGTTCCACCTGATATTGAGGATGATCCTGAGACATCGGTTGGTGAATATCGCCATTTCCGTTTTATAATGTCAATCTCGATTTGGGTTTGTCTGGTCCTGTTCCACAGTTGGTCGTTTGGCCACCTGATATTGAGGATGATCCTGAGACATCGGTTGGCCAAAATATCGCCATTTCCGTTTTGTAATTGTCAATCTCCTGATTTGGGCTTGTCTGGTCCCTGTTCCACAGTTGGTCGTGTTGGCCACCTGATATTGAGGATGATCCTGAGACATCGGTTGGCAAATATCGCCATTTCCGTTTTATAATGTCAATCTCGATTTGGGCTTGTCTGGTCCTGTTCCACAGTTGGTCGTTCTGGCCACCTGATATTGAGGATGATCCTGAGACATCGGTTGGTAAATATCGCCATTTCCGTTTTATAATGTCAATCTCGATTTGGGTTTGTCTGGTCCTGTTCCACAGTTGTTCGTTCAGGCCACCTGATATTGAGTCGATCCTGAGACATCGGTTGGCAAATATCGCCATTTCCGTTTTATAATGTCAATCTCGATTTGGGCTTGTCTGATCCTGTTCCACAGTTGGTTCATCGATATTGAGGATGATCCTGAACATCATCGCCATTTCCGTTTTATAATGTCAATCTCGATTTGGGCTTGTCTGGTCCTGTTCCACAGTTGGTCGTGTTGTACCTGATATTGGCCACCTGATATTCAATCTCGAGGATGATCCTGAGACATCGGTTGGCAAATATCGCCATTTCCGTTTTATAATGTCAATCTCGATTTGGGCTTGTCTGGTCCTGTTCCACAGTTGGTCGTTCTGGCCACCTGATATTGAGGATGATCCTGAGACATCGGTTGGCAAATATCGCCATTTCCGTTTTATAATGTCAATCTCGATTTGGGCTTGTCTGGTCCTGTTCCGTTTTACAGTTGGTCGTTCTGGCCACCTGATATTGAGGATGATCCTGAGACATCGGTTGGTAAATATCGCCATTTCCGTTTTAATGTCAATGTCAATCTCGATTTGAGGATGATCCTGTCGGTTGGTCCTTTCCGTTTTATAATGTCAATCTCGATTTGGGCTTGTTGGTCCTGTTCTGGTCGTGTTGGCACCTGATATTGAGGATGATCCTGAGACATCGGTTGGTGAATATCGCCATTTCCGTTTTATAATGTCAATCTCGATTTGGGCTTGTCTGGTCCTGTTCCACAGTTGGTCGGTCTGGCCACCTGATATTGAGGATGATACTGAGACATCGTTTGGCAAATATCGCCATTCCCGTTTTATAATGTCAATCTCGATTTGGGCTTGTCTGGTCCTGTTCCACAGTTGGTCGTTCTGGCCACCTGATATTGAGGATGATCCTGAGACATCGGTTGGCAAATATCGCCATTTCCGTTTTATAATGTCAATCTCGATTTGGGCTTGTCTGGTCCTGTTCCACAGTTGGTCGTGTTGGCCACCTGATATTGAGGATGATCCTGAGACATCGGTTGGCAAATATCGCCATTTCCGTTTTATAATGTCAATCTCGATTTGGGCTTGTTTGGTCCTGTTCCACAGTTGGTCGTGTTGGCCACCTGATATTGAGGATGATCCTGAGACATCGGTTGGCAAATATCGCCATTTCCGTTTTATAATGTCAATCTCGATTTGGGCTTGTCTGGTCCTGTTCCACAGTTGGTCGTTCTGGCCACCTGATATTGAGGATGATCCTGAGACATCGGTTGGTAAATATCGCCATTTCCGTTTTATAATGTCAATCTCGATTTGGGCTTGTCTGGTCCTGTTCCACAGTTGGTCGTTCTGGCCACCTGATATTGAGGATGATCCTGATCGGTTGGCAAATATCGCCATTCCGTTTTATAATGAGACATCCTGAGACATCGGTTGGTAAATATCACCATTTCCGTTTTATAATGTCAATCTCGATCTGGGCTTGTCTGGTCCTGTTCCACAGTTGGTCGTTCTGGCCACCTGATATTGAGGATGATCCTGAGACATCGGTTGGTAAATATCACCATTTCCGTTTTATAATGTCAATCTCGTTTTAGGCTTGTCTTGTCCTGTTCCACAGTTAGTCGTGTTGGCCACATGATATTGAGGATGATCCTAGGACATCGGTTGGTAAATATCCCCATTTCCGTTTTATAATGTCAATCTCGATTTGGGTTTGTCTGGTCCTGTTCCACAGGTGGTCGTGTTGGTCACCTGATATTGAGGATGATCCTGAGACATCGGTTGGCAAATATCGCCATTTCAATCTCGATTTTTGTCTGGTCCTGTTCCATTGGTCGTTTAATGTCTATCCTAGGACATCAGTTGGCAAATATCTTTCGTTTTATTTCAATCTCGATTTGGCTTGTCTGGTCCTGTTCCACAGTTGGTCGTTCTGGCCACCTGATATTGAGGATGATCCTGAGACATCCGTTGGCAAATATCGCCATTTTTTAAATGTCCGTTTTATAATGGTCAATCTCGATTTGGGATCCTTCGGTTGGGTAAATATCGCCATTTCCGTTTTTAAATCTGGTCCTGTTCCACAGTTGGTCGTTCTGGCCACCTGATATTGAGGATGATCCTGAGACATCGGTTGGCAAATATCGCCATTTCCGTTTTATAATGTCAATCTCGATTTGGGTTTGTCTGGTCCTGTTCCACAGTTGGTCGTGTTGGCCACCTGATATTGAGGATGATCCTGAGACATCGGTTGGCAAATATCGCCATTTCCGTTTTATAATGTCAATCTCGATTTGGGCTTGTCTGGTCCTGTTCCACAGTTGGTCGTTCAGGCCACCTGATATTGAGGATGATCCTGAGACATCTGTTGGCAAATATCGCCATTTCCGTTTTATAATGTCAATCTCGATTTGGGCTTGTCTGGTCCTGTTCCACAGTTGGTCGTGTTGGCCACCTGATATTGAGGATGATCCTGAGACATCGGTTGGCAAATATCGCCATTTCCGTTTTATAATGTCAATCTCGATTTGGGTTTTTCCTGTTCCACAGTTGGTCGTTCTGTTCCACATCGGTTGGTAAATATCGCCATTTCCGTTTTATAATGTCAATCTCGATTTGGGCCTGGTCCTGTTCCACAGTTGGTCGTGTTGGCCACCTGATATTGAGGGATGATCCTGAGACATCGGTTGGCAAATATCGCCATTTCCGTTTTATAATGTCAATCTCGATTTGGGCTTGTCTGGTCCTGTTCCACAGTTGGTCGTTCTGGCCACCTGATATTGAGGATGATCCTGAGAAATCGGTTGGTAAATATCTCCATTTCCGTTTTATAATGTCAATCTCGATTTGGGCTTGTCTGGTCCTGTTCCACAGTTGGTCGTTCTGGCCACCTGATATTGAGGATGATCCTGAGACATCAAATATCGCCATTTCCGTTTTATAATGTCAATCTCGATTTGGGCTTGTCTGGTCCTGTTCCACAGTTGGTCGTGTTGGCCACCTGATATTGAGGATGATCCTGAGACATCGGTTGGCAAATCGCCATTTCCGTTTTATAATGTCAATCTCGATTTGGGCTTGTTTTTGGTCCTGTTCCACAGTTGGTCGTGTTCACCTGATATTGAGGATGATCCTGAGACATCGGTTGGCAAATATCGCCATTTCCGTTTTATAATGATCTCGATTTGGGCTGATCCTAGGTCGTTCTGGCCACCTGATATTGGTAAATATCAAATTTCCCATTTTTTATAATGTCAATCTCGATTTGGGTTTGTCTGGTCCTGTTCCACAGTTGGTCGTTCTGGCCACCTGATACTGAGGATGATCCTGAGACATCGGTTGGTAAATATCGCCATTTCCGTTTTATAATGTCAATCTCGTTTTAGGCTTCTCTGGTCCTA
Source organism: Acanthosepion pharaonis (assembly GCA_903632075.3). Lineage (NCBI taxonomy): Eukaryota > Metazoa > Mollusca > Cephalopoda > Sepiida > Sepiidae > Acanthosepion > Acanthosepion pharaonis. The sequence continues at coordinate 139,986 of CAHIKZ030003474.1, read as the reverse complement.
TTCCACAGTTGGTCGTTCTGGCCACCTGATACTGAGGATGATCCTGAGACATCGGTTGGTAAATATCGCCATTTCCGTTTTATAATGTCAATCTCGATTTGGGCTTGTCTGGTCCTGTTCCACAGTTGGTCGTGTTGGCCACCTGATATTGAGGATGATCCTGAGACATCGGTTGGCAAATATCGCCATTTCCGTTTTATAATGTCAATCTCAGTTTTGGGCTTGTCTGGTCCTGTTCCACAGTTGGTCGTTCTGGCCACCTGATATTGAGGATGATCCTGAGACATCGGTTGGCAAATATCGCCATTTCCGTTTTATAATGTCAATCTCGATTTGGGCTTGTCTGGTCCTGTTCCACAGTTGGTCGTTCTGGCCACCTGATATTGAGGATGATCCTGAGACATCGGTTGGCAAATATCGCCATTTCCGTTTTATAATGTCAATCTCGATTTGGGCTTGTCTGGTCCTGTTCCACAGTTGGTCGTTCTGGCCACCTGATATTGAGGATGATCCTGAGACATCGGTTGGTAAATATCGCCATTTCCGTTTTATAATGTCAATCTCGATTTGGGCTTGTCTGGTCCTGTTCCACAGTTGGTCGTGTTGGCCACCTGATATTGAGGATGATCCTGAGACATCGGTTGGCAAATATCGCCATTTCCGTTTTATAATGTCAATCTCGATTTGGGTTTGTCTGGTCCTGTTCCACAGTTGGTCGTTCTGGCCACCTGATATTGAGGATGATCCTGAGACATCGGTTGGTAAATATCGCCATTTCCGTTTTTATAATAATGTTTGGGCAATTGGTCTCGATTTGGGATTGTCTGGTCCCATTTCCCGTTTTATAATGTCAATCTCGACAGTCTGGTCGTTCCACAGTTGGTCGTTCTGGCCACCTGATATTGAGGATGATCCTGAGACATCGGTTGGCAAATATCGCCATTTCCGTTTTATAATGTCAATCTCGATTTGGGCTTGTCTGGTCCTGTTCCACAGTTGGTCGTGTTGGCCACCTGATATTGAGGATGAGCCTGAGACATCGGTTGGCAAATATCGCCATTTCCGTTTTATAATGTCCAATCTCGATTTGGCCACCATATTGTCTGATCCTGTTCCACAGTTGGTCGTGTTGGCCACCTGATATTGAGGATGATCCTGAGACATCCCGGTTGGCAAATATCGCCATTTCCGTTTTATAATGTCAATCTCGATTTGGGCTTGTCTGGTCGCCATGTTCCACTCGAGTTGGTCGTTCTGGCCACCTGATATTGAGGATGATCCTGAGACATCGGTTGGTAAATATCGCCATTTCCGTTTTATAATGTCAATCTCGATTTGGGTTTGTCTGGTCCTGTTCCACAGTTGGTCGTTCTGGCCACCTGATATTGAGGATGATCCTGAGACATCGGTTGGTAAATATCGCCATTTCCGTTTTATAATGTCAATCTCGGCTTTTTGGTCCTGTTCCACAGTTGGTCTGGTCCCTGATTCCTGAGACATCGGTTGGTTTCCGTTTTATAATGTCAATCTCGATTTGGGCTTGTCTGGTCCTGTTCCACCGTGTTGTATTGAGGATGATCCTGAGACATCGGTTGGCAAATATCGCCATTTCCGTTTTATAATGTCAATCTCGATTTGGGTTTGTCTGGTCCTGTTCCACAGTTGGTCGTGTTGGCCACCTGATATTGAGGATGATCCTGAGACATCGGTTGGTAAATATCCCCATTTCCGTTTTATAATGTCAATCTCGATTTGGGCTTGTCTGGTCCTGTTCCACAGTTGGTCGTGTTGGCCACCTGATATTGAGGATGATCCTGAGACATCGGTTGTGAAATATCGCCATTTCCGTTTTATAATGTCAATCTCGATTTGGGCTTGTCTGGTCCTTTCCGTTTTTATACCTGATGTTGAGGATGATCCTGAGACATTTTGGCAAATATCGTCATTTCCGTTTTATAATGTCAATCTCGATTTGGGCTAGTCTGGTCCTGTTCCACAGCTGGTCGTGTTGGCCACCTGATATTGAGGATGATCCTAGGACATCCGTTGGCAAATATCGCAATTTCCGTTTTATAATGTCAATCTCGATTTGGGTTTGTCTGGTCCTGTTCCACAGTTGGTCGTGTTGGCCACCTGATATTGAGGATGATCCTGGGACATCGCCATTTCCGTTGGTGTCAATATCGCAATTTCCGTTTTATAATGTCAATCTCGATTTGGGTTTGTCTGGTCCTGTTCCACAGTTGGTCGTTCTGGCCACCTGATATTGAGGATGATCCTGAGACATCGGTTGGTGAATATCGCCATTTCCGTTTTATAATGTCAATCTCGATTTGGGTTTGTCTGGTCCTGTTCCACAGTTGGTCGTTCTGGCCACCTGATATTGAGGATGATCCTGAGACATCGGTTGGCAAATATCGCCATTTCCGTTTTATAATGTCAATCTCGATTTGGGCTTGTCTGGTCCTGTTCCACAGTTGGTCGTTCAGGCCACCTGATATTGAGGATGATCCTGAGACATCGGTTGGCAAATATCGCCATTTCCGTTTATAATGTCAATCTCGATTTGGGTTTTATGGTCCTGTTCCACAGTTGGTCGTTCGGCCACCTGATATTGAGGATGATCCTGAGACATCGGTTGGTCGCCATTTCCGTTTTATAATGTCAATCTCGATTTGGTCGTGTTGGTCCTGTTCCACAGTTGGTCGTGTTGGCCACCTGATATTGAGGATGATCCTTTGAGACATCGGTTGGTCGGCAAATATCGCCATTTCCGTTTTATAATGTCAATCTCGATTTGGGGCTTGTCTGGTCCTGTTCCACAGTTGGTCGTTCTGGCCACCTGATATTGAGGATGATCCTGAGACATCGGTTGGCAAATATCGCCATTTCCGTTTTATAATGTCAATCTCGATTTGGGCTTTGTCTGGTCCTGTTCCACAGTTGGTCGTTCTTGGCCACCTGATATTGAGGATGATCCTGAGACATCGGTTTGGCAAATATCGCCATTTCCGTTTTATAATGTCAATCTCGATTTGGGCTTGTTGGTCCTGTTCCACAGTTGGTCGTGTTGGCCACTGATATTGAGGATGATCCTGAGGACATCGGTTGGCAAATATCGCCATTTCCGTTTTATAATGTCAATCTCGATTTGGGCTTGTCTGGTCCTGTTCCACAGTTGGTCGTTCTGGCCACCTGATATTGAGGATCGAAATCGCCATTTCCGTTTTATAATGTCAATCTCGATTTGGGCGGTCCTGTTCCACAGTTGGTCGTTCTGGCCAAATTGATGATCCTGAGACATCGGTTGGCAAATTTCCGTTTTATAATGTCAATCTCGATTTGGGGTTGTCTGGTCCTGTTCCACAGTTGGTCGTGTAAGCCACCTGATATTGAGGATGATCCTGAGACATCGGTTGGTAAATATCGCCATTTCCGTTTTATAATGTCAATCTCGAGTTGGGCTTGTTTGGTCCTGTTCCACAGTTGGTCGTGTTGGCCACCTGATATTGAGGATGATCCTGAGACATCGGTTGGCAAATATCGCCATTTCCGTTTTATAATGTCAATCTCGATTTGGGTCTGGTCTTTGTCTGGTCCTGTTCCACAGTTGGTCGTTCTGGCCACCTGATATTGAGGATGATCCTGAGACATCGGTTGGCAAATATGTCGCCATTTCCGTTTTCCACATTGGTCGTGTTGGCCATGTCAATCCTCGACATTTGGCTTTGTTTGGTCCTGTTTGGGCCTGGTCCTGTTTCCACAGTTGGTCGTTCTGGCCACCTGATATTGAGGATGATCCTGAGACATCAGTTGGTGAATATCGCCATTTCCGTTTTATAATGTCAATCTCGATTTGGGCTTGTCTGGTCCTGTTCCACAGTTGGTCGTGTTGGCCACCTGATATTGAGGATGATCCTGAGACATCGGTTGGCAAATATCGCCATTTCCGTTTTATAATGTCAATCTCGATTTGGGTTTGTCTGGTCCTGTTCCACAGTTGGTCGTTCTGGCCACCTGATATTGAGGATGATCCTGAGACATCGGTTGGTGAATATCGCCATTTCCGTTTTATAATGTCAATCTCGATTTGGGTTTGTCTGGTCCTGTTCCACAGTTGGTCGTTCTGGCCACCTGATATTGAGGATGATCCTGAGACATCGGTTGGTTGGTTTTATAATGTCAAATATCGCCATTTCCGTTTTATAATGTCAATCTCGATTTGGTTTTGTCTGGTCCTGTTCCACAGTTGGTCGTTCTGGCCACCTGATATTGAGGATGATCCTGAGACATCGGTTGGCAAATATCGCCATTTCCGTTTTATAATGTCAATCTCGATTTGGGTTTGTCTGGTCCTGTTCCACAGTTGGTCGTTCTGGCCACCTGATATTGAGGATGATCCTGGGACATCGGTTGGTAAATATCGCCATTTCCGTTTTATAATGTCAATCTCGATTTGGGTTTGTCTGGTCCTGTTCCACAGTTGGTCGTTCTGGCCACCTGATATTGAGGATGATCCTGAGACATCGGTTGGTAAATATCGCCATTTCCGTTTTATAAATGTCAATCTCGATTTGGCTTTGTCTGGTCCTGTTCCACAGTTGGTCGTTCTGGCCACCTGATATTGAGGATGATCCTGGACATCGGTTACTGCCATTCCGTTTTATAATGTCAATCTCGATTTGGGTTTGTCTGGTCCTGTTCCACAGTTGGTCGTTCTGGCCACCTGATATTGAGGATGATCCTGAGACATCGGTTGGTAAATATCGCCATTTCCGTTTTATAATGTCAATCTCGATTTGGGCTTGTCTGGTCCTGTTCCACAGTTGGTCGTTCTTGGCCACCTGATATTGAGGATGATCCTGAGACATCGGTTGGTAAATATCGCCATTTCGTTTTATAATGTCAATCTCGATTTGGGCTTTGTCTGGTCCTGTTCCACAGTTGGTCGTTCTGGCCACCTGATATTGAGGATGATCCTGAGACATCGGTTGGTAAATATCGCCATTTCCGTTTTATAATGTCAATCTCGATTTGGGTTTGTCTGGTCCTGTTCCACAGTTGGTCGTTCTGGCCACCTGATATTGAGGATGATCCTGAGACATCTGTTGGCAAATATCGCCATTTCCGTTTTATAATGTCAATCTCGATTTGGGCTTGTCTGGTCCTGTTCCTGTTCGTTCTGGCCACCTGATATTGAGGATGGTCGGTTGGCAAATATCGCCATTTCCGTTTTTTAATGTCAATCTGATTTGGGCTTGTCTGGTCCTGTTCCACAGTTGGTCGTTCTGGGTAGATGATCCTGAGACATTTGTTGGTAAAATCGCCATTTCCGTTTTATAATGTCAATCTCGATTTGGGTTTGTCTGGTCCTGTTCCACAGTTGGTCGTGTTGGCCATGTGATCCTGAGACATCGTTTTCCGTTTTATAATGGTCACTGGTCCTGATATTGAGGATGATCCTGAGACATCGGTTGGCAAATATCGCCATTTCCGTTTTATAATGTCAATCTCGATTTGGGCTTGTCTGGTCCTGTTCCACAGTTGGTCGTTCTGGCCACCTGATATTGAGGATGATCCTGAGACATCGGTTGGTAAATATCGCCATTTCCGTTTTATAATGTCAATCTCGATTTGGGTTTTGTCTGGTCCTGTTCCACAGTTGGTCGTTCTGGCCACCTGATATTGAGGATGATCCTGAGACATCGGTTGGCAAATATCGCCATTTCCGTTTTATAATGTCAATCTCGATTTGGGCTTGTCTGGTCCTGTTCCACAGTTGGTCGTTCTGGCCACCTGATATTGAGGATGATCCTGAGACATCGGTTGGTAAATATCGCCATTTCCGTTTTATAATGTCAATCTCTCGATTTGGGTTTGTCTGGTCCTGTTCCACAGTTGGTCGTTCTGGTCCTGATATTGAGGATGATCCTGAGACATCGGTTGGTCGTATCGCCATTTCCCAGTTTTATAATGTCAATCTCGATTTGGGCTTGTCTGGTCCTGTTCCACAGTTGGTCGTTCTGATATTGAGGATGATCCCAGACATCTTGATTTTGAGGAATGATTTGGGTTTGTTTGGTCCTGTTCCAGACATCCTGATATTGAGGATGATCCTACATCACCATTTTCCGTTTTATAATGTCAATCTCGATTTGGGCTTGTCTGGTCCTGTTCCACAGTTGGTCGTTTGGCCACCTGATATTGAGGATGATCCTGGAAATCGGTTGGCAAATATCGCCCTTCCGTTTTATAATGTCAATCTCGATTGTCTGGTCCTGTTCCACAGTTGGTCTTGATCCTGGTCCTGTTCCGTTTTATAATGTCAGATTTGGGTTGTTGGTCCTGTTCCACAGTTGTTCTGGCCACCTGATATTGAGGATGATCCTGAGACATCGGTTGGCAAATATTTCGCCATTTCGTTTTGGTCTTTTATTCCAATTGTCAATCTCGATTTGAGGATGATCCTGAGACATGGTTGGTTTTCCCGTTTTATAATGTCAATCGAGTTGGTCGTGTTGGCCTGTTCACCGTTCTGGCCAATCGATATTGAGGATGATCCTGAGACATCGGTTGGCAAATATCACCATTTCCGTTTTATAATGTCAATCTCGATTTTGTCTGGTCCTGTTCCACAGTTGGTCGTTCCACCTTATTGAGGATATTGAGACATCGGTTGGATGATCCTCGATTTGGGCTTGTCTGGACATCGTGTTGGCAAAGGATGATCCTGAGACATCGGTTGGTAAACATTTTCCGTTTTATAATGTCAATCTCTGATTTGGGTTTGTCTGGTCCTGTTCCACAGTTGGTCGGGGCCACCTGATATTGAGGATGATCCTTGACATCGGTTGGTAAATATCCCATTTCCGTTTTATAATGTCAATCTCGATTTGGGTTTGTCTGTTCCTGTTCCACAGTTGGTCGTTCTTGGCCACCTGATATCGAGGGATGATCCTGAGACATCGGTTGGTAAATATCACCATTTCCGTTTTATAATGTCAATCTCGATTTGGGCTTGTCTGGTCCTGTTCCACAGTTGGTCGTTCTGGCCACCTGATATTGAGGATGATCCTGAGACATCCCTTGGCAAATATCGCCATTTCCGTTTTATAATGTCAATCTCGATTTGGGCTTGTCTGGTCCTGTTCCACAGTTGGTCGTTCTGGCCACCTGATATTGAGGATGATCCTGAACATCGGTTGGTAAATATCTCCATTTCCGTTTTATAATGTCAATCTCGATTTGGGCTTGTCTGGTCCTGTTCCACAGTTGGTCGTGTTGGCCACCTGATATTGAGGATGATCCTGAGACATCGGTTGGCAAATATCGCCATTTCCGTTTTATAATGTCAATCTCGATTTGGGTTTGTCTGGTCCTGTTCCACAGTTGGTCGTTCTGGCCACCTGATATTGAGGATGATCCTGAGACATCGGTTGGTAAATATCACCATTTCCGTTTTATAATGTCAATCTCGATTTGGGCTTGTCTGGTCCTATTCAACAGTTGGTCGTTCTGGCCACCTGATATTGAGGATGATCCTGAGACATCGGTTGGCAAATATCGCCATTTCCGTTTTATAATGTCAATCTCGATCTGGGCTTGTCTGGTCCTGTTCCACAGTTGGTCGTTCTGGCCACCTGATATTGAGGATGATCCTGAGACATCGGTTGGTAAATATCACCATTTCCGTTTTATTGTTCGGTCCTGTCAATCTCGATTTGATATTGAGGATGATCCTGAGATATCGGTTGGCAATATCCTTTCGTTTTATAATGTCAATCTCGATTTGTTGGTCGTTCCCACTCATTAGTTGGTCGTTCAGGCCACCTGATATTGAGGATGATCCTGAGACATCGGTTGGTAAATATCGCCATTTCCGTTTTATAATGTCAATCTCGATTTGGGCTTGTCTGGTCCTGTTCCACAGTTGGTCGTTCTGGCCACCTGATATTGAGGATGATCCTGAGACATCGGTTGGCAAATATCCATTTTCCGTTTTATAATGTCAATCTCGATTTGGGTTTGTCTGGTCCTGTTCCACAGTTGGTCGTTCTGGCCACCTGATATTGAGGATGATCCTGAGACATCGGTTGGCAAATATCGCCATTTCCGTTTTATAATGTCAATCTCGATTTGGGGTTTGTCCACAGTTTGGGTTTGTCTGGTTGGCCTGTTCCACCTGAGACCTGGTTGGCGCCATTTCCGTTTTATAATGTCAATCTGGTTTGGGTTTGTCTGGTCCTGTTCCTGATTGGTCGTTCTGGCCACCTGATATTGAGGATGATCCTGAGACATCGGTTGGCAAATATCGCCATTTCCGTTTTATAATGTCAATCTCGATTTGGGTTTGTCTGGTCCTGTTCCACAGTTGGTCGTTCTGGCCACCTGATATTGAGGATGATCCTGAGACATCGGTTGGCAAATATCGCCATTTCCGTTTTATAATGTCAATCTCGATTTGGGTTTGTCTGGTCCTGTTCCACAGTTGGTCGTATTGGCCACCTGATATTGAGGATGATCCTGAGACATCGGTTGGCAAAAATATCGCCATTTCCGTTTTATAATGTCAATCTCGATTTGGGTTTGTTTTCCTGTTTTATAATGTCAATCTGATATTGAGGATGATCCTGTGAGTCATCGGTTGGCAAATATCGCCATTTCCGTTTTATAATGTCAATCTCGATTTGGTTGGCTTGTCTGTCCTGTTCACAGTTGGTCGTGTTATGATCTGATCCTGAGACATCGGTTGTTCCATTTCCGTTTTATAATGTCAATGGTCGGTCCTGTTGGTCGTTCTGGCCACCTGATATTGAGGATGATCCTGAGACATCGGTTGGCAAATATCGCCATTTCCGTTTTATAATGTCAATCTCGATTTGGGCTTGTCTGGTCCTGTTCCACAGTTGGTCGTTCTGGCCACCTGATATTGAGGATGATCCTGAGACATCGGTTGGTAAATATCGCCATTTCCGTTTTATAATGTCAATCTCGATTTGGGTTTGTCTGGTCCTGTTCCACAGTTGGTCGTTCTGGCCACCTGATATTGAGGATGATCCTGAGACATCGGTTGGTAAATATCGCCATTTCCGTTTTATAATGTCAATCTCGATTTGGCTTTGTCTGGTCCTGTTCCACAGTTGGTCGTGTAGGCCACCTGATATTGAGGATGATCCTGAGACATCGGTTGGTAAATATCGCCATTTCCGTTTTATAATGTCAATCTCGATTTGGGTTTGTCTGGTCCTGTTCCACAGATGGTCGTTCTGGCCACCTGATATTGAGGGATGATCCTGAGACATCGGTTGGCAAAATCGCCATTTCCGTTTTATAATGTCAATCTCGATTTGGGTTTGTCTGGTCCTGTTCCACAGTTGGTCGTTCTGGCCACCTGATATTGAGGATGATCCTGGAGACATCGGTTGGCAAATATCGCCATTTCGTTTTATAATGTCAATCTCGATTTGGGCTTGTCTGTTCCTGTTCCACAGTTGGTCGTGTTGACCACCTGATATTGAGGATGATCCTGAGACATCGGTTGGTAAATATCGCCATTTCCGTTTTATAAAGTCAATCTCGATTTGGGTTTGTCTGGTCCTGTTCCACAGATGGTCGTTCTGGCCACCTGATATTGAGGATGATCCTAGGACATCGGTTCGCAAATATCGCCATTTCCGTTTTATAATGTCAATCTCGATTTGGTTTGTCGATTTGGGTTTGTCTGGTCCCTGTTCCACAGTTGGTCGTTCTGGCCACCTGATATTGAGGATGATCCTAGAGACATCGGTTGGCAAATATCGCCATTTCCGTTTTATAATGTCAATCTCGATTTGGGCTTGTCTGGTCCTGTTCCACAGTTGGTCGTTCTGGCCACCTGATATCGAGGATGATCCCATTTCCGATAATGACATTTGGGTTTGTCGGTTGGTAAATATCACCAAATTTCCGTTTTATAATGTCAATCTCGATTTGGTTTTGTCTGGTCCTTGTTCCAGTGGTCGTTCTGGCCACCTGATATTGAGGATGATCCTGAGACATCGGTTGGCAAATATCGCCATTTCCGTTTTATAATGTCAATCTCGATTTGGGCTTGTCTGGTCCTGTTCCACAGTTGGTCGTTCTGGCCACCTGATATTGAGGATGATCCTGAGACATCGGTTGGCAAATATCGCCATTTCCGTTTTATAATGTCAATCTCGATTTGGGCTTGTCTGGTCCTGTTCCACAGTTGGTCGTTCAGGCCACCTGATATTGAGGATGATCCTGAGACATCGGTTGGCAAATATCGCCATTTCCGTTTATAATGTCAATCTCGATTTGGGTTTGTCTGTTCCTGTTCCACAGTTGGTCGTTGGCCACCTGATATTGAGGATGATCCTGAGACATCGGTTGGTAAATATCACCATTTCCGTTTTATAATGTCAATCTCGATTTGGGCTTGTCTGGTCCTGTTCCACAGTTGGTCGTTGGTTTTCACCTGATATTGAGGATGATCCTGAGACATCGGTTGGCAAATATCGCCATTTCCGTTTTATAATGTCAATCTCGATTTGGGCTTGTCTGGTCCTGTTCCACAGTTGGTCGTGTTGGCCATTCCGTGATATTTGAGGATGATCCTGAGACATCGAGTTCCTGGACATCGGTTGGTAAATATCGCCATTTCCGTTTATAATGTCAATCTCGACCTTTTGGGATGATCCTGTTTGTCTGGTCCTTTTATAATGTCAATCTCGATTTGGGGTTTGTTCGTTCCTGTTCCACAGTTGGTCGTTCTGGCCACCTGATATTGAGGATGATCCTGAGACATCGGTTGGTAAATATCACCATTTCCGTTTTATAATGTCAATCTCGATTTGGGTTTGTCTGGTCCTGTTCCACAGTTGGTCGTTTTGGCCACCTGATATTGAGGATGATCCTGAGACATCGGTTGGCAAATATCGCCATTTTCCGTTTTTATAATGTCAATCTCGATTTGGGCTTGTCTGGTCCTGTTCCACAGTTGGTCGTTCTGGCCACCTGATATTGAGGGATGATCCTGAGACATCGGTTGGTAAATATCGCCATTTCCGTTTTATAATGTCAATCTCGATTTGGGTTTGTCTGGTCCTGTTCCACAGTTGGTCGTTCTGGCCACCTGATATTGAGGATGATCCTGAGACATCGGTTGGTTGTTTTATAATGTCAATCTCGATCGCCATTTCGTTTACCTGATAATGGGCGAACCCTGATTTGATGTCAAGGATGATCCTGAGACATCGGTTGGTAAATATCGCCATTTCCGTTTTATAATGTCAATCTCGATTTGGGTTGTCTTGTCCTGTTCCACAGTTGGTCGGTCTGTGATATTGAGGATGATCCTGTTCCAAATATCGCCATTCAGTCAATCTTGGTCGTTCCTGTTCCACAGTTGGTCGTGGCCACCTGATATTGAGGATGATCCTGAGACATCGGTTGGTAAATATCGCCATTTCCGTTTTATAATGTCAATTCGATTTGGGTTTGTCTGGTCCTGTTCCACAGTTGGTCGTTCTGGCCACCTGATATTGAGGATGATCCTGAGACATCGGTTGGTAAATATCACCATTTCCGTTTTATAATGTCAATCTCGATTTAGTTTGTCTGGTCCTGTTCCACAGTTGGTCGTTCTGGCCACCTGATATTGAGGATGATCCTGAGACATCGGTTGGTAAATATCACCATTTCCGTTTTATAATGTCAATTTCGTTTTAGGCTTGTCTGGTCCTGTTCCACAGTTGGTCGTTCTGGCCACCTGATACTGAGGATGATCCTGAGACATCGGTTGGTAAATATCGCCATTTCCGTTTTATAATGTCAATCTCGATTTTTGTTCGGCTGTTCCACAGTTGGTCTGTTCCCTGATTGGTCGATGATCTGGACATCGGTTGGTAAATATCACCTGTTTTATAATGTCAAGATGATCCTCTGGTCCTGTTCATCGTTCTGGCCACCTGTTTGAGGATAAATGAGACATCATTTCCGTTTTATAATGTCAATCTCGATTTGGGCTTGTCTGGTCCTGTTCCACAGTTGGTCGTTCTGGCCACCTGATATTGAGGATGATCCTGAGACATCGGTTGGCAAATATCGCCATTTCCGTTTTATAATGTCAATCTCGATTTGGGTTTGTCTGGTCCTGTTCCACAGTTGGTCGTGTAGGCCACCTGATATTGAGGATGATCCTGAGATATCGGTTGGTAAATATCGCCATTTCCGTTTTAATGTCAATGTCGATTTGGGTTTGTCTGGTCCTGTTCCACAGTTGGTCGTTTTGATATTGGCTGATCCTGAGACATCGGTTGTATCACCATTTCTGTTCCATTTTTTTAATTGTCAGTTGGTCGTTCTTTATAATGTCACCCAATTTAGGTTTGTCTGTCCACCTGATATTGAGGATGATCCTGGAGACATCAGTTGGTAAATATCGCCATTTCCGTTTTATAATGTCAATCTCGATTTGGGCTTGTCTGGTCCTGTTCCACAGTTGGTCGTTCTGCCCACCTGATATTGAGGATGATCCTGAGACATCGGTTGGCAAATATCGCCATTTCCGTTTTATAATGTCAATCTCGATTTGGGTTTGTCTGGTCCTGTTCCACAGTTGGTCGTTCTATTACCTGATATTGAGGATGATCCTGGAGACATCCGTTGGTAAATATCACCATTTCCGTTTTATAATGTCAATCTCGATTTGGGTTTGTCTGGTCCTGTTCCACAGTTGGTCGTTCTGGACACCTGATATTGAGGATGATCCTGAGACATCGGTTGGTAAATATCACCATTTCCGTTTTATAATGTCAATCTCGATTTGGGCTTGTCTGGTCCTGTTCCACAGTTGGTCGTTCTGGCCACCTGATATTGAGGATGACCCTGAGACATCGGTTGGCAAATATCGCCATTTCCGTTTTATAATGTCAATCTCTCCATTTGGGTTTGTCTGGTCCTGTTCCACAGTTGGTCGTTCTGGCCACCTGATATTGAGGATGATCCTGAGACATCGGTTGGTAACATCGCCATTTCCGTTTTATAATGTCAATCTCGATTTGGGCTTGTTTTATGGTCTGTTCCACAGTTGATCCCAGACGTTGGTTGGCCACCTGTCAATATTTGGTTTGTCTGATGATCCTGGCCACCTGATATTGGTTCCTGGACATCGTTGGCAAATATCGCCATTTCCGTTTTATAATGTCAATCTCGATTTGGGCTTGTCTGGTCCTGTTCCACAGTTGGTCGTTCTGGCCACCTGATATTGAGGATGATCCTGAGACATCGGTTGGCAAATATCGCCATTTCCGTTTTATAATGTCAATCTCGATTTGGGTTTGTTCCACAGTTGGTCCTGTTCCTGATATCGAGGATTGGTCGTTTATAATGTCAATCTCGATTTGGGTTTGTCTGGTCCTGTTCCACAGTTGGTCGTTCTGATGATTTGAGGATGATCCTGAGACATCGGTTGGCAAATATCGCCATTTCCGTTTTATAATGTCAATCTCGATTTGGGATTTGTCTGGTCCTGTTCCATAGTTGGTCGTGTTGGCCACCTGATATTGAGGATGATCCTTGACGTCGGTTGGCAAATATCGCCATTTCCGTTTTATAATGTCAATCTCGATTTTCGTCTTGTCTGGTCCTGTTCCACAGTTGGTCGTGTTGGCCACCTGATATTGAGGATGATCCTGAGACATCGGTTGGCAAATATCGCCATTTCCGTTTTATAATGTCAATCTCGATTTGGGCTTGTCTGGTCCTGTTCCACAGTTGGTCGTGTTGGCCACCTGATATTGAGGATGATCCTGAGACATCGGTTGGCAAATATCGCCATTTCCGTTTTATAATGTCAATCTCGATTTGGGTTTGTCTGGTCCTGTTCCACAGTTGGTCGTTCTGGCCACCTGATATTGAGGATGATCCTGAGACATCGGTTGGGTAAATATCGCCATTTCCGTTTTATAATGTCAATCTCGATTTGAAACATCTTGTCTGGTCCTGTTCCACAGTTGGTCGTTCTGGCCACCCAATGATATTGAGGATGATCCTGAGACATCGGTTGGTAAATATCGCCATTTCCGTTTTATAATGTCAATCTCGATTTGGCTTGTCTGGTCCTGTTCCACAGTTGGTCGTTCTGGCCACCTGATATTGAGGATGATCCTGAGACATCGGTTGGCAAATATCGCCATTTCGTTTTTAATAATGTCAATTGGTCTCGATTTGAGGATTTGTCTGGTCCTGTTCCACAGTTGGTCGTTCTACAGTTGGTCACCTGATATTGAGGATGATCCTGGGACATCGGTTGGTAAATATCGCCATTTTCAGTTTTATAATGTCAATCTCGATTTGGGCTTGTCTGGTCCTGTTCCACAGTTGGTCGTGTTGGCCACCTGACATTGAGATGATCCTGAGACATCATTGGTAAATATCGCCATTTCCGTTTTATAATGTCAATCTCGATTTGGGTTCCACAGTTTCGTGTTGGCCACCTGATATTGAGGATATTATCCTCAATCACGTTTTATAATGTCAATCTCGATGGTCTGTGGTCCGTTTTATAATGTTCCATAGTTGGTCGTGTTGGCCACCTGATTTCCTGATCCTGAGACATCGGTTGGCAAATATCACCTTTTCCGTTTTATAATGTCAATCTCGATTTGGGCTTGTCTGGTCCTGTTCCACAGTTGGTCGTTCTGGCAATTTGATATCGAGGATGATCCTGAGACATCGGTTGGTAAATATCACCATTTCCGTTTTATAATGTCAATCTCGATTTGGGTTTGTCTGGTCCTGTTTACAGTTGGTCGTTTCTGGCCACCTGATATTGAGGATTATCCTGGGACATCGGTTGGCAAATATCGCCATTTCCGTTTTATAATGTCAATCTCGATTTGGGTTGTCTGGTCCTGTTCCACATTTGGTCGTGGTCGTGAGGATTGATCCTGGGGACATCGGTTGATAAAATGATTTCGTTTTATAATAGCAATCTCGATTTGAATCCTGTTCCACAGTTGGTCTTTCGGCCACCTGATTGAGGATGATCCTGAAATAAATATCACCATTTCCGTTTTATAAATGTCAATCTCGATTTGGGTTTGTCTGTTCCTGTTCCTAGATTGGTCGTTCTGTCTACCTGATATTGAGGGTTGTTTGGTCCTGTTCCATGATCCTGAGACATCGGTTGGTAAATATCGCCATTTCCGTTTTATAATGTCAATCTCGATTTGGGTTTGTCTGGTCTGTTCCACCTTAGTGATCCTGGTCGGTTGGCAAATATCGCCATTTCACCTGATTTGGGATTGTCTGGTCGCCATTTCCGTTTTATAATATCAATCTCTTGTTGAGGATGATCCTGAGACATCGGTTGGCAAATATCGCCATTTCGTTTTTATAATGTCAATCTCGATTTGGGTTTGTCTGGTCCTGTTCCACAGTTGGTCGTTTTGGCCACCTGATATTGAGGATGATCCTGAGACATCGGTTGCCTTGGTTTTAAATATCAATCTCATTTCCGTTTTTTTGGTCGTCAATCTCGATTTGGGTTTGTCTGGTCCTGTTCCAATCAGTTGGTCGTTCCTGGCCCACCTGATATTGAGGATGATCCTGAGACATCGGTTGGCAAATATCAATCTCATTTCCGTTTTATAATGTCCTGGGACATCGGTTGGCCGTATCTCGCCATTTCCGGCTTGTCTGTTCCTGTCCACAGTTGGTCGTTCTGGCCACCTGATATTGAGGATGATCCCATTTCAGACATCGGCCGGGCTTGTTTTGGTCCTGTTCCACATGGGCTTGTTTTATAAATGTCAATCTCGCCATTTCCGGTTTGTTTGGGTCCTGTTCCACAGTTGGTCGTCGGTTGGCACCTGATATCGAGGATGATCCTTTTACATCGGTTGGTAAATATCACCATTTCCGCTTATGGTCTATTCCACAGTTTGGTCGTGTTCCACGGTTGTCGTTCCTGGCCATTGGATTGAGGATGATCCCGATCGGCAAATATCCCGTTTTCCGTTTTGTAATGTCAATCTCGAATTTGGGCTTGTCGGTCCTGTTCCAGTTAATTGGTCGTTCTGTTAACCTGATATTGAGGATGATCTGAGGACATCATTTGCTTAAATATCGCCATTTCCGTTTTATAATCTCATTGGGCTTGTCTGGTCTGTTCCACAGTTGGTCGTGTTGGCCCCTGATATTGAGGATGATCCTGAGACATCGGTTGGCAAATATCACCATTTCGTTTTATAATGTCAATCTCAATCTCTGATTTGGGTTTGTCTGGATCCTGTTCAGTTGGTAAATCTCCCATTTCCGTTGGTCTCAGTTTGGGTTTGTCTGACACCCCTGATATTGGAGGGATGATCCTGGGACATCCGTTGGTAAATATCACCATTTCCGTTTTAAATGTCAATAATCTCGCTTTGGGCTTGAATCTGGTCCTGTTCCCAGTTGGTATTTGTACACCTGATTTTGAGGATGATCCTGAGACATCAGTTGGTAAATATCATCATTTTCCGTTTATAATGTCCAATCTCGATTTGGGCTTGTCTGGTCCTGTTCCACAGCTGGTCGTTCTGGCCACCTGATATTGAGGATGATCCTAGATATCGTTGTAAATATCGCCATTTCCGTTTTATAATGTCAATCTCGATTTTGGTTTGTCTGGTCCTGTTTTCACAGTTGGTCGTTTCTGTACCTGATATTGAGGATGATCCTGGGACATCGGTTTGGTGAATATCGCCATTTCCGTTTTAATGTCAATCTCGATTTGGGGCTGTCTGTTCCTGTTTCAGTTGGTCGTTCTGGCTACACCTGATATTGATCCTGGAGACTCGGTTGTAAATGTCGATCCTTTGAGTTCCACATCGGTTGAGGATGTCAATCTTGATTTGGGCCCATTCAATCTCGGGTTCCACAGCTCGTTCACAGTTGGCCGTGTTGTACCTATATGTGATCCTAGGACATCCGTTGAAATATCGCCATTTCATTTATAATGTCATCTCGATTTGGGTTTACCTGGTCTGGTCACAGTTGGTCGTTCCTGATATTGAGATGATCCTGAGACATCGGTTGGCAATATCGCCATTTCCGTTTTATAATGTCAACTCGATTTGGGCTTGTCTGGTCCTGTTCCACAGTTGGTCAGTCTGGCACCTGATATGATGATCGCGGATCGTTTGTTAAATATCCCGTTTTATAATGTCAATCTCGATTTGGGTTTGTCTGGTCCTGTTCACACTTGGTCTGTTGGCCCCTTTTGATGATCCTGTTTCGGTTGGCAAATGTTTTCTAATGTCAATCTCGATTTGGGTTTGTCTGGTTCCTGTTCCACAGTTGGTCGTTCTGGCCACCTGATATCGAGGATGATCCGAGACATCGGTTGGTAAATATCACCATTTCCGTTTTTATAATGTCAATCTCGATTTGGGTTTGTCTGGTCTGTTCACAGTGGTAGTGTGGCGTACCTGATATTGAGGATGATCCTGGAGACACGGTTGGGCAACATCGCCATTTCCGTTTATAATGTCAATCTCGATTTGGGCAATCTGTCCTGTTCCACAGTTGGTCGGGTCTGGCACTGATATTGAGGATGATCCTGAGACATCGGTTGGTAAATATCCGCCATTCCGTTTTATAATGTCAATCTCGATTTGTCTTGTTCGGTCCTGTTCCTGATTGGTCGTGTTGGCCACCTGATATCGAGGATGATCCTGAGACATCGGTTGGGTAAATATCACTTCCGGTTTTATAATGTCAATCTCGATTTGGGTTTGTCGGTCCTGTTCCAGTTGTTGGTATTTCTGGCCACCTATTATTGAGATGATCTTGAGAGACATCGGTTGGCAAATATCACCATTTCCCGTTTTATAATGTCAATCTCGTTTTGGGTTTGTCTGGTCTATTCCACGGTTGGTCGTTCTGGCCACCTGATGGGGATGATCCTGGACGTCGGTTGGTGAATATCGCCATTTCCGTTTTATAATGTAATCTCGATTTGGGTTTGTCTGGTTATGTTTCCACAGTTGGTCGTTCTGTACTGGTGTGAGGATGATCCTGAACAGTTGTAAAATATCGCTATTCCGTTTTATATGTCAATCTCTCGATTTGGGTTTGTCTGGTCCTGTTCACAGTTGGTCGTTCTGGCCACCTGATATTGATGATGATCCTGGGACATCGGTTTGGTAAATATCACCATTTCCGTTTTATATTCTCAATCTCGGTTTGGGCATTTTGGTCCTGTTCCACAGTTGGTCGTGTTATTTACCTGATGATCCTGACATCGGTTGATATCATGTTTTCCGTTTATAATGTCAATCTCGATTTGGAAGCACTGTTGTTCACGGTTGGTGTTGGCCACCTGATGTTGAGGGATGATCCTGGACATTGGTTGGCAAATTCAGTTTTATAATGTCCAATCTCGATTTGGGTTTGTTTGGTCCTGTTCCACAGTTGGTAGTTCTGGCTTGTTATTGAGGATGATCCCTAGACATCGGTTGGCAAATATCGCTATTTCCGTTTTATAATGTCAATCTCGATTTGGGTTTGTCTGTTCCTGTTCCACAGTTAGTCGTGTTTGCCACCTGATATTGAGGATGATCCCAGGACATCGGTTGTAAATATCGCCTTTCCGTTTATAAATGTCAATCTCGATTTGTCTTTGTCTGGTCCTGTTCCACAGTTATTTCGTTGGCTACCTGATATCGAGATGATCCTGAGACATCGGTTGGCAAATATCGCCATTTCCCGTTTTATAATGTCAATCTCGATTTGGGTTTCTCTGTTCCTGTTCCCACAGTTGGTCGTTCTATTACCTGATATTGACGATCCTGAGTCATCGGTTGGCAGTATCGCCATTTCCCGTTTTTATAATGTCAATCTCGATTTGGGTTTGTCTGGTCCTGTTCCACAGTTGGTCGTTTTAAGCCACCTGATATTGAGATGATCCTGGAACATCGGTTTGCAAATATCGCCATTTCCGTTTTATAATGTCAATCTCGATTTGGGTTTATCTGTTCCTGTTCCACAGTTGGTCGTTCCTGGCCACCTGATATTGAGGATGATCCTGAGACATCGGTTGGCAAATATCGCCATTTCCGTTTTATAATGTCAATCTCGATTTGGGTTTGTCTGGTCTGTTCCTCAGCTGGTCGTTCAAATTGGTGGCCACCTGATATTGAGGATGATCCTGGGACATCTTTGTTGTAAATATCGCTATTTCCGTTTTATAATGTCAAAATCTCGATTTGGAAGCATCTTGGTCCTGTTCCACAGTTGGTCGTTCTGGACCTGATATTGAGGATGATCCTGAGACATCGGTTGGTAAATACGCCATTTCCGTTTTATAATGTCAATCTCGATTTGGGTTTGTCTGGTCCTGTTCCACAGTTGGTCGTTCTGGCCAACCTGATATTGAGGATGATCCTGAGACATCGGTTGGCAAATATCCTTTCCGTTTTATAATGTCAATCTCGATTTGGGCTTGTCTGGGTCCTGTTCCGGGGTTGGTCGTGTTGGCCACCTGATATTGAGGATGATCCTAGACATCCCCGGTTGGTAAATATCGCCATTTCCCGTTTTATAATGTCAATCTCGATTTGGTCTTGTCTGGTCTGTTCCACGGTTGGTCGTTCTGGCCACCTGATATTGAGGATGATCCTGAAATGGGTTGGTAAATATCACTATTCCGTTTTATAATGTCAATCTCGATTTGGGGTTGTCTGGTCCTGTTCCACAGTTGGTCGTGGCCACCTGATATTGAGGATGATCCTGAGACATCGGTTGGCAACATCGCCATTTCTTTTATAATGTCAATCGATTTGGGTTTGTCTGGTCCTGTTCCACAGTTGGTCTGGACCACCTGATATTGAGGATGATCCTGAGACATCGGTGGCAAATATCGCCATTTCCGTTTATAATGTCAATCTCGATTTGGGCTTGTCTGGTCCTGTTCCACAGTTGGTCGTTGTTGATGACACCTGATATCCTGAGGGATGATCCTGAGACAATCGGCGCCGTAAATATCACCATTTCCTTGTCGTTCCTATAATGTGAGATGATCTGGAAGCATCCCTGGTCCCGTGTTTAATCTCTCGTTGGAACATCTATCGTTCAGGCGTTCAGATGATATTGAGGATGATCCTGAGACATCGGTTTGGCAAATATCGCCATTTCCGTTTTATAATGTCAATCTCGATTTGGGCTATCTTGTCTTGTTCCAGTTGGTCGTGTTGTACACCTGATATTGAGGATGATCCTGGGGACATCGGTTGGTAAATATCGTCATTTCCGTTTTATAATGTCAATCTCGATTTGGGCTTGTCTGGTCCTGTTCACAGTTGGTCGTTCTGGCCACCTGATGAGGATGATCTGGGACATCCGTTGTGAAATATCGCCATTCCGTTTTATAATGTCAATCTCGATTTTAGCTTGTCTGGTCCTGTTCCACAGTTGGTCGTTCTGCCACCTAATATTGAGGCTGATCCTGAGACATCGGTTGGTAAATATCTCCATTTCCGTTTTATAATGTCAATCTCGATTTGGGTTTTGTCTGGTCCTGTTCCACAGTTGGTCGTTCTTGGACACCTGATATTGAGGATGATCCTGAGACATCGGATTTGGCAAATATCGCCCATTTCCGTTTTATAATGTCAATCTCGATTTGGGTTGTCTGGTCCTGTTCACAGTTGGTCGTGTTGACCACCCTATGATTTAGGATGATCCTGAGACATCGGTTGGTAAATATCGCCATTTCCGTTTTATAATGTCAATCTCGATTTGGTCTTTGTCTGGTCCTGTTCCACAGTTGGTCGTGTTGGCCACCTGATATTTAGGATGATCCTGAGAAGATCGGTTGGCAAAAATATCGCCATTTCCGTTTTATAATGTCCAATCTCGATTTGGTTTGTCTGGTCCTGTTCTCACAGTTGGTCGTTCTGGCAGCCTGATATTGAGGATGATCCTGATACATCGATTGCCAAATATCACCATTTCCGTTTTATAATGTCAATCGATTTGGGCTTGTCTGGTCTATTCCACAGTTGGTCGTGTTGGCCACTTGATATCGAGGATGATCCTTGAGACATCGGTTGGCAAATATCACCATTTCCGTTTATAATGTCAATCTTGATTTGGGGTTTGTTGTTCTGTTCACAGTTGGTCGTTTGGCACTGATATCGAGGATGATCCTTTGACATCGGTTGGTAAATATCCCCATTTCCCGTTTTATAATGTCAATCTCGTTGGGGTTTGTCTGGTCTGTTCCACAGTTGGTCGTGTTGGCCACCTGATATCGAGGATGATCCTGACATCGGTTGGTAACATTATAATGTCCATTTGCTTGTCTTCTGTTCACATTGGTCGTGTTGTACCTGAATGTCACATCGGTTGGCAAATATCGTCATTTCCGTTTGTGTCGTATCGATTTAGGCTGATCTTCTGTTCACAATCGGTCGTGTTGTACCTGATATTGAGGATGATCCTGAGACATCCGTTGGCCAAATATCGCCATTTCGTTTTTTTATAATATCAATCTCGATTTGGGTTTTGTCTGGTCCTTTCCACAGTTGGTCGTTCTGGACACCTGATATCGAGGATGATCCGAGACATCGGTTGCAAATATCGCCATTCCGTTTTATAATGTCAATCTCGATTTGGGTTTTGTCTGGTCCTGTTCCACAGTTGGTCGTTCTGGCCACCTGATTTTGAGGATAAACCTGAGACATCGGTGGCAAAATATCGCCATTTCCCGTTTTATAATGTCAATCTCGATTTAGCTTGTCTGGTCCTGTTCCACAGTTGGTCGTTCAGGCCACTGATATTGAGGATGATCCTGAGACATCGGTTGGCAAATATCGCCATTTCCGTTTTAAATGTCAATCTCGATTTGGCTTGTTCGGTCCTTGTTCCACAGTTGGTCGTGTTGGCCACCTGATATTGAGGATGATCCTGAGACATCGGTTATAACATCGCCATTTCAGTTTTTATAATGTCAATGTCGATTTGGGTTTGTTTGGTCCTGTTCTGTTGTTGGTCGTTGTTGGCCACCTGATATTGAGGATGATCCCTGGACATCGGATTTGGCAAATATCGCCATTTCCATTTTATAATGTCAATCTCGATTTGGTTTGTCTGGTCCTGTTCCATGTTGGTCGTTCGAGGCCACCTGATATTGAGGATGATCCTGAGACATCTGTTGGCAAATATCGCCATTTCCGTTTTATAATGTCAATCTCTCGATTTGGGCTTGTCTGTCCTGTTCCACATTGGTCGTGTTGGCCACCTGATATTGAGATGATCCTGAGACATCCAGTTGGCAAATATCGCCATTTCAATTTTATATCAATCTCCATTGGTGATGCGGTCTGTTCCACAGTTGGTCGTGTTGTACCTGTTGACGAGATGAATCCTGGTTGTCGGTTGGCAAATATCGCCATTTCCGTTTTATAATGTCAATCTCGATTTGGGCTTGTTTGGTCCTGTTCACAGTTGGTCGTTCTGGCCACCTGATATTGAGAATGATCCTAGGACATCGGTTGGCAAATATCGCCATTTCCGTTTTATAATGTCAATCTCGATTTGGGCTTGTCTGGTCCTCTTCCACAGTTGGTCGTGTTGGCCACCTGATATTGAGGATGAGCCTGAGACATCGGTTGGCAAATATCGCCATTTCCGTTTTATAATGTCAATCTCGATTTGGGCTTGTCTGGTCCTGTTCCACAGTTGGTCGTTCTGGCCACCTGATATTGAGGATGATCCTGAGACATCGGTTGGCAAATATCGCCATTTCCGTTTTATAATGTCAATCTCGATTTGGGATTGTCTGGTCCTGTTCCACAGTTGGTCGTGTAAGCCACCTGATATTGAGGATGATCCTGAGACATCGGTTGGTAAATATCGCCATTTCCGTTTTATAATGTCAAACTCGAGTTGGGCTTGTTTGGTCCTGTTCCACAGTTGGTCGTGTTGGCCACCTGATATTGAGGATGATCCTGAGACATCGGTTGGCAAATATCGCCATTTCCGTTTTATAATGTCAATCTCGATTTGGGGTCTGGTCCTGTTCCACAGATGGTCGTTTGGCCACCTGATATTGAGGATGATCCTGAGACATCGGTTGGCAAATATCGCCATTTCCGTTTTATAATGTCAATCTCGATTTGGCTTTGTCTGGTCCTGTTCCACAGTTGGTCGTTCTGGCCACCTGATATTGGGGATGATCCTGAGACATCGGTTGGCAAATATCGCCATTTCCGTTTTATAATGTCAATCTCGATTTGGGCTTGTCTTGTCCTGTTCCACAGTTGGTCGTGTTGGCCACCTGATATTGAGGATGAGCCTGAGACATCGGTTGGCAAATATCGCCATTTCCGTTTTATAATGTCAATCTCGATTTGGGCTTGTCTGGTCCTGTTCCACAGTTGGTCGTTCTGGCCTGATATTGAGGATGATCCTGAGTCATCGGTTGGTAAATATCGCCATTTCCGTTTTATAATGTCAATCTCGATTTGGGTTTGTCTGGTCTCTGTTCCACAGTTGGTCGTGTTCTGGCCACCTGATATTGAGGATGATCCCCTTTCCGAGACATCGGTTGGTAAATATCGCCATTTCCGTTTTATAATGTCAATCTCGATTTGGGTTTGTCTGGTCCTGTTCCACACCTGTTGGGATGATCGTTGGGCCATTTCCTGATATTCTCGAGGATGATCCTGAGACATCGGTTGGCAAATATCGCCATTTCCGTTTTATAAAATCAATTTGGGCTTGTCTCCTATTTTGGTCGTTTGTCTATTGAGGATCCTGAGACATCCGTTGGCAAATATCGCCAGATGTCAATCTCGTTTTTGGCTTGTCTGGTCCTGTTCCACAGTGATATTGAGGGATGATCCTGAGACATCGGTTGGCAAATATCGCCATCGCCATTTGGGCTTGTCTGGTCTGTTCCATAGTTGGTCCGTTTTATAAGACATGTCAATCTCGATTTGGGGGTTGTCTGGTCCTGTTCCACAGTTGGTCGTTCTGGCCACCTGATATTGAGGATGATCCTGAGACATCGGTTGGTAAATATCACCATTTCTTGTCCTAGTTTTATAATGTCCAGGGGACATCGGTCTCGATTTGGGTTTGTCTGGTCTTGTTCATTCCACAGTTGGTCGTTCTGACCACCTGATATTGAGGATGATCCTGAGACATCCATTGGTAAATATCGCCATTTCCGTTTTATAATGTCAATCTCGATTTGGGCTTGTCTGGTCCTGTTCCACAGTTGGTCGTGTTGGTCCTGTTCCACCTGATTTTTGAGGATGATCCTGAGACATCGGTTGGTAAATATCGCCATTTCCGTTTTATAATGTCAATCTCGATTTGGGGTCTTCCCGTTCCACAGCTGTGTTGGCCACCTGATTCCCTGAGACATCAGTTGGTCGTTTATAATGTCAATCTGGCTTGTCTGGTCCTGTTCCACAGTTGGTCGTGATATTGATATTGGGATGATCCTGAGACATCGGTTGGTTGCAAATATCGCCATTTCCGTTTTATAATGTCAATCTCGATTTGGTTTGTCTGGTCCTGTTCCAACAGTTGGTCGTTCTGGCCACCTGATATTGAGGATGATCCTGAGACATCGGTTGGTAAATATCACCATTTCCGTTTTATAATGTCAATCTCGATTTGGGCTTGTCTGGTCCTGTTCCACAGTTGGTCGTGTTGGCCACCTGATATTGAGGATGATCCTGAGACATCCGGTTGGCAAATATCGCCATTTCCGTTTTATAATGTCAATCTCGATTTGGGCTGGTCTGGTCCTGTTCCACAGTTGGTCGTTCCTGGACATCGCTTTGGCAAATATCCATGATAATTGAGGGTTTGTCTGGTCCTGAGACATCCGAGTTGGTAAATATCGCCATTTCCGTTTTATAATGTCAATCTCGATTTGGGCTTGTCTGGTCCTGTTCCACAGTTGGTCGTTCTGGCCACCTGATATTGAGGATGATCCTGGCAGACATCGCCATTTGGTTTAAATATCATTTGGGCCATTTTCCACAGTTTTATTGGCCCCTGAATGTCAATCTCGTTTTAGTCAATCTCGATTTGGGCTTGTCTTGTCTGGTCCTGTTCCACAGTTAGTCGTGTTGGCCCACATGATATTGAGGATTGATGATCCTGAGACATCGGTTGGCAAATACGCGTTTTATAATGTCAACTCTCGATTTGGTTTTATTCCAATTGGTCGTTCTCGATTTGGGATTTGAGACATCGGTTGGTCACTTTCCGTTTTATAATGTTAATCGGTTGGTCGTTGGTCCTGTTCACCTGGTCGTTCTGTACCTGATATTGAGGATGATCCTGAGACATCGGTTGGTAAATATCGCCATTTCCGTTTTATAATGTCAATCTCGATTTGGGCTTGTCTGGTCCTTCTGTTCCTGATATTGAGTTGGTCGTGTTGGCCAACATCCTGATATTGAGGATGATCCTGAGACATCGGTTGGATCCTGAGATATCGTTGGTCATTTTCCGTTTTATAATGTCAATCTCGATTTGGGCTTGTCTGGTCCTGTTCCACAGTTGGTCGTGTTGGCCTGATATTGAGGATGATCCTGAGACATCGGTTGGCAATATCGCCATTTCCGTTTTATAATGTCAATCTCGATTTGGGTTTGTCTGGTCTCTGTTCCACAGTTGGTCGTTCTGGCCACCTGATATTGAGGATGATCCTGAGACATCGGTTGGCAAATATCGCCATTTCCGTTTTATAATGTCAATCTCGATTTGGGTTTGTCTGGTCCTGTTCCACAGTTGGTCGTTCTGGCCACCTGATATTGAGGATGATCCTGAGACATCGGTTGGCAATATCGCCATTTCAGTTTTATAATGTCAATCTCGATTTGGCTTTGGTCCTGTTCCACAGTTGGTCGTGGTCCTGTTCCACATGATCCTGGTCGGTTGTAAACCACCTTTCCGTTTTATAATGTCAATCTCGATTTGGGTTTGTGGTCCTGTTCCTGAGACATCTGATATTGATGATGATCCTGAGACATAACATCGCCATTTCCGTTTTATAATGTCAATCTCGAGTTGGGCTTGTTTGGTCCTGTTCCACAGTTGGTCGTGTTGGCCACCTGATATTGAGGATGATCCTGACATCGGTTGGCAAATATCGCCATTTCCGTTTTATAATGTCAATCTCGATTTGGGGCTTTGTCTGGTCCTATTCCACAGTTGGTCGTGTTGCCACCTGATATTGAGGATGATCCTGGTTGACATTGGTTGGCAAATATCGCCATTTTCCGTTTTATAATGTCAATCTCGATTTGGGCTTGTCTGGTCCTGTTCCACAGTTGGTCGGTCTGGCCACCTGATATTGAGGATGATACTGAGACATCGTTTGGTAAATGTATTTCAAATATCGCCATTGGTCGTTTCCGTTTTATAAATGTCAATCTCGATTTGGGCTTGTCTGGTCCTGTTCCACAGTTGGTCGTGTTGGCCCCTATTATATTGCGGATGATCCTGAGACATCGGTTGGCAAATATCGCCATTTCCGTTTTATAATGTCAATCTCGATTTGGGTTTGTCTGGTCCTGTTCCACAGTTGGTCGTTCTGGCCACCTGATATTGAGGATGATCCTGAGACATCGGTTGGTAAATATCACCATTTCCGTTTTATAATGTTAATCTCGTTTTAGGCTTGTCTGGTCCTATTCCACAGTTGGTCGTGTTGGCCACCTGATATTGAGGATGATCCTGAAACATCGGTTGGCAAATATCGCCATTCCCGTTTTATAATGTCAATCTCAATTTGGGCTTGTCTGGTCCTGTTCCACAGTTGGTCGTTCTGGCAACCTGATATTGAGGGATGATCCTGAGACATCGGTTGGCTAAATATCGCCATTTCCGTTTTATAATGTCAATCTCGATTTGGGTTTGTCTGGTCCTGTTCCACAGTTGGTCGTGTTGGTCACCTGATATTGAGGATGATCCTGAGACATCGGTTGGTAAATATCGCCATTTCCGTTTTATAATGTCAATCTCGATTTGGGCTTGTCTGGTCCTGTTCCACAGTTGGTCGTGTTGGCCTGATATTGAGGATGATCCTGAGACATCAGTTGGCAAATCGCCATTTCCGTTTTATAATGTCAATCTCGATTTGGGCTTGTCTTTGTCCTGTTCCACATATTGCTGGTCGTGTTGGCTTTATAATGTCCTGATTGTCTGGTCCTGTTCCATAGAGGATGATCCACCTGATATTGAGGGATGATCCTTGGTCGTTCTGGAGGACATCGGTTGGCAAATATCGCCAATTTCCGTTTTATAATGTCAATCTCGATTTGGGTTTGTCTGGTCCTGTTCCACAGTTGGTCGTTCCTGGCCACCTGATATTGAGGATGATCCTGAGACATCGGTTGGCAAATATAAATTCAGCTTTTGTCATCCCATCTGACCGCGTGGGCGGTTGTAAATATCCTTTGTCTCTTGTCTCCGCACGTTAAATTGGCTTTGTCCCACATCTGACCGCGTGGGGCGGTTGCTTAAATATATCGCCTTTCTCTTGTCTCCTCGTTAAATTCGGCTTTGTCCCACATCTGATCGCGTGGGGCGGTTGGCAGCTCCTTTTGTCTTGTCTCCACGTTAAATTCGGGCACGTCCCATCCTAACCGACATCGCGTTGGCAAATATCGTCATTCTCCGTTTTAAATTCGTCAATCTGACCGCGTTGGGCTTGTTGGCAAATATTCCACCTTTGGTCGTGTCTCCGCACCTTAAATTCGGGGATGTCCCTAGGACCGCCGTTGGCAAACTCATCGCTTCCGTTTCGGCACGTCAAATTCCCGGCTTCCAACATCTGTCCGTGGGGCGTTCCAAATATTTTTGTCGTGTCTCAGCCACCTTATGTGAGGATGATCCACATCTGACCGCGTGGGGCGGTTGGCAAATATCCTTTTTCTTGTCTTATAATGTTAATCTCAGCTTTGTCCCACATTGTCCGCGTGGGGCGGTTCCAAATATCCTTTTGTCTTGTCTCGGCACTTATATTCGGATGATCCTGGGCGTCGGCAGTTGGTAAATATCCTTTTGTCTTGTCTCCGTTTAAATATTTGTCCCAATCTGACCGTTTTGGGCGGTTGGCAATATCCTTTGTCTCTTGTTCCGCAGTTGGTCGTGTTGGCACATCTGATATTGGGGCAGTTGGCAAATATCCTTTGGTCTTGTCTCCGCACGTTAAATTTTATAATGTCCCAATCTCGACCCTGGGGCGGTTAGGTCCTATCCTTTGGTCGTTCGGCCACCTGAAATTCGGCTTTGTCAACGACATCGGTTGCGTGGGCGTCACCAATTTCCGTTTTATAATGTCAATCGGCACGTTAAATTCCGGCTTTGTCCCATTCCACCGCGTGGGGCGGTTGGCAAATATCGCTTTTGTCTTGTCTCAGCACGTTAAATTGGTAAGTCCCCCCATTTCGCGTTTTGTGGTTGTCTCTCCTTTGTCTTTGTCTGGGCCTGTTAAATTCAGCTTTGTCCACATCTGGTCGCGTGGAGCAGTTGGCGATCCTCCTTGTCTTGTCTCCACACGTTAAATTCGGCTTTGTCCCCGTTTGACCGCGTGGGGGCGGGATTTGGGCATATCCTTTTCCACGCAGTTAAATTCGGCTTTTTTTTAATCTGAGGATGATCGCGTTGGGCGGTTGGCAAATATCCTTTTCTCTTGTCTCCTCGTTAAATCCTTTCTCACATTTGATCGCGTGGGGCTGTTGGCAAAATATCCTTTTGTCTTGTCTCCCCACGTTAAATTCGGCTTTGTCCCATCTGACCGCGTGGGGCGGTTGGCAAATATCCTTTTCCGTCTTGTCTCGGCCACGTTCGATTCGGCTTTGTCCCATCTGACCGCGTGGGGCGGTTGGCAAATATCCTTTTGTCTTGTCTCCGCACGTTAAATTCGGTTTGTCATCTTCTGACCGCGTGGGGCGGTTGGCAAATATCCTTTGTCTTGTCTCCTCACGTTAAATTCGGCTTTGTCCCACATCTCCGACCGCGTGGGGCGGTTGGCAAATATCCTTTTGTCTTTTCTTTAAATTCGGCTTTGTCCCACATCTGACCGCGTGGGGCGGTTGGCAAATATCCTTTGTCTTGTCTCCCCACGTTAAATTCAGCTTTGTCCCACATCTGACCGCGTGGGGCGGTTGGCAAATATCCTTTGTCTTGTCTCCGCACGTTAAATTCGGCTTTGTCCCACATCTGACCGCGTGGGGCGGTTGGCAAATATCCTTTGTCTTGTCTCCGCACCTTTAAATTCGGCTTTGTCCCACATCTGACCGCGTGGGGCGGTTGGCAAATATCCTTTTGTCTTGTCTCCCCACGTTAAATTCGGCTTTGTCCCACATCTGACCGCGTGGGGCGGTTGGCAAATATCCTTTTGTCTTGTCTCCGCACGTTAAATTCGGCTTTGTCCCACATCTGACCGCGTGGGGCGGTTGGCAAATATCCTTTTGTCTTGTCTCCCCACGTTAAATTCGGCTTTGTCCCACATCTGACCGCGTGGGGCGGTTGGCAAATATCCTTTTGTCTTGTCTCCGCACGTTAAATTCGGCTTTGTCCCACATCTGACCGCGTGGGGCGGTTGGCAAATATCCTTTGTCTTGTCTCCGCACGTTAAATTCGGCTTTGTCCCACATCTGACCGCGTGGGGCGGTTGGCAAATATCCTTTGTCTTGTCTCCGCACGTTAAATTCGGCTTTGTCCCACATCTGACCGCGTGGGGCGGTTGGCAAATATCCTTTTGTCTTGTCTCCGCACGTTAAATTCGGCTTTGTCCCACATCTGACCCGCGTGGGGCGGTTGGCAAATATCCTTTTGTCTTGTCTCCCCACGTTAAATTCGGCTTTGTCCCACATCTGACCGCGTGGGCGGTTGGCAAATATCCCTTTTGTCTTGTCTCCGCACGTTAAATTCGGCTTTGTCCCACATCTGACCGCGTGGGGCGGTTGGCAAATATCCTTTTGTCTTGTCTCCGCACGTTAAATTCGGCTTTGTCCCACATCTGACCGCGTGGGGCGGTTGGCAAATATCCTTTTGTCTTGTCTCGGCACGTTAAATTCGGCTTTGTCCCACATCTGACCGCGTGGGGCAGTTGGCAAATATCCTTTGTCTTGTCTCCCCACGTTAAATTCGGCTTTGTCCCACATCTGACCGCGTGGGGCGGTTGGCAAATATCCTTTGTCTTGTCTCCCCCGTTAAATTCGGCTTTGTCCCACATCTGACCGCGTGGGGCGGTTGGCAAATATCCTTTGTCTTGTCTCCGCACGTTAAATTCGGCTTTGTCCCACATCTGACCGCGTGGGGCGGTTGGCAAATATCCTTTGTCTTGTCTCGGCACGTTAAATTCGGCTTTGTCCCACATCTGACCGCGTGGGCGGTTGGCAAATATCCTTTGTCTTGTCTCCGCACGTTAAATTCGGCTTTGTCCCACATCTGAGCGCGTGGGGCGGTTGGCAAATATCCTTTTTGTCTTGTCTCGGCACGTTAAATTCGGCTTTGTCCCACATCTGACCGCGTGGGGCGGTTGGCAAATATCCTTTTGTCTTGTCTCGGCACGTTAAATATCCTTTGTCTTGTCTCCCACGTTAAATTCGGCTTTGTCCCATCTGACCGCGTGGGGCGGTTGGCAAATATCCTTTTGTCTTGTCTCCGCACGTTAAATTCGGCTTTGTCCCACATCTGACCGCGTGGGGCGGTTGGCAAATATCCTTTTGTCTTGTCTCCGCACGTTAAATTCGGCTTTGTCCCACATCTGACCGCGTGGGGCGGTTGGCAAATATCCTTTTGTCTTGTCTCCGCACGTTAAATTCGGCTTTGTCCCACATCTGACCGCGTGGGGCGGTTGGCAAATATCCTTTTGTCTTGTCTCCGCGTTAAATTCGGCTTTGTCCCACATCTGACCGCGTGGGGCGGTTGGCAAAATATCCTTTTGTCTTGTCTCCCCACGTTAAATTCGGCTTTGTCCCACATGTGACCGCGTGGGGCGGTTGGCAAATATCCTTTTGTCTTGTCTCCCCACGTTAAATTCGGCTTTGTCCCACATCTGACCGCGTGGGGCGGTTGGCAAATATCCTTTTGTCTTGTCTCCCCACGTTAAATTCGGCTTTGTCCCCGCGTGGACAATCTCGTTTTGTCTCACATCCGACCGTGGGGCGGTTGGCAAATATCCTTTGTCTTGTCTCCGCACGTTAAATTCGGCTTTGTCCCACATCTGACCGCGTGGGGCGGTTGGCAAATATCCTTTTGTCTTGTCTCCGCACGTTAAATTCGGCTTTGTCCCACATCTGACCGCGTGGGGCGGTTGGCAAATATCCTTTTGTCTTGTCTCCCTCACGTTAAATTCGGCTTTGTCCCACATCTGACCGCGTGGGGCGGTTGGCAAATATCCTTTTGTCTTGTCTCCCCACGTTAAATTCGGCTTTGTCCCACATCTGACCGCGTGGGGCGGTTGGCAAATATCCTTTTGTCTTGTCTCCTTTCGTTAAATTCGGCTTTGTCTCGGCACCGCGTAAATTTGGCTTCCTGTTTGTCTTGTCTCCCACATTAAATT
Source organism: Acanthosepion pharaonis (assembly GCA_903632075.3). Classification (NCBI taxonomy): domain Eukaryota; kingdom Metazoa; phylum Mollusca; class Cephalopoda; order Sepiida; family Sepiidae; genus Acanthosepion; species Acanthosepion pharaonis. Next base: position 108,395 of record CAHIKZ030003474.1, on the reverse strand, counting down.
CGGCTTTGTCCCACATCTGGGCGGTTGGCAAATATCCTTTTGTCTTGTCTCCCCACGTTAAATTCGGCTTTGTCCCACATCTGACCGCGTGGGGCGGTTGGCAAATATCCTTTTGTCTTGTCTCCCCACGTTAAATTCGGCTTTGTCCCACATCTGACCGCGTGGGGCGGTTGGCAATATCCTTTTGTCTTGTCTCCCCACGTTAAATTCGGCTTTGTCCCACATCTGACCGCGTGGGGCGGTTGGCAAATATCCTTTGTCTTGTCTCCCCACGTTAAATTCGGCTTTGTCCCACATCTGACCGCGTGGGGCGGTTGGCAAATATCCTTTTGTCTTGTCTCCCCACGTTAAATTCGGCTTTGTCCCACATCTGACCGCGTGGGGCGGTTGGCAAATATCCTTTTCTCTTGTCTCCCCACGTTAAATTCGGCTTTGTCCACATCTGACCGCGTGGGGCGGTTGGCAAATATCCTTTGTCTTGTCTCCCCACGTTAAATTCGGCTTTGTCCCACATCTGACCGCGTGGGGCGGTTGGCAAATATCCTTTGTCTTGTCTCCACGTTAAATTCGGCTTTGTCCCACATCTGACGCGTGGGGCGGTTGGCAAATATCAGTTGGTTTTTGGCAAATATCCTTTTGTCTTGTCTCCCCACGTTAAATTCGGCTTTGTCCCACATCTGACCGTGGGGCGGTTGGCAAATATCCTTTTCTCTTGTCTCCGCACGTTAAATTCGGCTTTGTCCCACATCTGACCGCGTGGGGCGGTTGGCAAATATCCTTTTGTCTTGTCTCCCCACGTTAAATTCGGCTTGTCCCACATCTGACCGCGTGGGGCGGTTGGCAAATATCCTTTTGTCTTGTCTCCCCACGTTAAATTCGGCTTTGTCCCACATCTGACCGCGTGGGGCGGTTGGCAAATATCCTTTTGTCTTGTCTCCCACGTTAAATTCGGCTTTGTCCCACATCTGACCGCGGGGTTTTTGGCAAATATCCTTTGTCTTGTCTCCCCACGTTAAATTCGGCTTTGTCCCACATCTGACCGCGTGGGGCGGTTGGCAAATATCCTTTTCTCTTGTCTCCCCACGTTAAATTCGGCTTTGTCCCACATCTGACCGTGGGGCGGCTTTGTCCCACATCTGTTAATTCGGCTTTGTCCCGGTTGCGTGGGTCGGTTGGCAACATATCCTTTTCTCTTGTCTCCCCACGTTAAATTCGGCTTTGTCCCACATCTGACCGCGTGGGGCGGTTGGCAAATATCCTTTTGTCTTGTCTCCCACGTTAAATTCGGCTTTGTCCCACATCTGACCGCGTGGGGCGGTTGGCAAATATCCTTTTCTCTTGTCTCCCCACGTTAAATTCGGCTTTGTCCCACATCTGACCGCGTGGGGCGGTTGGCAAATATCCTTTTGTCTTGTCTCCCCACGTTAAATTCGGCTTTGTCCCACATCTGACCGCGTGGGGCGGTTGGCAAATATCCTTTCTTGTCTTGTTAAATTCGGCACGTTAAATTCCGGCTTTGTCCCATCTTGACCGCGGCTGGGGCGGACCGCGTGGGTTATCCTTTTGTCTTGTCTCCGCACGTTAAATTCGGCTTTGTCCCACATCTGACCGCGTGGGGCGGTTGGCAAATATCCTTTTGTCTTGTCTCCCCACGTTAAATTCGGCTTTGTCCCACATCTGACCGCGTGGGGCGTTGGCAAATATCCTTTTTCTTGTCTCCGCCACGTTAAATTCGGCTTTGTCCCACATCTGACCGCGTGGGGCGGTTGGCAAATATCCTTTTGTCTTGTCTCCGCACGTTAAATTCGGCTTTGTCCCAATCTGACCGTTTTGGCAAATATCCTTTTGTCTTGTCTCCCCACGTTAAATTCGGCTTTGTCCCACATCTGACCGCGTGGGGCGATTGGCAAATATCTTTTTTCTCTTGTCTCCCCACCTTAAATTCGGCTTTGTCCCATATCTGACCGCGTGGGGCGGTTGGCAAATATCATTTTCTCTTGTCTCCCCACGTTAAATTGGGCTTTGTCCCACATCTGACCGCGTGGGGCGGTTGGCAAATATCCTTTTGTCTTGTCTCCGCACGTTAAATTCGGCTTTGTCCCACATCTGACCGCGTGGGCGGTTGGCAAATATCCTTTTGTCTTGTCTCCGCACGTTAAATTCGGCTTTGTCCACACATCTGACCGCGTGGGGCGGTTGGCAAATATCCTTTGTCTTGTCTCCCCACGTTAAATTCGGCTTTGTCCCACATCTGACCGCGTGGGGCGGTTGGCAAATATCCTTTTGTCTTGTCTCCCACGTTAAATTCGGCTTTGTCCCACATCTGACCGCGTGGGGCGGTTGGCAAATATCCTTTTGTCTTGTCTCCCCACGTTAAATTCGGCTTTGTCCCACATCTGACCGCGTGGGGCGGTTGGCAAATATCCTTTTTGTCTTGTCTCCGCACGTTAAATTCGGCTTTGTCCCACATCTGACCGCGTGGGGCGGTTGGCAAATATCCTTTTGTCTTGTCTCCCCACGTTAAATTCGGCTTTGTCCCACATCTGACCGCGTGGGCGGTTGGCAAATATCCTTTGTCTTGTCTCGGCACGTTAAATTCGGCTTTGTCCCAATATCTGACCGCGTGGGGCGGTTGGCAATCTGAGCGCGTCCTTTTGTCTTGTCTCCCCACGTTAAATTCGGCTTTGTCCACATCTGACCGCGTGGGGCGGTTGGCAAATATCCTTTTTGTCTTGTCTCCCCACGTTAAATTCGGCTTTGTCCCACATCTGACCGCGTGGGGCGGTTGGCAAATATCCTTTTGTCTTGTCTCCCACGTTAAATTCGGCTTTGTCCAACATCTTGGGGCGGTTGGCAAATATCCTTTGTCTTGTCTCCCACGTTAAATTCGGCTTTGTCCCACATCTGACCGCGTGGGGCAGTTGGCAAATATCCTTTTGTCTTGTCTCCGCACGTTAAATTCGGCTTTGTCCCACATCTGACCGCGTGGGGCAGTTGGCAAATATCCTTTTGTCTTGTCTCGGCACGTTAAATTCGGCTTTGTCCAACATCTGACCGCGTGGGGCGGTTGGCAAATATCCTTTTGTCTTGTCTCGGCACGTTAAATTCGGCTTTGTCCCACATCTGACCGCGTGGGGCGGTTGGCAAATATCCTTTTGTCTTGTCTCCGCACGTTAAATTCGGCTTTGTCCCACATCTGACCGCGTGGGGCAGTTGGCAAATATCCTTTTGTCTTGTCTCCGCACGTTAAATTCGGCTTTTGTCCCACATCTGACCGCGTGGGGCGGTTGGCAAATATCCTTTTTGTCTTGTCTCCCCACGTTAAATTCGGCTTTGTCCACATCTGACCGCGTGGGGCGGTTGGCAAATATCCTTTTGTCTTGTCTCCCCACGTTAAATTCGGCTTTTCCCACATCTGACCGCGTGGGGCGGTTGGCAAATATCCTTTTGTCTTGTCTCCCCACGTTAAATTCGGCTTTGTCCCACATCTGACCGCGCGTGGGGCGGTTGGCAAATATCCTTTTGTCTTGTCTCCCCACGTTAAATTCGGCTTTGTCCCACATTCGGGCGGTTGGCAAATGTTTTTCCAAATTCGGCTTTGTCCCACATCTGACCGCGTGGGGCGGTTGGCAAATATCCTTTTGTCTTGTCTCCCCACGTTAAATTCGGCTTTGTCCCACATCTGACCGCGTGGGGCGGTTGGCAAATATCCTTTTTCTCTTGTCTCCGCACGTTAAATTCGGCTTTGTCCCACATCTGACCGCGTGGGGCGGTTGGCAAATATCCTTTGTCTTGTCTCCGCACGTTAAATTCGGCTTTGTCCCACATCTGACCGCGTGGGGCGGTTGGCAAATATCCTTTTGTCTTGTCTCCCCACGTTAAATTCGGCTTTTGTCCCACATCTGACCGCGTGGGGCGGTTGGCAAATATCCTTTTGTCTTGTCTCCCCACGTTAAATTCGGCTTTGTCCCACATCTGATCCTTTTTCGCGTGACGCGGTTTTGTCCCACATCTGAAATATCCTTTTGTCTTGTCTCCCCACGTTAAATTCGGCTTTGTCCCACATCTGACCGCGTGGGGCGGTTGGCAAATATCCTTTTGTCTTGTCTCCGCACGTTAAATTCGGCTTTGTCCCACATCTGAGCGCGTGGGGCGGTTGGCAAGTATCCTTTTGTCTTGTCTCCGCACGTTAAATTCGGCTTTGTCCCACATCTGACCGCGTGGGGCGGTTGGCAAATATCCTTTGTCTTGTCTCCGCACGTTAAATTCGGCTTTGTCCACATCTGACCGCGTGGGGCGGTTGGCAAATCCTTCCTTTGTCTTGTCTCCCGCGGGGGGCACGTTAAATTTCGGCTTTGTCCCACATCTGACCGCGTGGGGCGGTTGGCAAATATCCTTTTGTCTTGTCTCCCCACGTTAAATTCGGCTTTGTCCCACATCTGACCGCGTGGGGCGGTTGGCAAATATCCTTTGTCTTGTCTCCCCACGTTAAATTCGGCTTTGTCCCACATCTGACCGCGTGGGGCGGTTGGCAAATATCCTTTTGTCTTGTCTCCCCACGTTAAATTCGGCTTTGTCCCACATCTGACCGCGTGGGGCGGTTGGCAAATATCCTTTTGTCTTGTCTCCCCACGTTAAATTCGGCTTTGTCCCACATCTGACCGCGTGGGGCGGTTGGCAAATATCCATTTCTCTTGTCTCCGCACGTTAAATTCGGCTTTGTCCCACATCTGACCGCGTGGGGCGGTTGGCAAATATCCTTTTCTCTTGTCTCCGGCACGTTAAATTCGGCATTTGTCCCCACATCTGACCGCGTGGGGCGGTTGGCAAATATCCTTTTGTCTTGTCTCCCCACGTTAAATTCGGCTTTGTCCCATCTGACCGCGTGGGGCGGTTGGCAAATATCCTTTTCTCTTGTCTCCCCACGTTAAATTCGGCTTTGTCCCACATCTGACCGCGTGGGGCGGTTGGCAAATATCCTTTTGTCTTGTCTCCCCACGTTAAATTCGGCATTTGTCCCACATCTGACCGCGTGGGGCGGTTGGCAAATATCCTTTTGTCTTGTCTCCGCACGTTAAATTCGGCTTTGTCCCACATCTGACCGCGTGGGGCGGTTGGCAAATATCCTTTTGTCTTGTCTCCCCCACGTTAAATTCGGCTTTGTCCCACATCTGACCGCGTGGGGCGGTTGGCAAATATCCCTTTGTCTTGTCTCCCCACGTTAAATTCGGCATTGTCCCACATCTGACCGCGTGGGGCGGTTGGCAAATATCCTTTTCTCTTGTCTCCCACGTTAAATTCGGCTTTGTCCCACATCTGACCGCGCGTGGGCGGTTGGCAAATATCCTTTTGTCTTGTCTCCCCACGTTAAATTCGGCTTTGTCCCACATCTGACCGCGTGGGGCGGTTGGCAAATATCCTTTTGTCTTGTCTCCCCACGTTAAATTCGGCTTTGTCCCACATCTGAGCGCGTGGGGCGGTTGGCAATATCCTTTTGTCTTGTCTCCCCACGTTAAATTCGGCTTTGTCCCACATCTGAGCGCGTGGGGCGGTTGGCAAATATCCTTTTGTCTTGTCTCCCCACGTTAAATTCGGCTTTGTCCCACATCTGACCGCGTGGGGCGGTTGGCAAATATCCTTTTCTCTTGTCTCCGCACGTTAAATTCGGCTTTGTCCCACATCTCATCGCGTGGGGCGGTTGGCAAATATCCTTTTGTCTTGTCTCCCCACGTTAAATTCGGCTTTGTCCCACATCTGACCGCGTGGGGCGGTTGGCAAATATCCTTTTCTCTTGTCTCCCCACGTTAAATTCGGCTTTGTCCCACATCTGACCGCGTGGGGCGGTTGGCAAATATCCTTTTTGTCTTGTCTCCCCACGTTAAATTCGGCTTTGTCCCACATCTGACCGCGTGGGGCGGTTGGCAAATATCCTTTTGTCTTGTCTCCCCACGTTAAATTCGGCTTTGTCCCACATCTGACCGCGTGGGGCGGTTGGCAAATATCCTTTTTCTCTTGTCTCCCCACGTTAAATTCGGCTTTGTCCCACATCTGACCGCGTGGGGCGGTTGGCAAATATCCTTTTGTCTTGTCTCCCACGTTAAATTCGGCTTTGTCCCACATCTGACCGCGTGGGGGCGGTTGGCAAATATCCTTTTTCTCTTGTCTCCCCACGTTAAATTCGGCTTTGTCCCACATCTGACCGCGTGGGGCGGTTGGCAAATATCCTTTGTCTTGTCTCCCCACGTTAAATTCGGCTTTGTCCCACATCTGACCGCGTGGGGCGGTTGGCAAATATCCTTTTCTCTTGTCTCCACACGTTAAATTCGGCTTTGTCCCATATGTGAGCGCGTGGGGCGGTTGGCAAATATCCTTTTCTCTTGTCTCCCCACGTTAAATTCGGCCTTGTCCCATATCTGAGCGCGTGGGTCGGTTGGCAAATATCATTTTGTCTTGTCTCCCCACGTTAAGTTCGGCTTTGTCCCACATCTGACCGCGTGGGGCGGTTGGCAAATATCCTTTTCTCTTGTCTCCCCACGTTAAATTCGGCTTTCTCCCACATCTGACCGCGTGGGGCGGTTGGCAAATATCCTTTTGTCTTGTCTCCCCACGTTAAATTCGGCTTTGTCCCACATCTGACCGCGTGGGGCGGTTGGCAAATATCCTTTTTTCTTGTCTCCCCACGTTAAATTCGGCTTTGTCCCACATCTGACCGCGTGGGGCGGTTGGCAAATATCGTCTTGTCTCCGCACGTTAAATTCGGGCGGTCTGAGCGCGTGGTTGGCAAATATCCTTTTGTCTTGTCTCCCACGTTAAATTCGGCTTTGTCCCACATCTGACCGCGTGGGGCGGTTGGCAAATATCCTTTGTCTTGTCTCCCCACGTTAAATTCGGCTTTGTCCCACATCTGACCGCGTGGGGCGGTTGGCAAATATCCTTTTCTCTTGTCTCCACGTTAAATTCGGCTTTGTCCCACATCTGACCGCGTAGGGCGGTTGGCAAATATCCTTTTGTCTTGTCTCCGCACGTTAAATTCGGCTTTGTCCCACATCTGACCGCGTGGGGCGGTTGGCAAATATCCTTTTGTCTTGTCTCCCCACGTTAAATTCGGCTTTGTCCCACATCTGAGCGCGTGGGGCGGTTGGCAAGTATCCTTTTGTCTTGTCTCCGCACGATAAATTCGGCTTTGTCCCACATCTGACCGCGTAGGGCGGTTGGCAAATATCCTTTTGTCTTGTCTCCCACGTTAAATTCGGCATTGTCCCACATCTGACCGCGTGGGGCGGTTGGCAAATATCCTTTTCTCTTGTCTCCCCACGTTAAATTCGGCTTTGTCCCACATCTGACCGCGTGGGGCGGTTGGCAAATATCCTTTTGTCTTGTCTCCCCACGTTAAATTCGGCTTTGTCCCACATCTGAGCGCGTGGGGCGTTTGACAATATCCTTTTCTCTTGTCTCCCCACGTTAAATTCGGCATTGTCCCACATGTGAGCGCGTGGGGCGGTTTGCAAATATTCTTTTCTCTTGTCTCCGCACTTTAAATTCGGCTTTGTCCCACATCTGACCGCGAGGGGCGGTTGGCAAATATCCTTTGCTCTTTTCTCCCCACGTTAAATTCGGCTTTTGTCCCACATCTGACCGCGTGGGGCGGTTGGCAAATATCCTTTTCTCTTGTCTCCCCACCTTAAATTCGGCCTTGTCCCACATCTGACCGCGTGGGGCGTTTGGCAAATATCCTTTTGTCTTGTCTCCCCACGTTAAATTCGGCTTTGTCCCACATCTGAGCGCGTGGGGCGGTTGGCAAATCCCTTTGTCTCCCCACGTCTTGTCTCCCCACGTTAAATTCGGTATTGTCCCACATCTGACCGCGTGGGGCGTTGGCAAATATCCTTTTGTCTTGTCTCCCCACGTTAAATTCGGCTTTGTCCCACATCTGACCGCGTGGGGCGGTTGGCAAATATCCTTTTTGTCTTGTCTCCCACGTTAAATTCGGCTTTGTCCCACATCTGACCGCGTGGGGCGTTTGGCAAATATCCTTTTGTCTTGTCTCCCCACGTTAAATTCGGCTTTGTCCCACATCTGACCGCGTGGGGCGGTTGGCAAATATCCTTTTGTCTTGTCTCCCCACGTTAAATTCGGCATTGTCCCACATCTGACCGCGTGGGGCGGTTGGCAAATATCCTTTTGTCTTGTCTCCCCACGTTAAATTCGGCATTGTCCCATCTGACCGCGTGTGGGCGGTTGGCAAATATCCTTTGTCTTGTCTCCCACGTTAAATTCGGCTTTGTCCCACATCTGATCGCGTGGGGCGGTTGGCAAATATCCTTTGTCTTGTCTCTTCCCCCACGTTAAATTCGGCTTTGTCCCACATCTGACCGCGTGGGGGCGGTTGGCAAATATCCTTTCTCTTGTCTCCCCACGTTAAATTCGGCTTTGTCCCACATCTGAGCCCGTGGGGCGGTTGGCAAATATCCTTTTGTCTTGTCTCCCACGTTAAATTCGGCTTTGTCCCACATCTGACCGCGTGGGGCGGTTGGCAAATATCCTTTTGTCTTGTCTCCCCACGTTAAATTCGGCTTTGTCCCACATCTGACCGCGTGGGGCGGTTGGCAAAATATCCTTTTGTCTTGTCTCCCCACGTTAAATTCGGCTTTGTCCCACATCTGACCGCGTGGGCGGTTGGCAAATATCCTTTTGTCTTTGTCTCCCCACGTTAAATTCGGCTTTGTCCCACATCTGAGCGCGTGAGGCGGTTGGCAAATATCCTTTTGTCTTGTCTCCCCACGTTAAATTCGGCATTGTCCCACATCTGAGCGCGTGGGGCGGTTGGCAAATATCCTTTTCTTTGTCTCCCCACGTTAAATTCGGCTTTGTCCCACATCTGACCCTTTTGTGGGGCGGTTTGTCCAAATCTGACCTTTTTTTTGTCTTGTCTCCACCCCACGTTAAATTCGGCTTTGTCCCACATCTGACCGCGTGGGGCGGTTGGCAAATATCCTTTTGTCTTGTCTCCCACGTTAAATTCGGCTTGTCCCACATCTGAGCGCGTGGGGCGGTTGGCAAATATCCTTTTGTCTTGTCTCCCCCACGTTAAATTCGGCATTGTCCCACATCTGACCGCGTGGGGCGGTTGGCAAATATCCTTTTGTCTTGTCTCCCCACGTTAAATTCGGCATTGTCCCACATCTGAGCGCGTGGGGCGGTTGGCAAATATCCTTTTCTCTTGTCTCCCCACGTTAAATTCGGCTTTGTCCCACATCTGACCGCGTGGGGCGGTTGGCAAATATCCTTTTCTCTTGTCTCCCACGTTAAATTCGGCTTTGTCCCACATCTGACCGCGTGGGGCGGTTGGCAAATATCCTTTTGTCTTGTCTCCCACGTTAAATTCGGCTTTGTCCCACATCTGACCGCGTGGGGCGGTTGGCAAATATCCTTTGTCTTGTCTCCCCCACGTTAAATTCGGCATTGTCCCACATCTGAGCGCGTGGGGCGGTTGGCAAATATCCTTTTGTCTTGTCTCCCCACGTTAAATTCGGCTTTGTCCCACATCTGACCGCGTGGGTCGGTTGGCAAATATCCTTTTCTCTTGTCTCCCCACGTTAAATTCGGCATTGTCCCACATCTGAGCGCGTGGGGCGGTTGGCAAATATCCTTTTGTCTTGTCTCCCCACGTTAAATTCGGCTTTGTCCCACATCTGAGCGCGTGGGGCGGTTGGCAAATATCCTTTTGTCTTTTCTCCCCACGTTAAATTCGGCTTTGTCCCACATCTGACCGCGTGAGGCGGTTGGCAAATATCCTTTTCTCTTGTCTCCCCACGTTAAATTCGGCTTTGTCCCACATCTGAGCCGCGTGGGGCGGTTGGCAAATATCCTTTTTCTTGTCTCTCCCCACGTTAAATTCGGTATTTGTCCCACATCTGACCGCGTGGGGCGGTTGGCAAATATCCTTTTGTCTTGTCTCCCCACGTTAAATTCGGCATTGTCCCACATCTGACCGCGTGGGCGGTTGGCAAATATCCTTTTGTCTTGTCTCCCCACGTTAAATTCGGCATTGTCCCACATCTGACCGCGTGGGCGGTTGGCAAATATCCTTTTGTCTTGTCTCCCCACGTTAAATTCGGCATTGTCCCACATCTGACCGCGTGGGGCGGTTGGCAAATATCCTTTTCTCTTGTCTCCCCACGTTAAATTCGGCATTGTCCCACATCTGACCGCGTGGGGCGATTGGCAAATATACCTTTCTCTTGTCTCCCCACGTTAAATTCGGCATTGTCCCACATCTGAGCGCCTGGAGCGGTTGGCAAATCCTTTTTCTCTTGTCTCCCCACGTTAAATTCGGCATTGTCCCACATCTGAGCGCGTGGGGCGGTTGGCAAATATCCTTTTCTCTTGTCTCCCCACGTTAAATTCGGCTTTGTCCCACATCTGACCGCGTGGGGCGGTTGGCAAATATCCTTTTCTCTTGTCTCCCCACGTTAAATTCGGCTTTCTCCCACATCTGAGGCGTGGGGCGGTTGGCAAATATCCTTTTCTCTTGTCTCCCCACGTTAAATTCGGCTTTGTCCCACATCTGACCGCGTGGGGCGGTTGGCAAATATCCTTTTCTCTTGTCTCCCCACGTTAAATTCGGCATTGTCCCACATCTGACCGCGTGGGGCGGTTGGCAAATATCCTTTTCTCTTGTCTCCCCACGTTAAATTCGGCATTGTCCCACATCTGAGCCGCGTGAGGCGTTTGGCAAATATCCTTTTCTCTTGTCTCCCCACGTTAAATTCGGCTTTGTCCCACATCTGACCGCGTGGGGCGGTTGGCAAATATCCTTTTCTCTTGTCTCCCCACGTTAAATTCGGCTTTTTCCCACATCTGACCGCGTGGGGCGGTTGGCAAATATCCTTTCTCTTGTCTCCCCACGTTAAATTCGGCTTTGTCCCACATCTGACCGCGTGGGGCGGTTGGCAAATATCCTTTTCTCTTGTCTCCCCACGTTAAATTCGGCTTTGTCCCACATCTGATCGCGTGGGGGCGGTTGGCAAATATCCTTTTGTCTTGTCTCCCCACGTTAAATTCGGCATTGTCCCATCTGAGCGCGTGGGGCGGTTGGCAAATATCCTTTTAAATCTTGTCTCCCCACGTTAAATTCGGCTTTGTCCCACATCTGAGCGCGTGGGGCGGTTGGCAAATATCCTTTTGTCTTGTCTCCCCACGTTAAATTCGGCTTTGTCCCACATCTGACCGCGTGGGGCGGTTGGCAAATATCCTTTTCTCTTGTCTCCCCACGTTAAATTCGGCTTTGTCCCACATCTGACCGCGTGGGGCGGTTGGCAAATATCCATTTGTCTTGTCTCCCCACGTTAAATTCGGCATTGTCCCACATCTGACCGCGTGGGGCGGTTGGCAAATATCCTTTTCTCTTGTCTCCCCACGTTAAATTCGGCATTGTCCCACATCTGAGCGCGTGGGGCGGTTGGCAAATATCCTTTTGTCTTGTCTCCCACGTTAAATTCGGCATTGTCCCACATCTGACCGCGTGGGGCGGTTGGCAAACATACTTTTCTCTTGTCTCCCCACGTTAAATTCGGCATTGTCCCACATCTGACCGCGTGGGGCGTTTGGCAAATATCCTTTCTCTTGTCTCCCCACGTTAAATTCGGCTTTGTCCCACATCTGACCGCGTGGGGCGGTTGGCAAATATCCTTTTCTTGTCTCCCCACGTTAAATTCGGCTTGTCCCACATCTGACCGCGTGGGGCGGTTGGCAAATATCCTTTTTGTCTTGTCTCCCCACGTTAAATTCGGCATTGTCCCACATCATACCGCGTGGGGGGGCTGGCAAATATCCTTTTCTCTTGTCTCCCCACGTTAAATTCGGCTTTGTCCCACATCTGAGCCCGTGAGGCGTTTGGCAAATATCTTTTTCTCTTGTCTCCCCACGTTAAATTCGGTAATGTCCCACATCTGAGCCCGTGAGGCGGTTGGCAACATCCTTTTGTCTTGTCTCCCACGTTAAATTCGGTATTGTCCCACATCTGAGCCCGTGGGGCGGTTGGCAAATATCCTTTTTGTCTTGTCTCCCCACGTTAAATTCGGCTTTGTCCCACATCTGAGGCCGTGGGGCGGTTGTCCCAATATCCTTTTCTCTTTTCTCTTGTCTCCCCACGTTAAATTCGGCTTTGTCCCACATCTGAGCCGCGTGAGGCGGTTGGCAAATATCCTTTCTTTGTCTCCCACGTTAAATTCGGCATTGTCCCACATCTGAGCGCGTGAGGCGGTTGGCAAATATCCTTTCTCTTGTCTCCCCACGTTAAATTCGGCTTTGTCCCATCTGAGCCTGGGTCGGTTGTAAATATCCTTTTGTCTTGTTGGCAAAATTCGGCATTGTCTTGTCTCCCCGTTAAATTGTAAATATCCGGTCTTGTCCCCACATCTGAGCGCCGTGAGGCGGTTGGCAAATATCCTTTTGTCTTGTCTCCCCACGTTAAATTCCGGTAATGTCCCACATCTGACCGCGTGGGGCGGTTGGCAAATATCCTTTTCTCTTGTCTCCCCACGTTAAATTCGGCATTGTCCCACATCTGAGCCCGTGGGCGGTTGGCAAATATCCTTTTCTCTTGTCTCCCCACGTTAAATTCGGCATTGTCCCACATCTGACCGCGTGGGGCGGTTGGCAAATATCCTTTTCTCTTGTCTCCCCACGTTAAATTCGGCTATTGTCCCACATCTGAGCGTGGGGGCGGTTGGCAAATATCCTTTTCTCTTGTCTCCCCACGTTAAATTCGGCATTGTCCCACATCTGAGCGCGTGGGGCGGTTGGCAAGTATCCTTTTGTCATGTCTCCCCACGTTAAATTCGGCATTGTCCCACATCTGACCGCGTGGGGCGGTTGGCAAATATCCTTTTGTCTTGTCTCCCCACGTTAAATTCGGCATTGTCCCACATCTGACCGCGTGGGGCGGTTGGCAAATATCCTTTGTCTTTGTCTCCCCACGTTAAATTCGGCTTTTGTCCCACATCTGAGCGCGTGGGGCGGTTGGCAAATATCCTTTTGTCTTGTCTCCCCACGTTAAATTCGGCTTTGTCCCACATCTGAGCCCGTGGGGCGTTTGGCAAATATCCTTTTGTCTTGTCTCCCACGTTAAATTCGGCTTGTCCCACATCTGAGCGCGTGGGGCGGTTGGCAAATATCCTTTTCTCTGTCTCCCCACGTTAAATTCGGTATTGTCCCACATCTGAGGACGTGGGGCGGTTGGCAAATATCCTTTCTCTTGTCTCCCCACGTTAAATTCGGCTTTGTCCCACATCTGAGCCGCGTGGGGCGGTTGGCAAATATCCTTTTCTCTTGTCTCCCCACGTTAAATTCGGTATTGTCCCACATCTGAGCGCGTGGGGCGGTTGGCAAATATCCTTTGTCTTGTCTCCCCACGTTAAATTCGGCATTGTCCCACATCTGAGCGCGTGGGGCGGTTGGCAAATATCCTTTTGTCTTGTCTCCCCACGTTAAATTCGGCATTGTCCCACATCTGACCACGTGGGGCGGTTGGCAAATATCCTTTTCTTTGTCTCCCCACGTTAAATTCGGTATTGTCCCACATCTGACTCCCGTGAGGCGGTTGACCGCGTGGGGCGGTTGGCTTTTTTCTCTTCTCCCCACGTTAAATTCGGTATTGTCCCACATCTGAGCGCGTGGGGCGGTTGGCAAATATCCTTTTCTCTTGTCTCCCCACGTTAAATTCGGCTTTGTCCCACATCTGAGCCGTGGGGCGGTTGGCAAATATCCTTTTGTCTTGTCTCCCACGTTAAATTCGTTGGTATTGTCCCACATCTGAGCCCGTGAAGCGGTTGGCAAATATCCTTTTCTCTTGTCTCCCCACGTTAAATTCGGCTTTGTCCCACATCTGAGCGCGTGGGGCGTTTGGGAAATATCCTTTTGTCTTGTCTCCCCACGTTAAATTCGGTATTGTCCCACATCTGAGCGCGAGGCGGCGGTTGGCAAATATCCTTTTCTCTTGTCTCCCCACGTTAAATTCGGCTTTGTCCCACATCTGAGCCCGTGGGGCGTTTGGCAAATATCCTTTTCTCTTGTCTCCCCACGTTAAATTCGGCTTTGTCCCCATCTGAGCCGCGAGGGGCGGTTGGCAAATATCCTTTTCTTGTCTCCCCACGTTAAATTCGGTATTGTCCCACATCTGAGCCCGTGGGGCGGGCAAATATCCTTTTCCTTTTCTCCCACGTTAAATTCGGTATTGTCCCACATCTGACACGGGGCGGTTGGCAAATATCCTTTTCTCTTGTCCCCACGTTAAATTCGGCTTTGTCCCACATCTGACCGCGTGGGCGGTTGGCAAATATCCTTTTCTCTTGTCTCCCACGTTAAATTCGGTATTGTCCCACATCTGAGCCCGTGAGGCGTTTGGCAAATATCCTTTTCTCTTGTCTCCCCACGTTAAATTCGGTATTGTCCCACATCTGAGCCCGTGAGGCGTTTGGCAAATATCTTTTTGTCTTGTCTCCCCACGTTAAATTCGGTATTGTCCCACATCTGAGCCCGTGAGGCGGTTGGCAAATATCCTTTTCTCTTGTCTCCCCACGTTAAATTCGGTATTGTCCCACATCTGACCGCGTGGGGCGGTTGGCAAATATCCTTTTCTTGTCTCCCCACGTTAAATTCGGCATTGTCCCACATCTGACCGCGTGGGGCGGTTGGCAAATATCCTTTTCTCTTGTCTCCCCACGTTAAATTCGGCATTGTCCCACATCTGAGCGCGTGGGGCGTTTGGCAAATATCCTTTTTGTCTTGTCTCCCCACGTTAAATTCGGTATTGTCCCACATCTGAGCCCGTGGGCGGTTGGCAAATATCCTTTTCTCTTGTCTCCCACGTTAAATTCGGTATTGTCCCACATCTGAGCGCGTGGGGCGGTTGGCAAATATCCTTTTCTCTTGTCTCCCCACGTTAAATTCGGTATTGTCCCACATCTGAGCCCGTGAGGCGGTTGGCAAATATCCTTTTGTCTTGTCTCCCCACGTTAAATTCGGTATTGTCCCACATCTGAGGCCGTGGGGCGGTTGGCAAAATCCTTTTCTTTGTCTCCCACGTTAAATTCGGCATTGTCCCACATCTGACCGCGTGGGCGGTTGGCAAATATCCTTTTCTCTTGTCTCCCACGTTAAATTCAGCATTGTCCCACATCTGACCGCGTGGGCGGTTGGCAAATATCCTTTTGTCTTGTCTCCCCACGTTAAATTCGGCATTGTCCCACATCTGACCACGTGAGGCGTTTGGCAAATATCCTTTCTCTTGTCTCCCCACGTTAAATTCGGCTTTGTCCCACATCTGAGCGCGTGGGGCGGTTTTGGCAAATATCTTTTCTCTTGTCTCCCCACGTTAAATTCGGCATTGTCCCACATCTGAGCGCGTGGAGGCGGTTGGCAAATATCCTTTTGTCTTGTCTCCCACGTTAAATTCGGCTTTGTCCCACATCTGAGGAGCGTGGGGCGTTTGGCAAATATCCTTTGTCTTGTCTCCCCGTTAAATTCGGCTTTTTGTCCCACATCTGACCGCGTGGGGCGGTTGGTAAATATCCTTTTTGTCTTCTCTCCCCCACGTTAAATTCGGCATTGTCCCACATCTGACCGCGTGAGGCGGTTGGCAATATCTTTTGTCTTGTCTCCCCACGTTAAATTCGGTTTGTCCCACATCTGCGCGTGGGGCGGTTGGGAAATATCCTTTTCTCTTGTCTCCCCACGTTAAATTCGGCTTTGTCCCACATCTGACCGCGTGGGGCGGTTGGCAAATATCCTTTTCTCTTGTCTCCCACGTTAAATTCGGCATTGTCCCACATCTGAGCGCGTGAGGCGGTTGGCAAATATCCTTTTCTCTTGTCTCCCACGTTAAATTCGGCCTTGTCCCACATCTGAGCGCGTGGGGCGGTTGGCAAATATCCTTTTCTTGTCTCCCCACGTTAAATTCGGCTTTGTCCCACATCTGACCGCGTGGGGCGGTTGGCAAATCCTTTTGTCTTGTCTCCCACGTTAAATTCGGCATTGTCCCACATCTGAGCGCGTGAGCGGTTGGCAAATCCTTGTCTTGTTCCCCCGTTGTCTCCCTTTGTCCACATCTCGGTTTTGCAAATCCCTTTGTCTTGTCTCCCCACGTTAAAAATTCGGCATTGAGGCGCGTGGGGCGGTTGGCAAATATCCTTTTCTCTTGTCTCCCCACGTTAAATTCGGTATTGTCCCATCTGAGCCGCGAGGGCGGTTGGGAAATATCCTTTTCTCTTGTCTCCCACGTTAAATTCGGCTTTGTCCCACATCTGAGCGCGTGGGGCGGTTGGCAAATATCCTTTTGTCTTGTCTCCCCACGTTAAATTCGGCTTTGTCCCACATCTGACCGCGTGGGGCGGTTGGGAAATATCCTTTTGTCTTGTCTCCCACGTTAAATTGGGCATGTCCCACATCTGACCCGTGGGGCGGTTGTGCAATATCCTTTTTCTTGTCTCCCCCCGTTAAATTCGGCTTGTCCCACATCTGACCGCGTGGGCGGTTGGCAAATATCCTTTTCTTGTCTCCCCACGTTAAATTCGGCTTTGTCCACGTTAAATTGGCAAATATCGTTTTGTCCCACATCCGTGCGCGTGGAGCGGATAAATTCGGCTTTGTCCCACATCTGAGCCTGTGGGCGGTTGGTCCATTTTTCTTGTCTCCCCACGTTAAATTCGGCTTTGTCCACATCTGACCGCGTGGGGCGGTTGGCAACATCCTTTTCTCTTGTCTCCCACGTTAAATTCGGCTTTGTCCCACATCTGAGCGCGTGGGGCGGTTGGCAAATATCTTTTCTCTTCTCCCCACGTTAAATTCGGTAATGTCCCACATCTGAGGACGTGGGGCGGTTGGCAAATATCCTTTTCTTGTCTCCCCCACGTTAAATTCGGCATTGTCCACATCTGACCCGTGGGGCGGTTGGCAAATATCCTTTTCTCTTGTCTCCCACGTTAAATTCGGTAATGTCCCACATCTGACCCTGTGGGGCGGTTGGCAGAAATATCCTTTCTCTTGTCTCCCCACGTTAAATTCGGTAATGTCCCACATCTGACCGTGGGGCGGTTGGCAAATATCCTTTCTCTTGTCTCCCCACGTTAAATTCTTTTCCCACATCTGAGCGCGTGGGGCCTGTGGGCGGTTTGCAAATATCCTTTGTCTTGTCTCCACGTTAAATTCGGTAATGTCCCCACATCTGACCGCGTGGGCGGTTGGCAAATATCCTTTTCTCTTGTCTCCCCACGTTAAATTCGGTATTGTCCCACATCTGAGCCGCGTGAGGGCGGTTGGCAAATATCATTTTGTCTTGTCTCCCCACGTTAAATTCGGTTTTGTCCCACATCTGAGGACGTGAGGCGGTTTTTTTTTGAAATATCCTTTTCTTGTGTCTCCCACGTTAAATTCGGTATTGTCCCACATCTGAGCCCGTGAGGGCGGTTGGCAAATATCCTTTTCTCTTGTCTCCCCCACGTTAAATTCGGTATTGTCCCACATCTGACCGCGTGGGGCGGTTGGCAAATATCCTTTTCTCTTGTCTCCCCACGTTAAATTCGGTATTGTCCCACATCTGAGCCGTGAAGCGGTTGGCAAATATCCTTTTCTTGTCTCCCCACGTTAAATTCGGTATTGTCCCACATCTGACCCCGTGTGGGGCGTTTGGCAAATATCCTTTTCTCTTGTCTCCCACGTTAGAATTCGGCTTTGTCCCACAATTGGAGCCGCCGTGAGCGGTTGGCCCTTTTTCTTGTCTCTCCACGTTAAATTCGGTATTGTCCCACATCTGAGCCACGATGGGCGGTTGGCAAATATCCTTTTGTCTTGTCTCCCCACGTTAAATTCGGTATTGTCCCACATCTGAGCCCGTGGGCGTTGGCAACATCCTTTTGTCTTGTCTCCCCACGTTAAATTCGGCATTGTCCCACATCTGAGCCCGTGGAGGCGTTTGGCAAATATCCTTTTGTCTTGTCTCCCCACGTTAAATTCATTTGTCCCATCTGAGCCGCGTGAGGCGTTGGCAAATATCCTTTTCTCTTGTCTCCCACGTTAAATTCGGTATTGTCCCACATCTGAGCGCGTGGGGCGTTTGGCAAATATCATTTTCTCTTGTCTCCGCACGTTAAATTCGGCTTGTCCCACATCTGAGCGCGTGGGGCGGTTGGCAAATATCCTGTCTCCCCCATCCCACATCTGACAAATTCGCGTGGGGCGGTTAAATGGAGCAGTTCGTATTGTCTCCACACGTTAAATTCGGCAATGTCCCACATCTGACCCCGTGAGGCGGTTGGCAAATATCGCTTTGTCTTGTCTCCCCACGTTAAATTCGGTATTGTCCCATCTGACCACGTGAAGCGTTTGGCAATATCCTTTGTCTTGTCTCCCCACGTTAAATTCGGCTATTGTCCCACATCTGAGCCCGTGGGTGTTGGCAAATATCCTTTTCTTTGTCTCCCCCACGTAAAAATGGTATTGTCCCACATCTGAGGACGTGGGGCGTTTGGGAAATATCCTTTTCTTGTCTCCGCACGTTAAATTCGGTATTGTCACATCTGACCCGTGAAGCGGTTGGCAATATCCTTTTGTCTTGTCTCCCCACGTTAAATTCGGCATTGTCCCCATCTGAGCCGCGTGGGGCGGTTGGTCTCCCACGTTTTGTCTTGTCTCCGCCTGACGTTACAACGTTAAATATCCCACATTGTCCCAGCGCGTGAGGCGACCCACGTATCCTTTGTCTTGTCTCCCCACGTTAAATTCGGCAATGTCCCATCTGACCGCATGGGGCGGTTGGCAAATATCTTTTTTGTCTTGTCTCCCCCACGTTAAATTCGGCATTGTCCCACATGTGAGCGCGTGGGCGGTTTGGCAAATATCTTTTTCTTGTCTCCCCACGTTAAATTCGGCATTGTCCACATCTGAGCGCGTGGGGCGGTTGGGAAATATCCTTTTGTCTTGTCTCCCACGTTAAATTCGGCATTGTCCCACATCTGAGCGCGTGGGGCGGTTGGCAATATCCTTTTCTCTTGTCTCCCACGTTAAATTCGGCATTGTCCCACATCTGACCGCGCGTGGGGCGGTTGTAGAACATCCTTTTCTTGTCTCCCACGTTAAAATTCGGCTTTGTCCCACATCTAGGACGCGTTTGGGAAGGTTGGCAAATATCCTTTTCTTGTTGTTTTATATTCGTAATTGTCCCACATCTGACCGCGTGGGGCGGTTGGCAACATCCTTTTTTTGTCTCCCCACGTTAAATTCGGCATTGTCCCACATCTGACCCACGTGGGGCGGTTGGGAAATATCCTTTTCTCTGTCTCCTCGTTACGTTAAATCTGACCGCGTGGGGCGGTAAATGTCCTTTCACATCTGAGCCCGTTAAATTCAGCGGCCCATAAATATGGGGCGGTTGTTCCTTGTCTCCCCACGTTAAATTCGGCATTGTCCCACATCTGGAGCCGCGTTAGTGCCGGCAACATCCTTTTCTTGTCGCCCCACCTTAAATTCGGCATTGTCCTGATATCTGAGGACGTGGCGTTTGGGGAAATATTTTTCTTGTTTGCCTCATGTTAAATTCGGTAATTGTCCCACATTGAGCGCATGGTGCGGTTGGTAAATATATTCTTTCTTTTTTCTCTTGTCCCACATCCCGTGGGGCGTTTAAATATCCTTTTGTCTTCGTCTCCACACGTTAATCTGAGCCTGTCATAAATCTGACCGCGTGAGGCGGTTATCTTTTTGTTTTGTTCTTCCCCACGTTAAATTCGGCATTGTCCCACATCTGACCGCGTGGAAGCGGTTGGCAAATATCTTTTTTCCGTTTTATAATGTCAATCTCAATTTGGGCTTGTCTGGTCCTGTTCCACAGTTGGTCGTTCTGGCCACCTGATATTGAGATGATCCTGAGACATCGGTTGGCAAATATCGCCATTTCCGTTTTATAATGTCAATCTCGATTTGGGTTTGTCTGGTCCTGTTCCACAGTTGGTCGTTATACCTGATATTGAGGATGATCCTGAGACATCGGTTGGTAAATATCGCCATTTCCGTTTTATAATGTCAATCTCGATTTGGGCTTGTCTGGTCCTGTTCCACAGTTGGTCGTTCTGGCCACCTGATATTGAGGATGATCCTGAGACATCGGTTGGTAAATATCGCCATTTCCGTTTTATAATGTCAATCTCGATTTGGGCTTGTCTGGTCCTGTTCCACAGTTGGTCGTTCTTGGCCACCTGATATTGAGGATGATCCTGAGACATCGGTTGGTAAATATCGCCATTTTCGTTTTATAATGTCAATCTCGATTTGGGCTTTGTCTGGTCCTGTTCCACAGTTGGTCGTTCTGGCCACCTGATATCGAGGATGATCCCTAGAGACATCGGTTGGTAAATATATCATTTCCGTTTTATAATGTCAATCTCGATTTGGGTTTGTCTGGTCCTGCCCACAGTTGGTCGTTCTGGCCACCTGATATTGAGGATGATCCTGAGACATCGGTTGGTAAATATCGCCATTTCCGTTTTATAATGTCAATCTCGATTTGGGTTTGTCTGGTCCTGTTCCACAGTTGGTCGTTCTGCTAGTACCTGTTGATATTGAGGATGATCCTGAGACATCGGTTGGTAAATATCGCCATTTTCGTTTTATAATGTCAATTTGGGCTTAATTTCGGTTTGTCTGGTCCTGTTCCACAGTTGGTCGTTTGTGTTCCACCTGATATTGAGGATGATCCTGAGACATCGGTTGGCAAATATCGCCATTTCCGTTTTATAATGTCAATCTCGATTTGGGGTTTGTCTGGTCCTGTTCCACAGTTGGTCGTGTTGGCCACCTGATTTTTGGATGATCCTGAGACATCGGTTGGTAAATATCGCCATTTCCGTTTTATAATGTCAATCTCGATTTGGGTTTGTCTGGTCCCTGTTCCCACAGTTGGTCGTTCTGGCCACCTGATATTGAGGATGATCCTGAGACATCGGTTGGCAAATATCACCATTTCCGTTTTATAATGTCAATCTCGATTTGGGTTTGTCTGGTCCTGTTCCACAGTTGGTCGTTCTGGCCACCTTATTGATGATCCTGAGTTGGTAAATGCCATTTCCGTTTTAGTCAATCTCGATTTGGACTTGTCATCACCACAGTTGGTCGTTTTACTGATATTGAATTCTATTATTTGGGGCCATTTCCGTTTTATAATGTCAATCCCAATCTCCATTTCCTGGTCTCTGGTCCTGTTCCATGCTGGTCGTTCTGCCACCTGATATTGAGGATGATCCTGAGACATCGGTTGGCAAATATCGCCATTTCCGTTTTATAATGTCAATCTTGATTTAGGCTTGTCTGTTCCTTGTTCCACAGTTGGTCGTTTGAGCTTTTCTGGCTACCTGATATTGAGGGATGATCCTGGGACATCGGTTGGTAAATATCGCCATTTCCGTTTTATAATGTCAATCTCGATTTGGTTTGTCATTTCCTGTTCCACAGTTGGTCGTTCTGGCCACCTGATATTGGATGATCCTGAGACATCGGTTGGCAAATATCGCCATTTCCGTTTTATAATGTCAATCTCGATTTGGGTTTGTCTGGTCCTGTTCCACAGTTGGTCGTTCTGGCCACCTGATATTGAGGATGATCCTGAGACATCGGTTGGTGAATATCGCCATTTCCGTTTTATAATGTCAATCTCGATTTGGGTTTGTTTGTCGGTCCTGTTCCACAGTTGGTCGTTCTGGCCACCTTGATATTGAGGATGATCCTGAGGACATCGGTTGGCCGTATCACCATTTCCGTTTTATAATGTCAATCTCGATTTGGGTTTGTCTGGTCCTGTTCCACAGTTGGTCGTGTTGGCCACCTGATATCGAGGATGATCCTGAGACATCGGTTGGCCGATATCCTTTTCCATTCCGTTTTATAATGTCAATCTCCGATTTGGGTTTGTCTGGTCCTGTTCCACAGTTGGTCGTTCTGGCCACCTGATATTGAGGATGATCCTGAGACATCGGTTGGTAAATATCGCCATTTTCCGTTTTAATGTCAATCTCGATTTGGGTTTGTCTGGTCCTGTTCCAGTTGGTCGTTCGTTGATCCTACCTTGATATTGAGGATGATCCTGAGACAGTTGGTCGTGGCAAATATCGCCATTTCCGTTTTATAATGTCAATCTCGATTTGGGCTTGTCTGGTCCTGTTCCACAGTTGGTCGTTCTGGCAACCTGATATTGAGGATGATCCTGGACATCGGTTGGTAAATATCACCATTTCCGTTTTATAATGTCAATCTCGATTTGGGTTTGTCTGGTCCTGTTCCACAGTTGGTCGTTCTGGCCACCTGATATTGAGGATGATCCTGAGACATCGGTTGGTAAATATCACCATTTCCGTTTTATAATGTCAATCTCGATTTGGGCTTGTCTGGTCCTGTTCCACAGTTGGTCGTTCTGCCCACCTGATATTGAGGATGATCCTGAGACATCGGTTGGTAAATATCGCCATTTCCGTTTTATAATGTCAATCTCGATTTGGGCTTGTCTGGTCCTGTTCCACAGTTGGTCGTTCTGGCCACCTGATATTGAGGATGATCCTGAGACATCGGTTGGTAAATATCACCATTTCCGTTTTATAATGTCAATCTCGATTTGGGCTTGTTCTGGTCCTGTTCCATTCTGTTGTCCTGTTCCTGACAGTTGGTCGTTCTGATATTGAGGATGATCCTGAGACATCGGTTGGCAAATATCGCCATTTCCGTTTTATAATGTCAATCTCGATTTGGTTGTCTGTTCCTGTTCCACAGTTGGTCGTTTGGCCACCTGATATTGAGGATGATCCTGAGACATCGGTTGGTAAATATCATCACCATTCCGTTTTATAATGTCAATCTCGATTTGGTTTGTCTGGTCCTGTTCCACAGTTGGTCGTTCTGGCCACCTGATATTGAGGATGATCCTGAGACATCGGTTGGCAAATATCGCCATTTCCGTTTTATAATGTCAATCTCGATTTGGGTTTGTCTGGTCCTGTTCCACAGTTGGTCGTTCTGGCCACCTGATATTGAGGATGATCCTGAGACATCGGTTGGTAAATATCGTCATTTCCGTTTTATAATGTCAATCTCGATTTCGGGCCTTGTCCTGGACATCCTTGTTCCACCGTTTTATAATGTCAATCTCATTTGGTCGTTCTGTACCTGATATTGAGGATGATCCTGAGACATCGGTTGGTAAATATCGCCATTTCCATTTTATAATGTCAATCTCGATTTGGGTTTGTCTGGTCCTGTTCCACAGTTGGTCGTTCTGGCCACCTGATATTGAGGATGATCCCTGAGACATCGGTTGGTAAAATATCACCATTTTCCGTTTTATAATGTCAATCTCGATTTGGGTTTGTCTGGTCCTGTTCCACATTGGTCGTTCTGCCACCTGATTTTGAGGATGATCCTGAGACATCGGTTTGGTAAATATCACCATTTCCGTTTTATAATGTCAATCTCGTTTTGACTGTCTGGTCCTGTTCCACAGTTGGTCGTTTGTACACCTGATGTGAGGATGATCCTGATCGGTTGGACAATCGGTCGCCATTTCCGTTTTGTAATGTCGTTCTCTCGATTTGGGATTTGTCTGGTTCTGTTCCACAGTTGGTCGTTCTGGTCGTGTTGGTCACCCTGATATTGAGGATGATCCTGAGACATCGGTTGGTAAATATCGCCATTTTCCGTTTTATAATGTCAATCTCGATTTGGGTTTGTCTGGTCCTGTTCCACAGTTGGTCGTGTTGGCCACCTGATATTGAGGATGATCCTGATACATCGTTTGGTAAATGTCCCCCTGATTTCCATTTTATAATGTCAATCTCGATTTGGTCTTGTCTGGTCCTGTTCCACAGTTGGTCGTTCTGGCCACCTGATATCGAGGGATGATCCTGGGACATCGGTTGGTAAATATCACCATTTCCGTTTTATAATGTCAATCTCGATTTGGGTTGTCTGGTCCTGTTCCACAGTTGGTCGTTCTGGCCACCTGATATTGAGGATGATCCTGAGACATCGGTTGGCAAATATCACCATTTCCGTTTTTATAATGTCAATCTCGATTTGGGTTTGTCTGGTCCTGTTCCACAGTTGGTCGTGTGGCCACCTGATATTGAGGATCGAAATCACCATTTCCGTTTTATAATGTCATCGGTTGGGTCTGTTTCCTGTTCCATTTGGTCGTTTGGCCACCTGATAGATGATCCTGGGACATCGGTTGGCAAATATCGTCATTCCGTTTTTATAATGTCCTCGATTTGACAGTTGGTCGTTCTTGGCAACCTGATATTGAGGATGATCCTGAGGACATCGGTTGGTAAATATCCACATTTCCGTTTTATAATGTCAATCTCGATTTAGGCTTGTCTGGTCCTGTTCCACAGTTGGTCGTGTTGGTCACCTGATATTGAGGATGATCCTGAGACATCGTTTGGCAAATATCGCCATTTCCGTTTTATAATGTCAATCTCGATTTGGGCTTGTCTGGTCCTGTTCCACTAGTTGGTCGTTCTGGCCACCTGATATTGCGGATGATCCTGAGACATCGGTTGGTAAATATCGTCATTTCCGTTTTATAATGTCAATCTCGATTTGGGTTTGTCTTGTCCTGTTCCACAGTTGGTCGTTTGGCCACCTGATATTGAGGATGATCCTGAGACATCGGTTGGTAAATATCGCCATTTCCGTTTTATAATGTCAATCTCGATTTGGGTTTGTCTGGTCTGTTCCACAGTTGGTCGTTCTGTACCTGATATCGAGGATGATCCTGAGACATCGGTTGGTAAATATCGCCATTTCCGTTTTATAATGTCAATCTCGATTTGGGTTTGTCTGGTCCTGTTCCACAGTTGGTCGTTCTGGCCACCTGATATTGAGGATGATCCTGAGACATCGGTTGGTAAATATCGCCATTTCCGTTTTATAATGTCAATCTCGATTTGGTTTGTCTGGTCCTGTTCCACAGTTGGTCGTGTTGAATACCTGATATTGAGGATGATCCTGGTAGAATATCGCCATTTCCGTTTTATAATGTCAATCTCGATTTGGGTTTGTTTGGTCCCATTCCACAGTTGGTCGTACCTGATGTCATGATCTCATCATTTGGTTTTATAATGTCTTGGTCCTATTCTGGTCCTTTCTGTTCCACAGTTGGTCGTGTTCGTTGGTTTGATATTGAGGATGATCCTGAGACATCGGTTGGTAAATATCGCCATTTCCGTTTTATAATGTCAATCTCGATTTGGGTTTGTCTGGTCCTGTTCCACAGTTGGTCGTTCTGGCCACCTGATATTGAGGATGATCCTGAGACATCGGTTGGCAAATATCGCCATTTCCGTTTTATAATGTCAATCTCGATTTGGGGATGTCTGTTCCTGTTCCACAGTTGGTCGTGTTGGACCACCTGATATTGAGGATGATCCTGAGACATCAATTGGTAAATATCATACATTTCCGTTTTATAATGTCAATCTCGATTTGGGTTTGTCTGGTCCTGTTCCACAGTTGGTCGTTCGGCCACCTGATATTGAGGATGATCCTGAGACATCGGTTGGTAAATATCGCCATTTCCGTTTTATAATGTCAATCTCGTTTTAAACTTGTCTGGTCCTATTCCACAGTTGGTCGTTTTGATATTGAGGATGATCCTGTGAGACATTGGTTGGAAATATCGCCATCCGTTTACATTTGGGTTTCTGGTCGTTTTCCGTTTTAAATAATGTTTTATAAATCTCGATTTGGGTTTGTCTGGTCCTGTTCCACAGTTGGTCGTTCTGGGATATTGAGGATGATCCTAGAGACATCGGTTGGCAAATATCGCCATTTCCGTTTTATAATGTCAATCTGATTTGGGCTTCGATTCCACAGTTGGTGGGCCACCTTTTTAGGATGATCCTGGGACCGGTTGTTCCCATTTCCGTTTATAATGTCTTGATTTGGTTGTCTGGTCCTGTTCCACAGTTGGTCGGTTGTACCTGATGAGGGGATGATCCTGAGACATCGGTTGGCAAATATCGCCATTTCCGTTTTATAATGTCAATCTCGATTTGGGTTTGTTGGTCTGTTCCACAGTTGGTCGTTTCTGGCCACTGATATTGAGGATGATCCTGAGACATCTGTTGGTAAATATCGCCATTTCCGTTTTATAATAATGTCAATCTCGATTTGGGCTTTGTCTGGTCCTGTTCCACAGTTGGTCGTTCTGGCCACCTGATATTGAGGATGATCCTGAGACATCGGTTGGTAAATATCACCATTTCCGTTTTATAATGTCAATCTCGATTTGGGTTTGTCTGGTCCTGTTCCACAGTTGGTCGTTCTGGCCACCTGATATTGAGGATGATCCAGAAACATCGGTTGGTAAATATCGCCCATTTCCGTTTTATAATGTCAATCTCGTTTTGAACTTTGGTCGATTTGGGTGATATTGAGGATGATCTGGACATCCTTTGGTAAATTCCCATTTCCGTTTTAGTCAATCTCGGGGTTTGTCGTTGTTCTTGGTCGTTCACCTGATATTGAGGATGATCCTGAGACATCGGTTGGTAAATATCGCCATTTCCGTTTATAATGTCAATCTCGATTTGGGGGTTGTCTGGGTCCTGTTCCACAGTTGGTCGTTCTTGGCCACCTGATATTGAGGATGATCCTGAGACATCGGTTGGTAAATATCGCCATTTCCGTTTTATAATGTCAATCTCGATTTGGGCTTGTCTGGTCCTGTTCCACAGCTGGTCGTTCTGGCTACCTGATATTGAGGATGATCCTAGGACATCCGTTGGTAAATATCGCAATTTCCGTTTTATAATGTCAATCTCGATTTGGGTTTGTCTGGTCCTGTTCCACAGTTGGTCGTTCTGGCCACCTGATATTGAGGATGATCCTGAGACATCGGTTGGTAATATCGCCATTTCCGTTTTATAATGTCAATCTCGATTTGGGTTCAGTTGTTCTGGTCCCTGTTCATCGGTTGGTAAATATCGCCATTCTGGTCAATATCCTGATATTGTTGAGGATGATCCTGAGACATCGGTTGGCAAATATCGCCATTTCCGTTTTTAATGTCAATCTCGATTTGGGCTTGTCTGGTCCTGTTCCACAGTTGGTCGTTCTGGCCACCTGATATTGAGGATGATCCTGAGACATCTGTTGGCAAATATCGCCATTTCCGTTTTATAAATGTCAATCTCGATTTGGGCTTGTTTGGTCCTGTTCCACAGTTGGTCGTGTTGGCCACCTGATATTGAGGATGATCCTAGGACATCGGTTGTAAATATCGCCATTTTCCGTTTTATAATGTCAATCTCGATTTGGGTTTGTCTGGTCCTGTTCCACAGTTGGTCGTTCTGTCCTGATATTGAGGATGATCCTGAGACATCGGTTGGCAAATATCGCCATTTCCGTTTTATAATGTCAATCTCGATTTGGAAGCATTGTCTGGTCCTGTTCCACAGTTGGTGTGTTGGCCACCTGATCGAGGATGATCCCTGAGACATCGGTTGGTAAATATCGCCATTTCCGTTTTATAATGTCAATCTCGATTTGGGTTTGTCTGGTCCTGTTCCACGGTTGGTCGTTCTGGCCACCTGATATTGAGGATGATCCTGAGACATCGGTTGGCAAATATCACCATTCCGTTTTATAATGTCAATCTCGTTTTGGGTTGTCTGGTCCTGTTCCACAGTTGGTCGTGTTGGCCACCTGATATTGAGGATGATCCTGAGACATCGGTTGGTAAATATCATATTTCCGTTTTTTAATGTCAATCTCGATTTGGGCTTGTTTGGTCCTGTTCCACAGTTGGTCCCTGATATTGATATTGATCCGGAACATCGGTTGGCAATATCTATTTCCGTTTTATAATGTCAATCTCGATTTGGGTCCTGTGTCACCATTCTGATATCGAGGATGATCCTGAGACATCGGTTGGCAAATATCATACATTTCCGTTTTATAATGTCAATCTCGATTTGGGCTTGTCTGGTCCTGTTCCACAGTTGGTCGTGTCCTGGCACCTGATATTGAGGATGATCCTGAGACATCGGTTGGTAAATATCGCCATTTCCGTTTTATAATGTCAATCTCGATTTGGGCTTGTCTGGTCCTGTTCCACAGTTGGTCGTTCTGGCCACCTGATATTGAGGATGATCCTGAGACATCGGTTGGTAAATATCGCCGTTTTATAATTCAATCTCGTTTTGGTTGTCTGGTCCTGTTCAATGTTGGTCGTGTTGGCCACCTGATATTGAGGATGATCTGGACATTTGTTTGCCATTTCCGTTTTAATGTCAACTCGATTCACAGTCTGGTCTGTTCCACAGTTGGTCGTTCTGGCCACCTGATATTGAGGATGATCCTTTGACATCGGTTGGCAAATATCGCAATTTCCGTTTTATAATGTCAATCTCGATTTGGGCTTGTCTGTTCCTGTTCCACAGTTGGTCGTTGGCCCACCTGATGTTGAGGATGATCCTGGAGACATCGGTTGGTAAATATCGCCATTTCCGTTTTATAATGTCAATCTCGATTTGGGTTTGTCTGGTCCTGTTCCACAGTTGGTCGTTTGGCCACCTGATATTGAGGGATGATCCTGAGACATCGGTTGGTAAATATCATTTCCGTTTTATAATGTCCATTTCGATTGGGTTTGTCTTCCTGTTCCATTGGTCGTGTTGGCCTCCTGATATTGAGGATGATCCTGAGACATCTTGGTATCGCCATTTCCGTTTTATAATGTCAATCAGGGCTTGTCTGTCCTGTTCCACAGTTGGTCGTTCAGGCCACCTGATATTGAGGATGATCCTGAGACATCGGTTGGTGAATATCGCCATTTCCGTTTTATAATGTCAATCTCGATTTGGGTTTGTCTGGTCCTGTTCCACAGTTGGTCGTTCTGGCCACCTGATATTGAGGATGATCCTGAGACATCGGTTGGCAAATATCGCCATTTCCGTTTTATAATGTCAATCTCGATTTGGGTTTGTCTGGTCCTGTTCCACAGTTGGTCGTTCTGGCCACCTGATATTGAGGATGATCCAGCGACATCGGTTGGCAAATATCGCCATTTCCGTTTTATAATGTCAATCTCGATTTGGTCCTGTTCATCTGTTCCACAGTTGGGTCGTTGGCCACCTGATATTGAGGATGATCCTGTCCCAGACATCGGTTGGCAAAATATCGCCATTTTCCGTTTTATAATGTCAATCTCGATTTGGTCTTGTCTGGTCCTGTTCCACAGTTGGTCGTTCTTGGCCACCTGATATCGAGGATGATCCTGAGACATCGGTTGGTAAATATCACCATTTCCGTTTATAATGTCAATCTCGATTTGGGTTTGTCTGGGTCCTGGTTCCAAACCTCGAGTTGGTCGTTCTGGTCCTGTTCCACCTGATATTTGAGGATGATCCTGAGACATCGGTTGGTAAATATCACCATTTCCGTTTTATAATGTCAATCTCGATTTGGGCATTGTCTGTTGTCCTGTTCCACAGTTGGTCGTTCTGTCCACCTGATATTCGAGGATGATCCTTTAGACATCGGTTGGTAAATATCACCATTTCGTTTATAATGTCAATCTCGATTTGGGTTTGTCTGGTCTCCTGTTCCCAGTTGGTCGTTCTGGCCACCTGATATTGAGGATGATCCTTGAGACATCGGTTGGTAAATATCACCATTCCGTTTTATAATGTCAATCTCGATTTGGGTTTTTCAATCCTGTTCCACAGTTGGTCGTTCTGGGCACCTGATATTGAGGATGATCCTGAGACATCGGTTGGTAAATATCGCCATTTCCGTTTTTATAATGTCAATCTCGATTTGGGTTTGTCTGGTCCTGTCTGTTCGTGTTCAGGGTTACCTGATATCCTGAGACATCGGCTGGTCGTTTCAATATCGATTTGGGCTTGTCTGTCCTGTTCTACAGTTGGTCGTGTTGGCCACCTGATATTGAGGATGATCCTGGGACATCCGGTTGGCAAATATCACCATTCCGTTTTATAATGTCAACTCGATTTGGGTTTGTCTGGTCCTGTTCCACAGTTGGTCGTTCTGGCCACCTGATATTGAGGATGATCCTGAGACATCGGTTGGCAAATATCACCATTTCCGGTTTTATAATGTCAATCTCGATTTGGGTTTGTCTGGTCCTGTTCCACAGTTGGTCGTTCTGCCCACCTGATATTGAAGATGATCCTTGAGATATCGGTTGGTCGTCGGCCAAATATCCTGCCATTTCCGTTTTATAATGTCAATCTCGATTTTGGGTTTGTCTGGTCCTGTTCCACAGTTGGTCGTTCTGGCCTGTTCCACCTGATATTGAGGATGATCCTGATACATCGGTTGGTAAATATCACCATTTCCGTTTTATAATGTCAATCTCTTTAGGCTTGTCTGGTCCTGTTCCACAGTTGGTCGTGTTGGCTGCCTGATATTGAGGATGATCCTGAGACATCGGTTGGCAACATCGCCATTTCCGTTTTATAATGTCAATCTCGATTTGGGTTTGTCTGGTCCTGTTCCACAGTTGGTCGTGTTTGGGCACCTGATATTGAGGATGATCCTGAGACATCAGTTGGTAAATATCGCCATTTCCGTTTTATAATGTCAATCTCGATTTGGGCTTGTCTGGTCCTGTTCCACAGTTGGTCGTGTTGGCCACCTGATATTGAGGATGATCCTGGACATCACCTGTCAATCTCGATTTGAGGATGATCCTGAGACATCGGTTAGCAAATATCGCCATTTCCGTTTTATAATGTCAATCTCGATTTGGGCTTGTCTGGTCCTGTTCACAGTTGGTCGTTCTGCCACCTGATATTGAGGATGATCCTGAGACATCGGTTGGTAAATATCTTCATTTCCGTTTTATAATGTCAATCTCGATTTGGGCTTGTCTGGTCCTGTTCTAGTTGGTCAAAGGCCACCTGATATTGAGGATGATCCTGAGACATCGGTTGGCAAATATCGCCATTTCCGTTTTATAATGTCAATCTCGATTTGGGCTTGTCTGGTCCTGTTCCACAGTTGGTCGTTCTGGCCACCTGATATTGAGGATGATCCTGAGACATCGGTGGTAAATATCGCCATTTCCGTTTTATAATGTCAATCTCGATTTGGGGCTTGTCTGGTCCTGTTCCACAGTTGGTCGTGTTGGCCACCTGATATTGAGGATGATCCTCGAGGACATCGGATGATATCCTTTCCGTTTATAATGAATTTAATCATCTTGTTGGTTCTACAGTTGGTCGTGTTGGCAACCTGATGTTGAGGATGATCCTGAGACATCGGGTTGGTAACATCCATTTCCGTTTTATAATGTCAATCTCGATTTGGGCTTGTCTGGTCCTGTTCCACAGTTGGTCGTTCTGGCCTGATATTGAGGATGATCCTGAGACATCGGTTGGCAAATATCGCCATTTCCGTTTTATAATGTCAATCTCGATTTGGGTTTGTCTGGTCCTGTTCCACAGTTGGTCGTTCTGCCACCTGATATTGAGGATGATCCTGAGACATCGGTTGGTAAATATCGCCATTTCCGTTTTATAATGTCAATCTCGATTTGGGCTTGTCTGTCCTGTTCCACAGTTGGTCGTGTAGGCCACCTGATATTGAGGATGATCCTGAGACATCGGTTGGTAAATATCGCCATTTCCGTTTTATAATGTCAATCTCGATTTGGGGTTTGTCTGGTCCTGTTCCACAGTTGGTCGTTCTGGCCACCTGATATTGAGGATGATCCCTAGACATCGGTTGGTAAATATCGCCATTTCCGTTTTATAATGTCAATCTCGATTTGGGCTTGTCTGGTCCTGTTCCACAGTTGGTCGTTCTGGCCACCTGATATTGAGGATGATCCTGAGACATCGGTTGGCAAATATCGCCATTTCCGTTTTATAATGTCAATCTCGATTTGGGCTTGTCTGGTCCTGTTCCACAGTTGGTCGTTCTGGTCACCTGATATTGAGATGATCCTGAGACATCGTTTGGTAAATATCGCCATTTCCGTTTTATAATGTCAATCTCGATTTTTGGTCTTGTCTGGTCCTGTTCCACAGTTGGTCGTGTTGGCCACCTGATATTGAGGATGATCCTGAGACATCGGTTGGTAAATATCGCCATTTCCGTTTTATAATGTCAATCTCGATTTGGGTTTGTCTGGTTCCATGTTCGTTCTGGCCACCTGACATTGAGGATGATCCCTGAGATATCGTCGTTTCCGTTTTATAATCCTCGTCAATCTCGTTTAGAGGATGATCCTTGAGATATCTGTTGGGCAAATATCGCTTTTCGTTTTATTCCAATTGGTTGGTCGTTTATAATGATCCTGAATCATTTTTTATAATGGGGCTTGTCTGGTCCTGTTCCACCACAGTTGTTAGCTGATATTGAGGATGATCCTGAGACATCGGTTGGTAAATATCACCATTTCCGTTTTATAATGTCAATCTCGATTTGGGTTGTCTGGTCCTGTTCCACGTTTGGTCGTTCTGGCCACCTGATATCGCCATTGATGATCCTGAGATTGGTCTGGCATGTCCTGAGACATCAGTTGGTAAATATCACCATTTCCGTTTATAATGTCAATCTCGATTTGGGCTTGTCTGGTCCTGTTCCACAGTTGGTCGTGTTGGCCACCTGATATTGAGGATGATCCTGAGACATCGGTTGGTAAATATCGCCATTTCCGTTTTAATGTCAATCGTTTTTGGGTTTGTGTCAATTGGTCTCGATTTGGGATTGTCGGTTGGTTCCCATTTCCGTTTTACAATCTCGATTTGGGTCTCTGGTCTAAGTTGGTCGTGTTGTACCTGATATTGAGGATGATCCTGAGACATCGGTTGGCAAATATCGCCATTTCCGTTTTATAATGTCAATCTCGATTTGGCTGTTTTGTCTTGGTCCTGTTCCACAGTTGGTCGTTCCGTTGGCAAATATCGTCTTTCCGATATTGATTTGGGATGATCCCACTGAGACATATTGGTGATCCTGGCAAATATCGCCATTTCCGTTTTATAATGTCAATCTCGATTTGGCTTTGTCTGGTCCTGTTCCATCAGTTGGTCGTTCTGATTTGCCCACCTGATATTGAGGATGATCCTGAGACATCGGTTGGTAAATATCGCCATTTCCGTTTTATAATGTCAATCTCGATTTGGTTGTCTGGTCCTGTTCACAGTTGGTCGTTCCCACCTGATAAGATGATCCCGAAGACATCGGTTGTAAAATATCGCCATTTCCGTTTATAATGTCAATCTCGATTTGGGTTTGTCTGGTCCTGTTCCACAGTTGGTCGTGTTGCCACCTGATATTGAGGATGATCCTGGGACTTCGGTTGGTAAATATCGCCATTTCCATTTTATAATGTCAATCTCGATTTGGGCTTGTTTGGTCCTGTTCCACATTTGGTCGTGTTGGCCACCTGATATTGAGGATGATCCTGGAGACATCGGTTGGCAAATATCGCCATTTCCGTTTTATAATGTCAATCTCGATTTGGGCTTGTCTGGTCCTGTTCACAGTTGGTCGTTCTATTGGTCCTGTGATCCTGGACATCGGTTGGCAAATCGTTTCCGTTTTATAATGTCAATCTCGATTTGGGCTTGTCTGGTCCTGTTCCACAGTTGGTCGTGTTGGCCACCTGATCCTGAGGATGATCCTGGACATCGGTTGGCAAATATCGCCATTTCCGTTTATAATGTCAATCTCGATTTGTTTTAGGCTTGTCTGGTCCTGTTCCACAGTTGGTCGTGTTGGCCCCTGATATTGAGGATGATCCTGAGACATCGGTTGGCAAATATCGCCATTTCCGTTTTATAATGTCAATCTCGATTTGGGTTTGTCTGGTCTGTTCCACAGTTGGTCGTTCTGGCCACCTGATATTGAGGATGATCCTGAGACATCGGTTGGTAAATATCACCATTTCCGTTTTATAATGTCAATCTCGATTGGTCGTTCTGGCCACCTGATATTGAGGATGATCCTGTTGGTAAATATCGCCATTCCCGTTTTATAATGTCAATCTCGTTTTAGGCTTGTCTGTCTGTTCCCACAGTTAGTCTGGCACCTGATATTGAGGATGATCCTGAGACATCGGTTGGTAAATATCCCACCATTTTCGTTTTATAATGTCAATCTCGATTTGGGTTTGTCTGGTCCTGTTCCACAGGTGGTGGTCACTGATATTGAGATGATCCTGGACATCCGTTGGTAAATATCGCCATTTCCGTTTTATAATGTCAATCTCGATTTGGGCTTTGTCTGGTCCTGTTCCACAGTTGGTCGTTTCGTACCTGATATTGGGATGAATCTACATCAGTTGGCAAATATCGTCATTCCGTTTATAATGTCAATGGATCGTTTCCGTTTATAATGTCTTGACATCTCGTGTTGGCCACCCTATCGAGGATGATCCTGAGACATCCGTTGGTAAATATCATATTTCCGTTTTATAATGTCAATCTCGATTTGGGTTTGTCTGGTCCTGTTCCCACAGTTGGTCGTTCTGGCCACCTGATATTGAGGATGATCCTGAGACATCGGTTGGTGAAATATCGCCATTTCCGTTTTATAATGTCAATCTCGATTTGGTTTGTCTGGTCTGTTCACAGTTGGTCGTTCTGGCCACCTGATATTGAGGATGATCTGAGACATCGGTTTGGCAAATATCGCCATTTCCGTTTTATAATGTCAATCTCGATTTGGGTTTGTCTGGTCCTGTTCACACTTGGTCGTTTGGATATTGAGGATGATCCTGAGGACATCGGTTGGTAAATATCGCCATTTCCGTTTTATAATGTCAATCTCGATTTGGGCTTGTTTTGGTCCTGTTCCACAGTTGGTCGTTCTTTTGATATTGGGATGATCCTGATCGGTTGAGGATAATGTCAATCTCGATTTGAGACCATCGGTTGGCCAAAATGATCCTGAGACATCGGTTGTAAAATGTTCCGTTTTATAATGTCAATCTCGATTTGGGTTTGTCTGGTCCTGTTCCCCACATTGGTATCTGGCCACCTGATATTGAGGATGATCCTGAGACATCGGTTGCAAATATCGCCATTTCGTTTTATAATGTCAAATCTCGATTTGGGCTTGTCTGGTTTTCATTCCACAGCTGGTCGTGTTGGCCACCTGATATGATCCTAAGACATCCGTTTATCAATGGTCGGTCAATCTCGATTTGGGTTTGTCTGGTCCTGTTCTATTGGTCGTTCTGTACTGATATTGAGATGATCCTGAGGGGACATCGGTTGGTAAATATCACCATTTCCGTTTTATAATGTCAATCTCGATTTGGGTTTGTCTGGTCCTGTTCCACAGTTGGTCGTGTTGGCCACCTGATATTGAGGATAGATCCTGAGACATCGGTTGGTAAATATCGCCATTTCCGTTTTATAATGTCAATCTCGATTTGGGTTTGTCTGGTCCTGTTCCACAGTTGGTCGTTCTGGCCACCTGATATTGAGGATGATCCTGAGACATCGGTTGGTAAATATCGCCATTTCCGTTTTAAATGTCAATGTCGGTCCTATTCCATTGGTCTCCTGATTTGGGTTTGTCGGCTGGCAAATCCTGTTCCATAAATGTCAATCTCACGGTCGTTCTTGGTCCAACCCTGATGTTGAGGATGATCCTGAGACATCGGTTGGTAAATATCACCCATTTCCGTTTTATAATGTCAATCTCGATTTGGGTTTGTCTGGTCCTGTTCCACAGTTGGTCGTTCAGGCCACCTGATATTGAGGATGATCCTGAGACATCGGTTGGTAAATATCGCCATTTCCGTTTTATAATCTCAATCTCGATTTGGGTTGGTCGTTCTATTTTTGTTCCATCGGTTGGTCGTTTCGTTTATAATGCCACCTGATTTGAGTTGATCCTGAGACATCTTTGACATCGGTTGGTAAATATCATTTCCGTTTTTATAATGTCAATCTCGATTTGGGTTTGTCTGGTCCTGTTCCACAGTTGGTCGTTCTGTCCACCTGATATTGAGGATGATCCTGAGACATCAGGTTGTAAATATCGCCATTTTCCGTTTTATAATGTCAATCTCGATTTGGGCTTGTCTGGTTCTGTTCCACAGTTGGTCGTGTTGGCCACCTGATATTGGAGGATGATCCTGGGACATCGGTTGGCTTAAATATCGCCATTTCCGTTTTATAATGTCAATATCGATTTGGGTTTTGTCTGGTCCTGTTCCACAGTTGGTCGTTCTGGCCACCTGATAATATTGAGGATCCTGAGACATCCGTTGGCAAATATCGCTGTTTCGTTTTATAATGTCAATCTCGATTTGGGTTTGTCTGGTCCTGTTCCACACATCTGGCCACCTGATATTGATGATGATCCTGGAGACATCGGTTGGTAAATATCGCCCTTTCCGTTTTATAATGTCAATCTCGATTTGGGCTTGTTTGGTCCTGTTCCTGAGACAGTTGGTCGTGTTGGCCACCTGTTCCATTGGTCGAGGGATGATCTTGGATGAGGACATCGGTTGGCAAATATCGCCATTTCCGTTTTATAA
Source organism: Acanthosepion pharaonis (assembly GCA_903632075.3). NCBI lineage: Eukaryota > Metazoa > Mollusca > Cephalopoda > Sepiida > Sepiidae > Acanthosepion > Acanthosepion pharaonis. Next base: position 71,827 of record CAHIKZ030003474.1, on the reverse strand, counting down.
TGTCAATCTCGATTTGGGCTTGTCTGGTCCTGTTCACAGTTGGTCGTTTTGGCCACCTGATATTGAGGATGATCCTGAGACATTGGTTGGTAAATATCGCCATTTCTGTTTTATAATGTCAATCTCGATTTGGGCTTGTGGTCCTGTTCCCAGTTGGTTCTGGGCACTGATATTGAGGATGATACTGAGACATCAGTTGGCTGCCCGTTTTTATAATGTCCTCGATTTGGGTTTGTCTGGTCTGTTCCACAGTTGAGACATATTGAGGATGATCCTGAGACATCTGTTGGCAAATATCGCCATTTCCGTTTTATAATGTCAATCTCGATTTGGGCTTGTCTGGTCCTGTTCCACAGTTGGTCGTGTCTGGCCACCCCTGATATTGAGGATGATCCTGAGACATCAGTTTGCAAATATCGCCATTTCCGTTTTATAATGTCAATCTCCATTTAGGCTTTGTCTGGTCCTGTTCACAGTTGGTCGTGTGGTTCCTGATGTTGAGGATGATCCTGAAACATCGGTTGGTAAATATCGCCCTTTTCCGTTTTATAATGTCATCTCGGTTTGGGTTTGGTCTGGTCCTGTTCCTGACAGTTGGTCATCGTTGGCCGCCACCTGATATCGAGGATGATCCTCTTCCAGAGATGATCGTGTTGGACAATATGAGCGCCATTTCCGTTTTTATAATGTCAATCTCGATTTGGGTTTGTCTGGTCCTGTTCCACAGTTGGTCGTTCTGGCCACCTGATATTGAGGATGATCCTGAGACATCGGTTGGCAAATATCGCCATTTCCGTTTTATAATGTCAATCTCGATTTGGGCTTGTCTGGTCCTGTTCCACAGTTGGTCGTTCTGGCCACCTGATATTGAGGATGATCCTGAGACATCGGTTGTAAAAAATCGCCATTTCCCGTTTTATAATGTCAAACTCGATTTGGTCCTGTTCCACAGTTGGTCGTTGTTGTACCTGATGTGAGATGATCCTGTTTGGCAAATATCGCCATTTCCGTTTTATAATGTCAATGGTCTGGTCTGTTCCTGAATGGTCGTGTTGTACCTGATATTGAGGATGATCCTGAAACATCGGTTGGCAAATATCGCCATTTCCGTTTTATAATGTCAATCTCGGTTAGGCTTTGTCTGGTCCTGTTCCACAGTTGGTCGTTCAGGCCACCTGATGTGAGGATGATCCTGAGACATCTGTTGTAGATATCATTTCCGTTTTATAATCCTCAATCTCTGATTTGGGCTTGTCTGATCCTGTTCCACGGTTGGTCGTGTTTGTACCTGATGTGAGGATGATCCTGAGACATCAGACATGGTATCGCCATTTCCGTTTTACTCAATGTCAATCTCCATTTGCATTTGGTCTGGTCATGACACAGTTGATATGTTGTACCTGATATTGAGGATGATCTGAGACATCGGTTGTAAATGTCTTCTTTCCGTTTTATAATGTCAATCTCGATTTAGGCTTGGTCCTGTTCACGATTTATATGTTGGCCACCTGATAGAGAATAGTCCTGGACGTCGGTTGTAAAATATCGCCATGTCGTTTATAAATGTGGTGATTTGGGGCTTGTCTGTTCCTCTTCCACAGTTGGTCGTATTTGGCACTGATATTGAGGATGATCCTGACATCAGTTGGCAATATCGTCATTTCCGTTTTATAATGTCCCAATCTCGATTTGGGCTAGTCTGTCCTGTTCCACAGCTGGTCGTTCTGTACCTGATATTGAGATGATCCTAGACATCCGTTGCAAATATCGCCATTCCGTTTTATAATGTCAATCTCTGATTTGGTTTGTTCATCTGTTCCACAGTTGCTCGTTCTGGCCACCTGATATTGAGGATGATCCGAGACATCGGTTGGTGAAATATCCATTTCCGTTTTATAAATGTCAAACTCGATTTGGTTTGTCTGGTCCTGTTCCACATTGGTCGTTCAATACCTGATATTGAGGATGATCCTGAGACATCGGTTGGCAAATACCGCTATTTCCGTTTTATAATGTCAATCTTGATTTGGGTTTGTCTGGTCCTGTTCCACACTTGGTCGTGTTGCCACCTGATATTGAGGATGATCCGAGACATCGGTTGGTAAATATCGCCATTTGCCGTTATAATGTCAATCTCGATTTGGGCTTGTTTGGTCCTGTTCCACAGTTGGTCGTTGGCCACCTGATATTGAGGATGATCCTGAGACATCGGTTGGCAAATATCGCCATTTCCGTTTTATAATGTCAATCTTGACGGGCTTGTCTGGTCCTATTCCACAGTTGGTCGTGTTGGCCACCTGATATTGAGGATGATCCTGAGACATTGGTTGGCAACATCGCCATTTCCGTTTTATAATGTCAATCTCGATTTGGGCTTGTCTGGTCCTGTTCCCCACAGTTGGTCGTTCTGTTACCTGATATTGAGGATGATCCTGAGACATCGTTTGGCAAATATCGCCATTTCCGTTTTATAATGTCAATCTCTCGATTTGGGTTTGTCTGGTCCTGTTCCACAGTTGGTCGTGTTACCACCTGATATTGAGGATGATCCTGAGACATCGGTTGCAAATATCATGTTTCCGTTTTATAAATGTCAATCTCGATTTGGGTTTGTCTGTCCTGTTCCACAGTTGGTCGTTCTGGCCACCTGATATTGAGGATGATCCTGAGACATCGGTTGGTAAATATCACCATTTCCGTTTTATAATGTCAATCTCGTTTTATTTGGTCTGTCCTGTTCCACAGTTAAATATTGGCCACCTGATATTGAGGATGATCCTGAAACATCGGTTGGTAAATATCGCCATTTCGTTTTATAATGTCAATCTCGATTTGGGTTTGTCTGGTCCTGTTCCACAGTTGGTCGTTCTGGTCACCTGATATTGAGGATGATCCTGAGACATCGGTTGGTAAATATCGCTATTTCCGTTTTATAATGTCAATCTTGACGGGCTTGGTTCATCCTGTTCCAGTTGGTCGTTCTCGCCACCTGATATTGAGATGATCCTGAGACACGGTTGGCAAATATCGCCATTTCCGTTTTATAATGTCAATCTTGATTTGGGCTTGTCTGGTCCTGTTCCATTGTTGGTCGTTCGGTTGGTAAATATCAATTTGATATTGAGGATGATCCTTGGACATCTGGCGTTGGCAAAATATCGCCATTTCCGTTTTATAATGTCAATCTCTCTCGATTTAGGTTTGTCTGGTCCTGTTCCACAGTTGGTCGTTCATACCTGATATTGAGATGATCCTGAGACATCGGTTGGCAAATATCGCCATTTCCGTTTTATAATGTCAATCTCGATTTGGGTTTGTCTGTTCCTGTTCCACAGTTGGTCGTGTTGGCCACCTGATATTGGGGATGATCCTGAGACTTCGGTTGGCAAATATCGCCATTTTAAATGTCAATCCATTTTGGTAATGTCAATCTCGATTGGGTTTGTTTGGTCAATCTCGATTTGGGCTTGTCTGGTCTACAGTTGGTCGTGTTGGCCACCTGATATTGAGGATGATCCTGAGACATCGGTTGGTCATTCCCCAGCCACTGATATAAAATATCGCAGTTGTAAATCACTTGCTCTTTATAATGTCAATCTCGATTTGGGCTTGTTTGGTCCTGTTCCACAGTTGGTAAATGGCCACCTGATATTGAGGATGATCCTGAGACATCGGTTGGTAAATATCGCCGTTTCCGTTTTATAATGTCAATCTCGGATTTGGGGTTGTTCCGGTCCTGTTCCACAGTTGGTCGTGTTGGCCACCTGATATTGAGGATGATCCTGAGACATCGGTTGTAAATATCGCCATTTCCGTTTTATAATGTCAATCTCTCGATTTGGGCTTGTCGATCCTGTTCCACAGTTGGTCGGTCTATACCTGATATTGAGGATGATACTGAGACATCGGTTGGCAAATATCGCCATTTCCGTTTTATAATGTCAATCTCGATTTGGGCTTGTCTTGTCCTGTTCCACAGTTGGTCGGTTGGCCACCTGATATTGAGGATGATGATCCTGAGACATCGGTTGGGCAAATATCGCCATTCCTTGTTTTATAATGTCAATCTCGATTTGGGCTTGTCTATCCTGTTTGGTTTGTCTGGTCCTGTGATCCTGAGACATCAGTTGGTCGTTTTCCGTTTTATAATGTCAATCTCGATTTGGGTTTGTCTGGTCCTGTTCCACAGTTGGTCGATATTGAGGATGATCCTGAGACATCGGTTGGTAAATATCGCCATTTCCGTTTTATAAAGTTAATCCCGATTAGGGTTTGTCTGGTCCTATTCCACAGTTGGTCGTTCTGGCCACCTGATATTGAGGATGATCCTGAAACATCGGTTGGCAAATATCGCCATTTCCGTTTTATAATGTCAATCTCAATTTGGGTTTGTCTGGTCCCGTTCCACAGTTGGTCGTTCTGGCAACCTGATATTGAGGATGATCCTGAGACATCGGTTGGTAAATATCACCATTTCCGTTTTATAATGTCAATCTCGATTTGGGTTTGTCTGGTCCTGTTCCACAGGTGGTCGTGTTGGCCACCTGATTTGAGGATGATCCTGAGACATCGGTTGGTAAATATCGCCATTCCGTTTTATAATGTCAATCTCGATTTGGGCTTGTCTGTTCCTGTTCTGATTGGTCGTTTGGCTAATATTGAGGATGATCCTGAGACATCGGTTGGCAAATATCGTCATTTCCGTTTTATAATGTCAATCTCGATTTGGGTTTATCTGGTCCTGTTCCACAGTTGGTCGTTCTCAACCTGATATTGAGAGGATGATCCTAGACATCTGTTGTAAATGCTCGCCATTTCGTTTTATAATGTCAATCTTGATTTGGGCCCTAAATGATATTGAATGATCTCGTTTTAAACTTCCGCCATTTTCGTTCCACAGTCAATGGTTGTCGTTGTTCCACGGTGATATTGAGGATGATCCTGAGACGTCGGTTGGTAAATATCGCCATTCCGTTTTATAATGTCAATCTTGATTTGGGTTTGTCTGGTCCTGTTCCACAGTTGGTCGTTCAAGCCACCTGATATTGAGGATGATCCTGAGACATCGGTTGGTGAATATCGCCATTTCCGTTTTATAATGTCAATCTCGATTTGGGTTTGTCTGGTCCTGTTCCACAGTTGGTCGTGTTGTACCTGATATTGAGGGATGATCCTGGAGACATCGGTTGGCAACATCACCATTTCCGTTTTATAATGTCAATCTCGATTTGGGTTTGTCTGGTCCTGTTCCACAGTTGGTCGTGTTGTACCTGATATTGAGGATGATCCTGAGACATCGGTTGGCAAATATCGCCATTTCGTTTTATAATGTCAATCTCGATTTGGGCTTGTCTGGTCCTGTTCCACAGTTGGTCGTTCTGGCCACCTGATATTGAGGATGATCCTGAGACATCGGTTGGTAAATATCTCCATTTCCGTTTTATAATGTCAATCTCGATTTGGGCTTGTCTGGTCCTGTTCCACAGTTGGTCGTTTGGCCACCTGATATCGAGGATGATCCTGAGACATCGGTTGGCAAATATCGCCATTTGCCGTTTATAATGTCAATCTCAATTTGGGCTTGTCTGGTCCTGTTCCACAGTTGGTCGTTCTGGCCACCTGATATTGAGGATGATCCTGAGACATCGGTTGGCAAATATCGCCATTTCTGTTTTATAATGTCAATCTCGATTTGGGCTTGTCTGGTCCTGTTCCACAGTTGGTCGTGTTGGCACCTGATATTGAGGATGATCCTGAGACATCGGTTGGCAAATATCGCCATTTCCGCTTTATAATGTCAATCTCGATTTGGGTTTGTCTGGTCCTGTTCCACAGTTGGTCGTTGTTGGCCACCTGATATTGAGGATGATCCTGAGACATCGGTTGGTAAATATCACCATTTCCGTTTTATAATGTCAATCTCGATTTGGGCTTGTCTGGTCCTGTTCCATAGTTGGTCGTATTTGGCCACCTGATATTGAGGATGATCCTGGAATCGGTTGGCGGTATCGCCATTTCCGTTTTATAATGTCAATCTCGATTTGGGTTTGTCTTGTCCTGTTCCACAGTTGGTCGTGTTGGCCACCTGATATAATGATCCTGGGACATCGGTTGGTAAATATCCCCATTTCCGTTTTATAATGTCAATCTCGATTTGGGTTTGTCTGGTCCTGTTCCACAGTTGGTCGTTCTGGCCACCTGATATTGAGGATGATCCTGAGACATCGGTTGGTAAATACCCATTTCCGTTTTATAAATGTCAATCTCGATTTGGGTTGTGTCTGGTCCTGTTCCAGGTTGGTCGTGTAAGCCACCTGATATTGAGGATGATCCTGAGACATCGGTTGGCAAATATCGCCATTTCCGTTTTATAATGTCAATCTCGATTTGGGCTTGTCTGGTCCTGTTCCACAGTTGGTCGTGTTGGCCACCTGATATTGAGGATGATCCTGGGACATCGGTTGGTAAATATCGCCATTTCCCGTTTTATAATGTCAATCTTGGTCTTGTTTGGTCCTGTTCCGGTTGGTCGTGTTGGCTACCTTTGAGGATGATCCTGTCTGGTCCTGTTCCATAATGTCAATCCTCGATTGGTCGTGTGGCCGTTCTGGCCGATATTGAGGATGATCCTGAGACATCCGTTGGGCAATCACCATTTCCGTTTTATAAATGTCAATCTCGATTTGGGTTTGTCTGGTCCTGTTCCACAGTTGGTCGGTCTGGCCACCTGATATTGAGGATGATCCTGAGACATCGGTTGGCAAATATCGCCATTTCCGTTTTATAATGTCAATCTCGATTTGGTCTTGTCTGGTCCTGTTCCAAAGTTGGTCGTTCTGGCCACCTGATATTGAGGATGATCCTGAGACATCGGTTGCCATTTCCGTTTTATAATGTCAATCTCGATTTGGGCTTGTCTTCCTTTCCATTGGTCGTTCTGGCAACCTGATATTGAGGATTTGAGACATCGTTTGTCTATCGTTCCAGTTTTATAATGTCAATCCGATTTGGGCTTGTCTGGTCCTGTTCCACTGTTGGTCGTTCTGGTCACCTGATATTGAGGGATGATCCTGAAACATCGGTTGGCAAATATCGCCATTTCCGTTTTATAATGTCAATCTCATTTTGAGCTTGTTCTGGTCCTGATTCCACATGTTGGTCGTGTTGGCCACCTGATATTGAGGATGATCCTGAGACATCGGTCGGTTGTGAAAGATATCGCCATTTCCGTTTTATAATGTCAATCTCGATTTGGGCTTGTCTGGTCCTGTTCCACAGTTGGTCGTGTTGGCTACCTGATATTGAGGATGATCCTGAGACATCAGTTGGTAAATATCGCCATTTTCCGTTTTATAAATGTCAATCTCGATTTGGGCTTGTCTGGTCCTGTTCCACAGTTGGTCGGTTGGCCACCTGATATTGAGGATGATCCTGAGACATCGGTTGGCAAATATCCCCATTTCCGTTTTATAATGTCAATCTCGATTTGGGTTTGTCTGGTCCTGTTCACAGTTGGTCGTTCTGGCCACCTGATATTGAGAATGATCCTGAGACATCGGTTGGCAAATATCGCCATTTCCGTTTTATAATGTCAATCTCGATTTGGGCTTGTCTGGTCCTGTTCCACAGTTGGTCGTGTTGGCTACCTGATATTGAGGATGATCCTAGACATCGGTTGGCAAATATCGCCATTTCCGTTTTATAATGTCAATCTCGATTTGGGTTTGTCTGGTCCTGTTCCACAGTTGGTCGTGTCGTTGGCCACCTGATATTGAGGATGATCCTGGACATCGGTTGGCAAATATCGCCATTTCCGTTTTATAATGTCAATCTCGATTTGGGTTTGTCTGGTCCTGTTCCACAGTTGGTCGTGTCTGGCCACCTGATATTGAGGATGATCCTGAGACATCGGTTGGTAAATATCGCCATTTCCGTTTTATAATGTCAATCTCGATTTGGGCTTGTCTGGTCCTGTTCCACAGTTGGTCGTGTTGGCCACCTGATATTGAGGATGATCCTGAGACATCGGTTGGCAAATATCGCCATTTCCGTTTTATAATGTCAATCTCGATTTGGGCTTGTCTGGTCCTGTTCCACAGTTGGTCGTTCTGGCAACCTGATATTGAGGATGATCCTGAGACATCGGTTGGTAAATATCACCATTTCCGTTTTATAATGTCAATCTCGATTTGGGCTTGTCTGGTCCTGTTCCACAGTTGGTCGTTCTGGCCACCTGATATTGAGGGGATGATCCTGAGACATCGGTTGGTAAATATCGCCATTTCCGTTTTATAAATGTCAATCTCGATTTGGGCTTGTCTGGTCCTGTTCCACAGTTGGTCGTTCTGGCCACCTGATATTGAGGATGATCCTGAGACATCGGGTTGGCAAATATCCCATTTCCGTTTTATAATGTCAATCTCGATTTGGGCTTGTCTGGTCCTGTTCCACAGTTGGTCGTGTTGGCCACCTGATATTGAGGATGATCCATCCAGCGACATCGGTTGGCAAATATCGCCATTTTCCGTTTATAATGTCAATCTCGATTTGGGCTTGTCTGGTCCTGTTCCACAGTTGGTCGTTCTGTACCTGATATTGAGGATGATCCTGAGACATCGGTTGGTAAATATCGCCATTTCCGTTTTATAATGTCAATCTCGATTTGGGTTTGTCTGGTCCTGTTCCACAGTTGGTCGTGTTGGCCACCTGATATTGAGGATGATCCTGAGACATCGGTTGGCAAATATCGCCATTTCCGTTTTATAATGTCAATCTCGATTTGGGCTAGTCTGGTCCTGTTCCACAGTTGGTCGTTCGCCATTTCAGGCTACTTGTTTGGTCTGATATTGAGGATGATCCTAGGACATCGGTTGGCAAATATCGCCATTTCCGTTTTATAATGTCAATCTCGATTTGGGTTTGTCTGGTCCTGTTCCACAGTTGGTCGTTCTGGCCACCTGATATTGAGGGATGATCCTGAGACATCGGTTGGCAAATATCACCATTTCCGTTTTATAATGTCAATCTCGATTTGGGCTTGTCTGGTCCTGTTCCACAGTTGGTCGTGTTGGCCACCTGATATTGAGGATGATCCTGAGACATCGGTTGGCAAATATCGCCATTTCCGTTTTATAATGTCAATCTCGATTTGGGCTTTGTCTGGTCCTGTTCCACAGTTGGTCGTTCTGGCCACCTGATATTGAGGATGATCCTGAGACATCGGTTGGCAAATATCGCCATTTCCGTTTTTATAATGTCAATCTCGATTTGGGTGTTGTCTGGTCCTGTTCCATAGTTGGTCGTTCTCGATTTGGCCCCTGATATTGAGGTGATGATCCTGAGACATCGGTTGGTTTTAAAATATCGCCATTTCGTTTTGTTCAATAATCTCAATTTGGGTTGTCTATCGTCCTGTTCTCGACATTGTCTGGTCCTGTTCCACGTGTTGGTCGTTGTGATCCTGAGACATCGGTTGGTAAATATCCCATTTTCCGTTTTATAATGTCAATCTCGTTTGTTGTCTGGTCCTGTTCCAGTTGATATTTGGCCCCTGATATTGATGATCCTGAGACATCGGTTGGCAAATATCGTCATTTCCGTTTTATAATGTCAATCTCGATTTGGGCTTGTCTGGTCCTGTTCCACAGTTGGTCGTGTTGGCCACCTGATATCGAGGATGATCCTGAGACATCCGTTGGCAAATATCGCCATTTCCGTTTTATAATGTCAATCTCGATTTGGGTTTGTCTGGTCCTGTTCCACAGTTGGTCGTTCCAGTTGGCAAATATCGCCACCTGATATTGAGGATGATCCTGAGACATCGGTTGGCAAATATCGCCATTTCCGTTTTATAATGTCAATCTCGATTTAGGCTTGTCTGGTCCTGTTCCACAGTTGGTCGTTCTGGCCACCTGATATTGAGATGATCCTGAAACATCGGTTGGCAAATATCGCCATTTCCGTTTATAATGTCAATCTCGATTTGGGTTTGTCTGTCCTGTTCCACAGTTGGTCGTTCAGGCCACCTGATATTGAGGATGATCCTGAGACATCGGTTGGTAAATATCGCCATTTCCGTTTTATAATGTCAATCTCGATTTGGTCTTTGTTTGGTCCTGTTCGCCAACAATCTCGTTGGTTTTGTCGTGTTGGCTCGTTCTGGCCACCTGATATTGAGGATGATCTAGGACATCGGTTGGCAAATATCGCCATTTCCGTTTATAATGTCAATCTCGATTTGGGTTTGTCTGGTCCTGTTCCACAGTTGGTCGTTCTGGCCACCTATTGAGGATGATCCTGTGACATCGGTTGGCAAATATCACCATTTCCGTTTTATAATGTCAATCTCGATTTGGGTTTGTTTGGTCCTGTTCCACAGTTGGTCGTTCTGGCCACCTGATATTGAGGATGATCCTGAGACATCGGTTGGTAAATATCGCCATTTCCGTTTTATAATGTCAATCTCGATTTGGTCTTGTCTGGTCCTGTTCACAGTTGGTCGTTCTGTTACCTGATTTTTGAGGATGATCCTGAGACATCGGTTGGTAAATATCACCATTTCCGTTTTATAATGTCAATCTCGATTTGGGCTTGTCTGTTCCTGTTCCACAGTTGGTCGTTCTGTACCTGATATTGAGGATGATCCTGGACATCGGATTTGGTAAATATCGCCATTTCCGTTTATAAATGTCAATCTCGTTTTGGGGTTTGTCTGGTCCTGTTCCACAGTTGGTCGTTCTGGCCACCTGATATTGAGGATGACCTTTCGATAATGTCAATCTTTTGGCATCCTATTCACAGTTGTGCAAATATCGCCATTTCCGCCATTTATAATGTCAATCTCGATTTGGGCTTGTCTGGTCCTGTTCTACAGTTGGTCGTTCATGGCCTGATATTGAGGATGATCCTGAGACATCGGTTTGGTAAATATCACCATTTCCGTTTTATAATGTCAATCTCGATTTGGGCTTGTCTGGTACTGTTCCTTGGTTTCTGGCCACCTGATTGGTGATCGTCCGTTGGTAAATATCACCATTTTCCGTTTATAATGATATTTTGAGGATGATTGGCCTGAGGACATCCTGGGACATCGTTTGGTAAATATCGCCATTTCCGTTTTATAATGTCAATCTCGATTTGGGCTTTGTCTGGTCCTGTTCCACAGTTGGTCGTTCTGGACATCACCTTTCCGATATTGAGGATGATCCTGAGACATCGGTGGTCGTTGGTAAATATCCTGAGACATCATTTCCGTTTTATAATGTCAATCTCGATTTGGGCTTGTCTGGTCCTGTTCACTGTTGGTCGTGTTGGCCACCTGATATTGAGATGATCTGGGACATCCGTTGGCAAATATCGCATTTCCGTTTATAATGTCAATCTCGATTTGGGGTTTGTCTGGTCCTGTTCCACAGTTGGTCGTTCTGTACCTGATATTGAGGATGATCCTGAGAAATCGGTTGGTAAATATCGCCATTTCCGTTTTATAATGTCAATCTCGATTTGGGCTTGTCTGGTCCTGTCACACAGTTGGTCGTGTTGGCCACCTAATATCGAGGATGATCCTGAGACATCGGTTGTAAATATCGCCATTTCCGTTTTAAATGTCAATCTCGATTTGGGTTTGTCTGGTCCTGTTCCACAGTTGGTCGTTCTAACCACCTGATATTGAGGATGATCCTGAGACATCGGTTTGGTAAATATCGCCATTTCCGTTTTATAATGTCAATCTCGACGGTTTGTTTGGTCCTGTTCCACAGTTGGTCGTTGGCCACCTGATCCGTTGAGGATGATCCTGAAACCTCGGTTGGAAATCCCGATATTGAGATGATCCTGAATATCGCCATTTCCGTTTTATAATGTCAATCTCGATTTGGGCTTGTCTGGTCCTGTTCCACAGTTGGTCGTGTTGGCCACCTGATTTTGAGGATGATCCTGGGACATCGGTTGGTAAATATCACCATTTCCGTTTTTATAATGTCAATCTCGATTTGGGCTTGTCTGGTCCTGTTCCCCAGTTGGTCGTTCTGTACACCTGATATTGAGGATGATCCTGAGACATCGGTTTGGCAAATATCGCCATTTTCGTTTTATAATGTCAATCTCGATTTGGGTTTGTCTGGTCCTGTTCCAGTTAGTTCTGTTGGCCCCCTGATTCATCGGTTGGCAAATATCGCCATTCCGTTTATAATGTCAATCTCGATTTGGGTTTGTCTGGTCCTGTTCACAGTTGGTCGTGTTGGCCACCTGATATTGAGGATGATCCTGAGACATCGGTTGGTAAATATCACCATTTCCGTTTAATGTCAATCTCGTTTTGGTCTTGTCTGGTCTTGTTCCACAGTTGGTCGTGTTGGCCACCTGATATCGAGGGATGATCCTGAGACATCGGTTGGTAAATATCCATTTCCGTTTTATAATGTCAATCTCGATTTGGGTTTGTCTGATCCTCATTCCATTGGTCGTTCTGGCAACCTGATATTGAGGATGATCCTGGGACATCAGTTGGCAAATATCACATTTCCGTTTTATAATGTCAATCTCGATTTGGGTTTTGTCTGGTCCTGTTCCACAGGTGGTCGTGTTGGTCACCTGATATTGAGATGATCCTGAGACATCGGTTGGTAAATATCTCCATTTCCGTTTTATAATGTCAATCTTTGGGCGATTTGTGTTGGCCACCTGATATTGAGATGATCCTGGTCCTGTTCCGTTTATAATTGATTTAGGCTAGTCTTGTTCTGGTCGTGTTGGCACCTGATATTGAGGATGATCCTGAGACATCAGTTGGCAAATATCGCCATTTCCGTTTTATAATGTCAATCTCGATTTGGGTTTGTCTGGTCTGTTCCACAGTTGGTCATTCTGGCCACCTGATATTGAGGATGATCCTGAGACATCGGTTTGGTAAATATCGCCATTTCCGTTTTATAATGTCAATCTCGATTTGGGCTTGTCTGGTCCTATTCCACAGTTGGTCGTTCTGGCACCTGATGTCGAGGATGATCCTGAGACATCGGACTGGCAAATATCACTATTTCCGTTTTATAATGTCAATCTCGATTTGGGTTTCCTGTCTGGTCCCACCTGTTTCCTGACATCGTTGGTCGCCATTTCCGTTTTATTCTCTCGATTTACCTGATACCTGATGAGGATGATCCTGATACATCGGTTGGTAAATATCGCCATTTCCGTTTTATAATGTCAATCTCGATTTGGCTTGTCTGGTCCTATTCCACAGTTGGTCGTTCTGGCCACCTGATATTGAGGATGATCCTGAGACATCGGTTGGCTTAAATATCGCCATTTCCGTTTTTATAATGTCAATCTCGATTTGGTTTTGTCTGGTCCTGTTCCACAGTTGGTCGTTCTGTGCCTGATATTGAGATGATCCTGAGACATCGTTTGGCAAATATCCTTATTTCCGTTTATAATGTCAATCTCGATTTGGGCTTGTCTGGTCCTGTTCCACAGTTGGTCGTTTTGGCTACCTGATATTGAGGATGATCCTGGGACATCGGTTGGCAAATATCATTTCCATTTTATAATGTCAATCTCGATTTGGGTTTGTCTGGTCCTGTTCCCCATTGGTCGTGTTGGCCACCTGATATTGAGGATGATCCTGAGACATCCAGTTGGTAAATATCGCCATTTCCGTTTTATAATCAATCTCGATTTGGGCTTGTCTGGTCTGTTCCACAGTTGGTCGTGTTGGCCACCTGATATTGAGGATGATCCTGGTCATCGGTTGGCTTAAATATCGTCATTTCCGTTTTATAATGTCAATCTCGATTTGGGTTTGTCTGGTCCTGTTCCACAGTTGGTCGTTCTGGCCACCTGATATTGGGGATGATCCTGGACATCCGTTGGCAAATGTCATGTTTCCGTTTTATAATGTCAATCTCGATTTGGGTTTGTCTGGTCCTGTTCCACAGTTGGTCGTTCTGGCCACCTGATATTGAGGATGATCCTGGAGACATCGGTTGGTAAATATCGCCATTTCCGTTTTATAATGTCAATCTCGATTTGGGTTGTCTGGTCCTGTTCATTCGACAGTTGGTCGTTCTGTTGCAAATACGCCATTTCAGTTTTATATTCAATCTCGATTTGATGATCCTGAGACATCCTAGGACATCGGTTGGCAAATATCGCCATTCCGTTTTATAATCTCAATCTCGATTTGGCTTTGCTCTGTTCCACAGTTGGTCGTGTTGGCCACCTGATATTGAGGATGATCCTGGACATCTGTTGGCAAATATCGCCATTTCCGTTTTATAATGTCAATCTCGATTTGGGCTTGTTTGGTCCTGTTCACAGTTGGTCGTGTTGGCCACCTGATATCGAGGATGATCCTGGAGACATCGGTTGGTAAATATCGCCATTTCCGTTTTATAATGTCAATCTCGATTTGGGCTTGTCTGGTCCTGTTCCCACTGTTGGTCGTTCTGGCCACCTGATATTGAGGATGATCCTAGACATCGGTTGGCAAATATCGCCATTTTCCGTTTTTATAATGTCAATCTCGATTTGGGTTTGTCTGGTCCTGTTCCACAGTTGGTCGTGTAAGCCACCTGATATTGAGGATGATCCTGAGACATCGGTTGGTAAATATCGCCATTTCCGTTTTATAATGTCTTGTTGGTCCTGAATCTCGATTTGGGCTTTGTTTCTGGTCCTGTTCCATTCCAGTTGGTCGTGTTGGCTACCTGATATTGAGGATGATCCTGAGACATCCGTTGGTAAATATCGCCATTTCCGTTTTATAATGTCAATCTCGATTTGGGCTTGTCTGGTCCTGTTCCACAGTTGGTCGTTCTGGGCACCTGATTTTGAGGATGATCCTGAGACATCGGTTGGCAAATATCGCCCTTCCGTTTTATAATGTCAATCTCGATTTGGGTTTGTTTGGTCCTGTTCACGGCTTGGTCATTCACCACCTGATATTGAGGATGATCCTAGGACATCGGTTGGCAAATATCGCCATTTCCGTTTTATAATGTCAATCTCGATTTGGGTTTGTCTGGTCCTGTTCCACAGTTGGTCGTTCTGGCCACCTGATATTGAGGGATGATCCTGAGACATCGGTTTTGCAAATATCGCCATTTCCGTTTTATAATGTCAATCTCGATTTGGGCTTTGTCTGGTCCTGTTCCAAATCAGTTGGTCGTTCCGTTTTATAATGTCAATCTCGCCACCTGGTCGTGTTGGCCATAATATGAGGATGATCCTGAGACATCGGTTGGCAAATATCGCCATTTCCGTTTTATAATGTCAATCTCGATTTGGGTTTGTCTGGTCCTGTTCCACAGTTGGTCGTTTTGGACACCTGATATTGAGGATGATCCTGAGACATCGGTTGGTAAATATCACCATTTCCGTTTTATAATGTCAATCTCGATTTAAACTTGTCTGGTCCTATTCACAGTTGGTCGTGTTGTTTGAGGATCCTGTTCCCATTTCCGTTTTATAATGTCAATTGGTCGGGCTTGTCTGGTCCTGTTCCACCTGATCGTTCAGGCCAGATATTGGGATGATCCTGGACATCGGTTGGCAAATATCGCCATTTCCGTTTTATAATGTCAATCTCGATTTGGGCTTGTCTGGTCTGTTCCACAGTTGGTCGTGTTGTACCTGATATTGAGGATGATCCTGAGACATCGGTTGGCAAATATCGCCATTTCGTTTTATAATGTCAATCTCGATTTGGGCTTGTCTGGTCCTGTTCCACAGTTGGTCGTTCTGGCCCCTGATATTGGGGATGATCCTGAGACATCGGTTGGCAAATATCGCCATTTCCGTTTTATAAATGTCAATCTCGATTTGGGCTTGTCTGGTCCTGTTCCACAGTTGGTCGTTCTGGCCACCTGATATTGAGGATGATCCTGAGACATCGGTTGGTAAATATCTCGATCTCCATTTCCGTTTTATAATGTCCTGAATCTCGATTTGGGCTTGTCTGGTCCTGTTCCACAGTTGGTCGTTCTGGCCCGCCTGATATTGAGGATGATCTGAAACACCGGTTGGCAAATATCGCCATTTCCGTTTTATAATGTCAATCTCGATTTGGGTTTGTCTGGTCCTGTTCCACAGTTGGTCGTTCTGGCCACCTGATATTGAGGATGATCCTGAGACATCGGTTGGTAAATATCGTCATTTCCGTTTATAATGTCAATCTCGTTTTGGGTTTGTCTGGTCCTGTTCCACAGGTGGTCGTGTTGTACCTGATATTGAGGATGATCCTGAGACCTCGGTTGGCAAATATCGCCATTTCCGTTTTATAATGTCAATCTCGATTTGGGCTTGTCTGGTCCTGTTCCACAGTTGGTCGTTCTGGCAACCTGATATTGAGGATGATCCTGAGACATCCGGTTGGTAAATATCGCCATTTCCGTTTATAATGTCAATCTCGATTTGGGCTTGTCTGGTCCTGTTCCACAGTTGGTCGTGTTGTACATACCTGATATTGAGGATGATCCTGAGACATCGGTTGGTAAATATCGCCCATTCCGTTTTATAATCTCGATTTGGTTTGTCTGGTCCTGTTTTCATTAGTCTCGATTTGGATGATCCTTTGACATCTGGTCCCATTTCCGTTCCAATCTCGTTTTGTTGGGTCGTTCTGACCACACCTGATATTGAGGATGATCCTGAGACATCGGTTGGCAAATATCAATCTCGATTTCCTGGTTTTTAATGTCAATCTGAGATTTGGGACATCGGTTGTCTATCGTCCCGTTTTATTCAATCTCGATTTGAGCTAGGGTTGTTCGTGTCCTGTTCCTGTTCCTAGGACATCCGTTGGTCGTTTCCGTTTTATAATGTCAATCTCGATTTGGGTTTGTCTGGTCTGTTCCATTGGTCGTTCTGGCCAGGATGATCCTGAGACATCGGTTGGTAAATATCATATTTTCCGTTTTATAATGTCAATCTCGATTTGGGTTTGTCTGGTCCTGTTCCACAGTTGGTCGTTCTGGCCACCTGATATTGAGGATGATCCTGAGACATCGGTTGGCAAATATCGCCATTTCCGTTTTATAATGTCAATCTCGATTTGGGCTTGTCTGGTCCTGTTCCACAGTTGGTCGTTCTGGCCACCTGATATTGAGATGATCCTGAGACATCGGTTGGCAAATATCGCCATTTCCGTTTATAATGTCAATCTCGATTTGGGCTTGTCTGGTCTGGTCGTTCTGGCACCTGATTTGAGGATGATCCTGAGACATCGGTTGGTATCGCCATTTCAGTTTATAATGTCAATCTCGGCCAATCCTGTTCCACAGTTGGTCGTTCTAGCCACTGATATTGAGGATGATCCTGAGACATCGGTTGGCAAATATCGCCATTTCCGTTTTATAATGTCAATCTCGATTTGGGTTTGTCTGGTTGGTCCTGTTCCACAGTTGTTTTATAATGTCGTTCTGGCCACCTGATATTGAGGATGATCCTGAGACATCGGTTGGTAAATATCGCCATTTCCGTTTTATAATGTCAATCTCGATTTGGGCTTGTCTGGTCCTGTTCCACAGTTGGTCGTGTTGGCCACCTGATATTGAGGATGATCCTGAGACATCGGTTGGCAAATATCGCCATTTTCCGTTTTATAATGTCAATCTCGATTTGGGCTTGTCTGGTCCTGTTCCACAGTTGGTCGTTCAGGCCACCTGATATTGAGGATGATCCTGAGACATCGGTTGGTTTTAAATATCGTCATTTCCGTTTTATAATGTCAATCTCGATTTAGGCTTGTCTGGTCCTGTTCCATAATGTCAATCTCGATTGGTCGTGTTGGCCACCTGATAAGAGGATGATCCTGGAAACATCGGTTGGCAAATATCGCTTCCGTTTTATAATGTCAATCTCGATTTTGGGCTTGTCTGGTCTGTTTCCACAGTTGGTCGTGTTCTGGCCACCTGATATTGAGGATGATCCTGAGACATCGGTTGGCAAATATCGCCATTTCCGTTTTATAATGTCAATCTCGATTTGGGCTTGTCTGGTCCTGTTCCACAGTTGGTCGTTCTGGCCACCTGATATCGGTTGGATGATCCTGAGATTTCATCGGTTGTTCCACAGTTGGTCGTTCTATTACCTGATATCGCCATTTCCGTTTTATAATGTCAATCTCGATTTGGGTTTGTCTGGTCCTGTTCCACAGTTGGTCGTGTTGGCCACCTGATATTGAGGATGATCCTGAGACATCGGTTGGTAAATATCGCCATTTCCGTTTTTATAATGTCAATCTCGATTTGGGCTTGTCTGGTCCTGTTCCACAGTTGGTCGTGTTGGCCACCTGATATTGAGGATGATCCTGAGACATCGGTTGTTTTAAATATCGCCATTTCCGTTTTATAATTGGTCAATCTCGATTTGGGCTTGTCTGGTCCTGTTCCACAGTTGGTCGTTCTGGCCACCTGATATTGAGGATGATCCTGAGACATCGGTTGGTAAATATCACCATTTCCGTTTTATAATGTCAATCTCGTTTTAGGCTTGTCTTGTCCTGTTCCACAGTTAGTCGTGTTGGCCACCTGATATTGAGGATGATCCTAGGACATCGGTTGGTAAATATCCCCATTTCCGTTTTATAATGTCAATCTCGATTTGGGTTTGTCTGGTCCTGTTCCACAGGTGGTCGTGTTGGTCACCTGATATTGAGGATGATCCTGAGACATCGGTTGGTAAATATCGCCATTTCCGTTTTATAATGTCAATCTCGATTTGGGCTTGTCTGGTCCTGTTCCACAGTTGGTCGTGTTGGCCACCTGATATTGAGGATGATCCTGAGACATCGGTTGGCAAATATCGTCATTTCCGTTTTATAATGTCAATCTCGATTTGGGCTAGTCTGGTCCTGTTCCACAGCTGGTCGTGTTGGCCACCTGATATTGAGGATGATCCTGAGACATCGCCATTTCCGTTTATAATTGGGTCCTGTTCACAGTTGCCATTTCCGTTTTGATAATGTCCTGAATCTCGATTTGGGTTTGTCTGGTCCTGTTCCACAGTTGGTCGTTCTGGCCACCTGATATTGAGATGATCCTGAGACATCGGTTGGTAAATATCGCCATTTCCGTTTTATAATGTCAATCTCGATTTGGGTTTGTCTGGTCTGTTCTGTTGGTCACCACCTGATATTGAGGATGATCCTGGACATTGGTAAATGGCCACCTGATAATGTCAATCTCGATTTGGATCCTGTTCCACAGTTGGTCGTTCTGACCACCTGATATTGAGGATGATGATCCTTGAGACATCGGTTGGCAAATATCACCATTTCCGTTTTATAATGTCAATCTCGATTTGGGCTTGTCTGGTCCTGTTCCACAGCTGGTCGTGTTGGCCACCTGATATTGAGGATGATCCTGAGACATCGGTTGGTAAATATCGCCATTTCCGTTTTATAATGTCAATCTCGATTTGGGCTTTTCTGTTCCTGTTCCATGTGTTGTCGTTCTGGCCACCTGATATTGAGGATGATCCTAGGACATCGGTTCGCCATTTCCGTTTTATTGATTTGTCTGGTCCTGTTCCACAGTTGGTCGTTCTGATATTGAGGATGATCCTGAGACATCGGTTGGCAAATATCGCCATTCCGTTTTATAATGTCAATCTCGATTTGGGTTTGTCTGGTCCTGTTCCACAGTTGGTCGTTCTGGCCACCTGATATTGAGGATGATCCTGAGACATCGGTTGGTAAATATCGCCATTTCCGTTTTATAATGTCAATCTCGATTTGGGCTTGTCTGGTCCTGTTCCACAGTTGGTCGTTCTGGCCTGATATTGAGGATGATCCTGAGACATCGGTTGGCAAATATCGCCATTTCCGTTTTATAATGTCAATCTCGATTTGGGCTTGTTTGGTCCTGTTCCACAGTTGGTCGTGTTGGCCACCTGATATTGAGGATGATCCTAGGACATCGGTTGGCAAATATCGCCATTTCCGTTTTATAATGTCAATCTCGATTTGGGTTTGTCTGGTCCTGTTCCACAGTTGGTCGTTCTGGCCACCTGATATTGAGGATGATCCTGAGACATCGGTTGGCAAATATCGCCATTTCCGTTTTATAATGTCAATCTCGATTTGGGCTTGTCTGGTCCTGTTCCACAGTTGGTCGTTCTGGCCACCTGATATTGAGGATGATCCTGAGACATCGGTTGGCAAATATCGCCATTTCCGTTTTATAATGTCAATCTCGATTTGGGATTGTTCTGTCCTGTTCCACAGATGGTCGTGTTGGCCACCTGATTTTCCACAGGGATGATCCTGATATTGAGACATCGGTTGGCAAATATCGCCATTTCCGTTTTATAATGTCAATCTCGATTTGGGGTTGTCTGGTCCTGTTCCACAGTTGGTCGTTCTGGCCACCTGATATTGAGGATGATCCTGAGACATCGGTTTGGTAAATATCGCCATTTCCGTTTTATAATGTCAATCTCGATTTGGGTTTGTCTGGTCCTGTTCCACAGTTGGTCGTGTTGGCCACCTGATATTGAGGATGATCCTGAGACATCGGTTGGCAAATATCGCCATTTCCGTTTTATAATGTCAATTTGGGCTTGTCTGGTCCTGTTCCACAGTTGGTCGTTCTGGCCAACCTGATTTGAGGATGATCCTGAGACATCGGTTGGCCATTTCCTTTTATAATGTCAATCTCATTTGGGCTTGTTGGTCCTGTTCCACAGTTGGTCGTGTAGGCCACCTGATATTGAGGATGATCCTGAGACATCGGTTGTAAATATCGCCATTTCCGTTTTATAATGTCAATCTCGATTTGGGCTTGTCTGGTCCTGTTCCACAGTTGGTCGTTCTGGCCACCTGATATTGAGGATGATCCTGAGACATCGGTTGGTAAATATCACCATTTCCGTTTTATAATGTCAATCTCGATTTGGGTTTGTCTGGTCCTGTTCCACAGTTGGTCGTTCTATTACCTGATATTGAGGATGATCCTGAGACATCGGTTGGCAAATATCGCCATTTCCGTTTTTATAATGTCAATCTCGATTTGGGCTTGTTCTGGTCCTGTTCCACAGTTGGTCGTTCTGACCACCTGATATTGAGGATGATCCTGGGATGATCCTTTGACATCGGTTGGTCGTCAATCTCGATTTGGGCTTGTCTGGTCCTGTTCCACAGTTGGTCGTTCTGGCCACCTGATATTGAGGATGATCCTGAGACATCGGTTGGTAAATATCGCCATTTCCGTTTTATAATGTCAATCTCGATTTGGGCTTGTCTGGTCCTGTTCCACAGTTGGTCGTGTTGGCCACCCTGATATTGAGGATGATCCTGAGACATCGGTTGGTAAATATCATTTTCCGTTTTATAATGTCAATCTCGATTTGGGTTTGTCTGGTCCTGTTCCACAGTTGGTCGTTCTGGCCACCTGATATTGAGGATGATCCTGAGACATCGGTTGGTAAATATCGCCATTTCCGTTTTATAATGTCAATCTCGATTTGGTTTGTCTGGTCCTGTTCCACAGTTGGTCGTGTTGGCCACCTGATATTGAGGATGATCCTGAGACATCGGTTGGCAATATCGCCATTTCCGTTTTATAATGTCAATCTCGATTTGGGTTTGTCTGGTCCTGTTCCACAGTTGGTCGTTCTGGCACCTGATATTGAGGATGATCCTGAGACATCGGTTGGCAAATATCGCCATTTCCGTTTTATAATGTCAATCTCGATTTGGGCTTGTCTGTTCCTGTTCCACAGTTGGTCGTTCTGGCCACCTGATATCGAGGATGATCCTGAGACATCGGTTGGTAAATATCATTTCCGTTTTATAATGTCAATCTCGATTTGGGTTTGTCTGGTCCTGTTCCACAGTTGGTCGTTCTGATGACCTGCCACCTGATATTTTGAATGTCAATCTCCATTTGGGATGATCCTCCTGAGACATCGGTTGGCAAATATCGCCATTTCCGTTTTATAATGTCAATCTCGATTTGGGCTTGTCTGGTCCTGTTCCACAGTTGGTCGTTCAGGCCACCTGATATTGAGGATGATCCTGAGACATCTGTTGGCAAATATCACCATTTCCGTTTTATAATGTCAATCTCGATTTGGGTCTGGTCCTGTTCCACAGTTGGTCGTCCACTGATATTGAGGATGATCCTAGGACATCGGTTGGCAAATATCGCCATTTCCGTTTTTATAATGTCAATCTCGATTTGGGCTTGTCTGGTCCTGTTCAGTTGGTCGTGTTGGCTATTGAGATGATCCTAGGACTTCGGTTGGCAAATATCGCCATTTCCGTTTTATAATGTCAATCTCGATTTGGTCTTGGTCCTGTTCCACAGTTGGTCGTGTTTGGCTGATATCCACAGTTGGTCGTTCATTTCCGTTTTATAATGTCAATCTCGATTTGGGTTTGTCTGGTCCTGTTCCACATATTGAGGATGATCCTGAGACATCGGTTGGCAAATATCGCCATTTCCGTTTTATAAATGTCAATCTCGATTTGGGCTTGTCTGGTCCTGTTCCACAGCCACCTGATATTGAGGATGATCCTGACTTCATCGGTTGGCAAATATCACCATTTCCGTTTTATAATGTCAATCTCGATTTGGGCTTGTCTGGTCCTGTTCCACAGTTGGTCGTTCCCAATACACCTGATATCGAGAGGATGATCCTGAGACATCGGTTGGTAAATATCACCATTTCCGTTTTATAATGTCAATCTCGATTTGGGTTTGTCTGGTCCTGTTCCACAGTTGGTCGTTCTGGCCACCTGATATTGAGGATGATCCTGAGACATCGGTTGGCAAATATCGCCATTTCCGTTTTATAATGTCAATCTCGATTTGGGCTTGTCTGGTCCTGTTCCACAGTTGGTCGTTCTGGCCACCTGATATTGAGGATGATCCTGAGACATCGGTTGGTAAATATCGCCATTTCCGTTTTATAATGTCAATCTCGATTTGGGCTTGTCTGTCCTGTTCCACATTGGTCGTGTTGGCTGATATCGAGGATGATCCTGAGACATCGTTGGTATCACCATTTCCGTTTTATAATGTCCCAATCGATTTGGGTTTGTCTGGTCCTGTTCCACCGTCTGGCCATGATATTGAGGATGATCCTGAGACATCGGTTGGTAAATATCGCCATTTCCGTTTTATAATGTCAATCTCGATTTGGGCTTGTCTGGTCCTGTTCCACAGTTGGTCGTTCTGGCCACCTGATATTGAGGATGATCCTGAGACATCGGTTGGTAAATATCGATTTCATCGGTTCGATTTGGGCTTGTCTGGTCCTGTTCCAAATTGGTCGTTCCACCATTTGATCCTGTTTTATCAATGTCAATCTCGATTTGGGGGTTTGTCTGGTCCTGTTCCATTTGGTCTTGTTGGTCGTTCTGGTCCACCTGATGTTGAGGATGATCCTGAGACATCGGTTGGTAAATATCGCCATTTCCGTTTTATAATGTCAATCTCGATTTGGGTTTGTCTGGTCCTGTTCCACAGTTGGTCGTTCCAGGCCACCTGATTTTGAGGATGATCCTGAGACATCGGTTGGTAAATATCGCCATTTCCGTTTTATAATGTCAATCTCGATTTGGGCTTGTCTGTTCCTGTTCCACAGTTGGTCGTGTTCCACCTGATATGAGGATGATCCTGGACATCGTTTGGCAAATATCGCCATTTTCAGTTTATAATGTCAATCTCGAGGATGATCCTGTTCAGTTGGTCGTTCTGGCCACCTGATATTGGGGATGATCCTGGACATCGGTTGGCAAATATCGCCATTTCCGTTTTATAATGTCAATCTCGATTTGGGTTTGTTGTTCCACAGTTGGTCGTTCCAGGCCACCTGATATTGAGGATTCCTGACAGGTTGGCAAATTCGCCATTTCCGTTTTATAATGTCAATCTGATTTGGTCTTGTCTGGTCCCATTCTCATTGGTCGTGTTGGCCACCTGATATTGAGGATGATCCTGGACATCGCAAAATATCGCCATTTCCGTTTTTATAATGTCAATCTCGATTTGGGTTTGTCTGGTCCTGTTCCACAGTTGGTCGTTCTGGCCACCTGATATTGAGGATGATCCTGAGACATCTCGATTTGTTGGTCCTGTTCAATATTGGTCGTGTTGGCCACTTTGCTTTGATCCTGGAACATCGGTTCAATCTTCGATTTGGATTTGTTTGTCTGTTCCTGTTCCATTAGTTGGTCGTTCTGGCCACCTGATATCGAGGATGATCCTGAGACATCGGTTGGTAAATATCACCATTTCCGTTTTATAATGTCAATCTCGATTTGGGTTGTCTGGTCCTTGTTCCACAGTTGGTCGTTTCTGGCCACCTGATATTGAGGATGATCCTGAGACATCGGTTGGTAAATATCGCCATTTCCGTTTTATAATGTCAATCTCGATTTGGGCTTGTCTGGTCCTGTTCCACAGTTGGTCGTTCTGGCCACCTGATATTGAGGATGATCCTGAGACATCGGTTGGTAAATATCGCCATTTCCGTTTTATAATGTCAATCTCGATTTGGGTTTGTCTGGTCCTGTTCCATGGTTGGATATTGATGATCCTGGACATCCTTGTTCGCCATTTCCGTTTCAGTCAATGATTTGGGTCTGTTCTGATTGGTCCACCTGATATCCTGGATGATCCTGAGACATCGGTTGGTAAATATCGCCCTTTCCGTTTTATAATGTCAATCTCGATTTGGGCTTGTCTGTTCCTGTTCCACAGTTGGTCGTGTTGGCCACCTGATATTGAGGATGATCCTAGGACTTCGGTTGGCAAATATCGCCATTTCCGTTTTATAATGTCAATCTCGATTTGGGCTTGTCTGGTCCTGTTCCACAGTTGGTCGTTCTGGCCACCTGATATTGAGGATGATCCTGAGACATCGGTTGTGTAAATATCACCATTTCCGTTTTATATGTCAATCTCGATTTGGGTTTGTCTGGTCCTGTTCCACAGTTGGTCGTGTCTGGCCACCTGATATTGAGGATGATCCTGAGACATCGGTTGAAATATCGCCATTTCCGTTTATGATGTCAATCTCGATTTGGGCTTGTTGTTCCTGTTCGGGTCGTGTTGTACCTGATATTTAGGATGATCCTGCCATCGGTTGGCAAATATCGCCATTTCCGTTTTATAATGTCAATCTCGATTTGGGTTTGTCTGGTCCTGTTCCACAGTTGGTCGTTCTGGCCACCTGATATTGAGGATGATCCTGAGACATCGGTTGGTAAATATCGCCATTTCCGTTTTATAATGTCAATCTCGATTTGGGTTTGTCTGGTCCTGTTCCACAGTTGGTCGTGTTGGCCACCTGATATTGAGGATGATCCTGAGACATCGGTTGGGTAAATATCGCCATTTCCGTTTTATAATGTCAATCTCGATTTGGGTTTGTCTGGTCCTGTTCCACATTGGTCGTTCTGGCCACCTGATATTGAGGATGATCCTGAGACATCGGTTGGCAAATATCGCCATTTCCGTTTTATAAATGTCAATCTCGATTTGGCTTTGTCTGGTCCTGTTCCACAGTTGGTCGTTCTGGCCACCTGATTGGTCGTTCTGATGATGATCCTGGGACATCGGTTGGTAAATATCGCCATTTCCGTTTTATAATGTCAATCTCGATTTGGGTTTGTCTGGTCCTGTTCCACAGTTGGTCGTTATTTAGGATGATCCTGACTTCGGTTGGTAAATATCGCCATTTCCTTTATAATGTCAATCTTGATTTGGTCTTGTCTGGTCCTGTTCCACAGTTGGTCGTTCTGATTGAGGATGATCCTGATCGGTTGGTAAATATCACCATTTCCGTTTTATAATGTCAATCCCTGAGTTGGTCATTCTGGCCACCTGATATTGAGGATGATCCTGGACATCGGTTGGTAAATATCGCCATTTCCGTTTTATAATGTCAATCTCGATTTGGGTTTGTCTGTTCCTGTTCCACAGTTGGTCGTTCTGGCCACCTGATATTGAGGGATGATCCTGAGACATCGGTTGGTAAATATCGCCATTTCCGTTTTTATAATGTCAATCTCGATTTAGTTTGTCTGGTCCTGTTCCACAGTTGGTCGTTCTGGCCACCTGATATTGAGGATGATCCTGAGACATCGGTTGCAAATATCACCATTTCCGTTTTATAATGTCAATCTCGATTTGGGCTTGTCTGTTCCTGTTCCACAGTTGGTCGTTCTGGCCACCTGATATTGAGGATGATCCTAGGACATCGGTTGGCAAATATCGCCATTTCCGTTTTATAATGTCAATCTCGATTTGGGTTTGTCTGGTCCTGTTCCACAGTTGGTCGTTCTGGCCACCTGATATTGAGGATGATCCTGAGACATCGGTTGGCAAATATCGCCATTTCCGTTTTATAATGTCAATCTCGATTTGGTCTTGTCTGGTCCTGTTCCACAGTTGGTCGTGTTGGCCACCTGATATCGAGGATGATCCTGAGACATCGGTTGGTAAATATCACCATTTCCGTTTTTAAATCTCGATTTGGGTTTGTCGGTCCTGTTCCATTGGTCGTTCTGGCCACCTGATTTGATCCTGAGACATCGGTTGGTAAATGTTTCCGTTTTAAATGTCAATCTCGATTTGGGTTTGTCTGGTCCTGTTCCACAGTTGGTCGTTCTGGCCACCTGATATCGAGGATGATCCTGAGACATCGGTTGGCAAATATCGCCATTTCCGTTTTATAATGTCAATCTCGATTTGGGTTTGTCTGGTCCTGTTCCACAGTTGGTCGTGTTGGCCACCTGATATTGAGGATGATCCTGAGACATCGGTTGGCCACCTAAATATCGCCATTTTCCGTTTTATAATGTCAATCTCGATTTGGGTTTGTCTTGTCCTGTTCCACAGTTGGTCGTTCTGTTCCTGAGACATCGGTTGGTATCGTTTCCGTTTTATAATGTCAATCTCGATTTGGGTTTGTCTGGTCCTGTTCCACAGTTGGTCGTTCTGGCCACCTGATATCGAGGATGATCCTGAGACATCGGTTGTAAATATCGCCATTTCCGTTTTATAATGTCAATCTCGATTTGGGTTTGTCTGGTCCTGTTCCACAGTTGGTCGTGTTCTGGCCACCTGATATTGAGGATGATCCTGAGACATCGGTTGGCAAATATCGCCATTTCCGTTTTTATAATGTCAATCTCGATTTGGGTTTGTCTGGTCCTGTTCCACAGTTGGTCGTTCTGGCCACCTGATATTGAGGATGATCCTGAGACATCGGTTGGTAAATATCACCATTTCCGTTTATAATGTCAATCTCGATTTGGGTTTGTCTGGTCCTGTTCCACAGTTGGTCGTTCTGGCCACCTGATATTGAGGATGATCCTGAGACATCGGTTGGTAAATATCACCATTTCCGTTTTATAATGTCAATCTCGATTTGGGCTTGTCTGTTCCTGTTCCACAGTTGGTCGTTCTGGCCACCTGATATTGAGGATGATCCTGAGACATCGGTTGGTAAATATCACCATTTCCGTTTTATAATGTCAATCTCGATTTGGGTTTGTCTGGTCCTGTTCCACAGTTGGTCGTTCTGACCACCTGATATTGAGGATGATCCTGAGACATCCGTTGGTAAATATCACCATTTCCGTTTTATAATGTCAATCTCGCTTTGGTCTTGTCTGGTCCTGTTCCACAGTTGGTCGTGTTGGCCACCTGATTTTGAGGATGATCCTGAGACATCGGTTGGTAAATATCGCCATTTCCGTTTTATAATGTCAATCTCGATTTGGGCTTGTCTGTTCCTGTTCCACAGTTGGTCGTTCTGGCCACCTGATATTGAGGATGATCCTAGGACATCGGTTGGCAAATATCGCCATTTCCGTTTTATAATGTCAATTGGTCGTCCATCTGATTTGGGATGATCCTTGTCGGTTGGTCCACCATTCGTTTTATAATGTCAAACAGTTGGTCGTTCTGGCCACCTGATATTGAGGATGATCCTAGGACATCGGTTGGCAAATATCGCCATTTCCGTTTTATAATGTCAATCTCGATTTGGGTTTGTCTGGTCCTGTTCCACAGTTGGTCGTTCTGGCCACCTGATATTGAGGATGATCCTGAGACATCGGTTGGCAAATATCGCCATTTCCGTTTTATAATGTCAATCTCGATTTGGTCTTGTCTGGTCCTGTTCCACAGTTGGTCGTGTTGGCCACCTGATATCGAGGATGATCCTGAGACATCGGTTGGTAAATATCACCATTTCCGTTTTATAATGTCAATCTCGATTTGGGTTTGTCTGTTCCTGTTCCACAGTTGGTCGTTCTGGCCACCTGATATTGAGGATGATCCTGAGACATCGGTTGGCAAATATCGCCATTTCCGTTTTATAATGTCAATCTCGATTTGGGCTTGTCTGTTCCTGTTCCACAGTTGGTCTGTGATATTGAGGATGATCCTGACCGGTTGTAAAATATCATATTTCAGATAATGTCAATCTCGAGGATGACAGTTGGTCCTGAGACATCGGTTGGTAAATATCACCATTTCCGTTTTATAATGTCAATCTCGATTTGGGTTTGTCTGGTCCTGTTCCACAGTTGGTCGTTCTGGCCACCTGATATTGAGGATGATCCTGAGACATCGGTTGGTAAATATCGCCATTTCCGTTTTATAATGTCAATCTCGATTTGGGTTTGTCTGTTCCTGTTCCACAGTTGGTCGTTCTGGCCACCTGATATTGAGGATGATCCTGAGACATCGGTTGGTAAATATCGCCATTTCCGTTTTATAATGTCAATCTCGATTTGGGCTTGTCTGGTTCCTGTTCCACAGTTGGTCGTTCTGGCCACCTGATATCGAGGATGATCCTGAGACATCAGTTGGTAAATATCACCATTTCCGTTTTATAATGTCAATCTCGATTTGGGTTTGTCTGGTCCTGTTCCACAGTTGGTCGTTCTGGTCACCTGATATTGAGGATGATCCTGAGACATCGGTTGGCAAATATCGCCATTTCCGTTTTATAATGTCAATCTCGATTTGGGCTTGTCTGTTCCTGTTCCACAGTTGGTCGTTCTGGCCACCTGATATTGAGGATGATCCTGAGACATCGGTTGGCAAATATCGCCATTTCCGTTTTATAATGTCAATGTCGATTTGGGTTTGTCTGGTCCTGTTCCACAGTTGGTCGTTCTGGCCACCTGATATTGAGGATGATCCTGATACATCAGTTGGTAAATATCACCATTTCCGTTTTATAATGTCAATCTCGATTTGGGTTTGTCTGTTCCTGTTCCACAGTTGGTCGTGTTGGGCACCTGATATCGAGGATGAACCTGGGAAAATAATTCTGGCCTGATTGGTTGATCAAATACATCTGAAATATCACCATTTGAGTCAATCTCGATTTGGTCTTGTCTGTTCCTGTTCCACAGGTCGTGTTGGCCACCTGATATTGAGGATGATCCTGAGACATCGGTTGGTAAATATCACCATTTCCGTTTTATAATGTCAATCTCGATTTGGGTTTGTCTGTTCCTGTTCCACAGTTGGTATTTCTGGCCACCTGATATTGAGGATGATCCTGAGTCATCGGTTGGCAAATATCGCCATTTCCGTTTTATAATGTCAATCTCGATTTGTGTTTGTCTGTTCCTGTTCCACAGTTGGTCGTTGATCCCTGAGACATCGGTTGGCAAATATCGCCATTTCCGTTTTATAATGTCAATCTCGATTTGGGTTTGTCTGGTCCTGTTCCACAGTTGGTCGTTCTGGCCACCTGATATTGAGGATGATCCTGAGACATCGGTTGGTAAATATCACCATTTCCGTTTTATAATGTCAATCTCGATTTGGGTTTGTCTGGTCCTGTTCCACAGTTGGTCGTTCTGGCCACCTGATATTGAGGATGATCCTGAGACATCGGTTGGTAAATATCGCCATTTCCGTTTTATAATGTCAATCTCGATTTGGTCTTGTCTGGTCCTGTTCCACAGTTGGTCGTGTTGGCCACCTGATATCGAGGATGATCCTGAGACATCGGTTGGTAAATATCACCATTTCCGTTTTATAATGTCAATCTCGATTTGGGTTTGTCTGGTCCTGTTCCACAGTTGGTCGTTCTGGCCACCTGATATTGAGGATGATCCTGAGACATCGGTTGGCAAATATCGCCATTTCCGTTTTATAATGTCAATCTCGACTTGGGCTTGTCTGTTCCTGTTCCACAGTTGGTCGTGTTGGCCACCTGATATTGAGGATGATCCTAGGACTTCGGTTGGCAAATATCGCCATTTCCGTTTTATAATGTCAATCTCGATTTGGTCTTGTCTGGTCCTGTTCCACAGTTGGTCGTGTTGGCCACCTGATATCGAGGATGATCCTGAGACATCGGTTGGTAAATATCACCATTTCCGTTTTATAATGTCAATCTCGATTTGGGTTTGTCTGGTCCTGTTCCACAGTTGGTCGTTCTGGCCACCTGATATTGAGGATGATCCTGAGACATCGGTTGGTAAATATCACCATTTCCGTTTTATAATGTCAATCTCGATTTGGGTTTGTCTGGTCCTGTTCCACAGTTGGTCGTTCTGGCCACCTGATATTGAGGATGATCCTGAGACATCGGTTGGTAAATATCGCCATTTCCGTAATGTCAATAATTTGTCAATCTTTCTTTGGGCTTGTCTGTTTCCTGTTCACAGTTGGTCGTTCACCACCTGATATTGAGGATGATCCTGAGACATCGGTTGGTAAATATCACCATTTCCGTTTTAGAATGTCAATCTCGATTTGGGCTTGTCTGTTCCTGTTCCACAGTTGGTCGTTCTGACCACCTGATATTGAGGATGATCCTGAGACATCCGTTGGTAAATATCGCCATTTCCGTTTTATAATGTCAATCTCGATTTGGGTTTGTCTGGTCCTGTTCCACAGTTGGTCGTTCTGGCCACCTGATATTGAGGATGATCCTGAGACATCGGTTGGTAAATATCGCCATTTCCGTTTTATAATGTCAATCTCGATTTGGGCTTGTCTGTTCTGTTCCACAGTTGGTCGTTCTGGCCACCTGATATCGAGGATGATCCTAGGACATCGGTTGGTAAATGATAATGTCAACATTTTGGCAAATATCGATTTTCGTTTTATCACCATTTCAAATAATGTCAATCTCGATTTGGGTTTGTCTGGTCTGTTCCACAGTTCCACAGTTGGGATGATCCTGAGACATCGGTTGGCAAATATCGCCCGTTTATAATGATATTTGGGGATGATCCTGAGGGATGATCCTTCATCGGTTGGCAAATATCGCCATTTCCGTTTTATAATGTCAATCTCGATTTGGGCTTGTCTGGTCCTGTTCCACAGTTGGTCGTGTTGGCCACCTGATATCGAGGATGATCCTGAGACATCGGTTGGTAAATATCACCATTTCCGTTTTATAATGTCAATCTCGATTTGGGTTTGTCTGGTCCTGTTCCACAGTTGGTCGTTCTGGCCACCTGATATTGAGGATGATCCTGAGACATCGGTTGGCAAATATCGCCATTTCCGTTTTATAATGTCAATCTCGATTTGGGCTTGTCTGTTCCTGTTCCACAGTTGGTCGTGTTGGCCACCTGATATTGAGGATGATCCTAGGACATCGGTTGGTAAATATCGCCATTTCCGTTTTATAATGTCAATCTCGATTTGGGCTTGTCTGGTCCTGTTCCACAGTTGGTCGTTCTGGCCACCTGATATCGAGGATGATCCTGAGACATCGGTTGGTAAATATCACCATTTCCGTTTTATAATGTCAATCTCGATTTGGGTTTGTCTGGTCCTGTTCCACAGTTGGTCGTTCTGGCCACCTGATATTGAGGATGATCCTAGGACATCGGTTGGTAAATATCGCCATTTCCGTTTTATAATGTCAATCTCGATTTGGTCTTGTCTGGTCCTGTTCCACAGTTGGTCGTGTTGGCCACCTGATATCGAGGATGATCCTGAGACATCGGTTG
Organism: Acanthosepion pharaonis; assembly: GCA_903632075.3. Taxonomy (NCBI): domain Eukaryota; kingdom Metazoa; phylum Mollusca; class Cephalopoda; order Sepiida; family Sepiidae; genus Acanthosepion; species Acanthosepion pharaonis. The sequence goes on along the minus strand of CAHIKZ030003474.1, from coordinate 39,876 downwards.
GTAAATATCACCATTTCCGTTTTATAATGTCAATCTCGATTTGGGTTTGTCTGGTCCTGTTCCACAGTTGGTATTTCTGGCCACCTGATATTGAGGATGATCCTGAGACATCGGTTGGCAAATATCGCCATTTCCGTTTTATAATGTCAATCTCGATTTGGGCTTGTCTGTTCCTGTTCCACAGTTGGTCGTGTTGGCCACCTGATATCGAGGATGATCCTGAGACATCGGTTGGTAAATATCACCATTTCCGTTTTATAATGTCAATCTCGATTTGGGTTTGTCTGGTCCTGTTCCACAGTTGGTCGTTCTGGCCACCTGATATCGAGGATGATCCTGAGACATCGGTTGGTAAATATCACCATTTCCGTTTTATAATGTCAATCTCGATTTGGGTTTGTCTGTTCCACAGTTGGTCGTGTTGGCCACCTGATATCCTCCTGTTGGTTGGCAAATATCGCCATTTCCGTTTTATAATGTCAATCTCGATTTGGTCTTGTCTGATTCCTGTTCCACAGTTGGTCGTTTTGGCCATGATCCCTGAGACATCGGTTGGTAAATATCACCATTTCCGTTTTATAATGTCAATCTCGATTTGGGTTTGTCTGGTCCTGTTCCACAGTTGGTCGTTCTGGCCACCTGATATTGAGGATGATCCTGAGACATCGGTTGGTAAATATCGCCATTTCCGTTTTATAATGTCAATCTCGATTTGGGCTTGTCTGGTCCTGTTCCACAGTTGGTCGTTCTGGCCACCTGATATCGAGGATGATCCTGAGATATCGGTTGGTAAATATCACCATTTCCGTTTTATAATGTCAATCTCGATTTGGGTTTGTCTGGTCCTGTTCCACAGTTGGTCGTTCTGGCCACCTGATATTGAGGATGATCCTGAGACATCGGTTGGTAAATATCGCCATTTCCGTTTATAATGTCAATCTCGATTTGGGCTTGTCTGTTCCTGTTCCACAGTTGGTCGTTCTGGCCTGATATTGAGGATGATCCTGAGACATCGGTTGGTAAATATCACCATTTCCGTTTTATAATGTCAATCTCGATTTGGGTTTGTCTGGTCCTGTTCCACAGTTGGTCGTTCTGGCCACCTGATATTGAGGATGATCCTGAGACATCGGTTGGTAAATATCATTTCCGTTTTATAAATGTCAATCTCGATTTGGGTTTGTCTGGTCCTGTTCCATTTCCGGATGATCCTTTTGGTAAATAATGTCAATCTCGATTTGGGTTTGTCTGGTCCTGTTCCACAGTTGGTCGTTCTGGCCACCTGATATCGAGGATGATCCTGAGACATCGGTTGGTAAATATCACCATTTCCGTTTTATAATGTCAATCTCGATTTGGGTTTGTCTGGTCCTGTTCCACAGTTGGTCGTTTGGCCACCTGATATTGAGGATGATCCTGAGACATCGGTTGGGTAAATATCGCCATTTCCGTTTTATAATGTCAATCTCGATTTGGGTTTGTCTGGTCCTGTTCCACAGTTGGTCGTTCTGGCCACCTGATATCGAGGATGATCCTGAGACATCGGTTGGTAAATATCACCATTTCCGTTTTATAATGTCAATCTCGATTTGGGTCTTGTTCCACAGTTGGTCGTTCTGTACCTGTTCCTGAGACATCGGTTGGTAAATATCACCATTTCCGTTTTATAATGTCAATCTCGATTTGGGTTTGTCTGGTCCTGTTCCACAGTTGGTCGTTCTGGCCACCTGATATTGAGGATGATCCTGAGACATCGGTTGGCAAAATATCGCCATTTCCGTTTTATAATGTCAATCTCGATTTGGGCTTGTCTGTTCCTGTTCCACAGTTGGTCGTGTTGGCCACCTGATATCGAGGATGATCCTGAGACATCGGTTGGTAAATATCACCATTTCCGTTTTATAATGTCAATCTCGATTTGGGTTTGTCTGGTCCTGTTCCACAGTTGGTCGTTCTGGCCACCTGATATTGAGGATGATCCTGAGACATCGGTTGGTAAATATCACCATTTCCGTTTTATAATGTCAATCTCGATTTGGGTTTGTCTGGTCCTGTTCCACAGTTGGTCGTTCTGGCCACCTGATATTGAGGATGATCCTGAGACATCGGTTGGCAAATATCGCCATTTCCGTTTTATAATGTCAATCTCGATTTGGGCTTGTCTGTTCCTGTTCCACAGTTGGTCGTTCTGGCCACCTGATATCGAGGATGATCCTGAGACATCGGTTGGTAAATATCACCATTTCCGTTTTATAATAATGTCATTTGGGTTTGTCTGGTCCTGTTCCACATTGGTCTTCGATTTGGGGATGATCCTTGTTGGTAAATGGTTTATAATGTCCTCGTTTGGGTTTGTCTGTTCCTGTTCCACAGTTGGTCGTTCTGGCCACCTGATATCGAGGATGATCCTGAGACATCGGTTGGTAAATATCACCATTTCCGTTTTAAAATGTCAATCTCGATTTGGGTTTGTCTGGTCCTGTTCCACAGTTGGTCGTTCTGTCTACCTGATATTGAGGATGATCCTGAGACATCGGTTGGTAAATATCGCCATTTCCGTTTTATAATGTCAATCTCGATTTGGGCTTGTCTGTTCCTGTTCCACAGTTGGTCGTTCTGGCCACCTGATATCGAGGATGATCCTGAGACATCGGTTGGTAAATATCACCATTTCCGTTTTATAATGTCAATCTCGATTTGGGTTTGTCTGTTCCACAGTTGGTCCTGTTCCACATCAGTTGGTCGTTCTGGATTTAAGCACCGTGATATTTGAGGATGATCCTGAGACATCGGTTGGTAAATATCACCATTTCTGTTTTATAATGTCAATCTCGATTTGGGTTTGTCTGGTCCTGTTCCACAGTTGGTCGTTCTGCCCACCTGATATTGAAGATGATCCTGAGACATCGGTTGGTAAATATCACCATTTCCGTTTTATAATGTCAATCTCGATTTGGGTTTGTCTGGTCCTGTTCCACAGTTGGTCGTTCTGGCCACCTGATATTGAGGATGATCCTGAGACATCGGTTGGCAAATATCCGTTTTATAATGTCATTCGATTTGGGTTTGTCTTTTCCTGTAATGTCAATCTCGATTTGGGATTGTCTGGTCCTGTTCCAACTTCGATTTGGGTCAGTTCTGTTGGTCGTTCTGGCCACCTGATATTGAGGATGATCCTGATCATCGGTTGGTAAATATCACCATTTCCGTTTTATAATGTCAATCTCGATTTGGGTTTGTCTGTTCCTGTTCCACAGTTGGTCGTTCTGGCCAATATAGGATGATCCTGAGACATCGGTTGGTAAATTCACCATTTCCGTTTTATAATGTCAATCTCGATTTGGGTTTGTCTGGTCCTGTTCCACAGTTGGTCGTTCTTGGCCACCTGATATTGAGGATGATCCTGAGACATCGGTTGGTAAATATCACCATTTCCGTTTTATAATGTCAATCTCGATTTGGGTTTGTCTGGTCCTGTTCCACAGTTGGTCGTTCTGGCCACCTGATATTGAGGATGATCCTGAGACATCGGTTGGTAAATATCACCATTTCCGTTTTATAATGTCAATCTCGATTTGGGTTTGTCTGGTCCTGTTCCATTGGTCGTTCTGGCCACCTGATATGATGATCCTGAGACATCGGTTGGTAAATATCGCCATTTCCGTTTTATAATGTCAATCTCGATTTGGGCTTGTCTTGTTCCACAGTTGGTCGTTCTGGTGATCCTGAGACATCGGTTCCACCATTTCCGTTTTATAATGTCAATCTCGATTTGGGCTTGTCTGTTCCTGTTCCACAGTTGGTCGTTCTGGCCACCTGATATTGAGGATGATCCTGAGACATCGGTTGGTAAATATCGCCATTTCCGTTTTATAATGTCAATCTCGATTTGGGCTTGTTTGTTCCTGTTCCACAGTTGGTCGTTCTGGTGATATTGAGATGATCCTGACATCAATGTTTCGATTTCCGTTTTATAATGTCAATCTCGATTTGGGCTTGTCTGGTCCTGTTCCACAGTTGGTCGTTCTGGCCACCTGATATTGAGATGATCCTGAGACATCGGTTGGCAAATATCGCCATTTCCGTTTTATAATGTCAATCTCGATTTGGGCTTGTCTGGTCCTGTTCCACAGTTGGTCGTTCTGGCCACCTGATGAGGATGATCCTGAGACATCGGTTGGCAAATATCGCCATTTCCGTTTTATAATGTCAATCTCGATTTGGGTTTGTCTGGTCCTGTTCCACAGTTGGTCGTTCTTGGCCACCTGATATTGAGGATGATCCTGAGACATCGGTTGGTAAATATCACCATTTCCGTTTTATAATGTCAATCTCGATTTGGGTTTGTCTGGTCCTGTTCCACAGTTGGTCGTGTAGGCCACCTGATATTGAGGATGATCCTGAGACATCGGTTGGTAAATATCACCATTTCCGTTTTATAATGTCAATCTCGATTTGGGTTTGTCTGGTCCTGTTCCACAGTTGGTCGTTCTGGCCACCTGATATTGAGGATGATCCTGAGACATCGGTTGGTAAATATCACCATTTCCGTTTTATAATGTCAATCTCGATTTGGGCTTGTCTGTTCCTGTTCCACAGTTGGTCGTTCTGGCCACCTGATATTGAGGATGATCCTGAGACATCGGTTGGCAAATATCACCATTTTTATAATGTCAATCTCGTTTTATAATGTTGGTCAATCTGATATTGATTTGGTTGTCTTTCCGTCTTTGGGTTTGTTTGGTCCTGTTCCACAGTTGGTCGTTTGGCTTTAGACATCGGTTGGTAAATATCACCATTTCCGTTTTATAATGTCAATCTCGATTTGGGTTTGTCTGGTCCTGTTCCACAGTTGGTCGTTCTGGCCACCTGATATTGAGGATGATCCTGAGACATCGGTTGGCAAATATCGCCATTTCCGTTTTATAATGTCAATCTCGATTTGGGCTTGTCTGTTCCTGTTCCACAGTTGGTCGTTCTGGCCACCTGATATTGAGGATGATCCTGAGATATCGGTTGGCAATTATCGCCATTTCCGTTTTATAATGTCAATCTGGATTTGGGCTTGTTTGGTCCTGTTCTACAGTTGGTCGTGTTGGCCACCTGACATTGAGGATGATCCTGAGACATCGGTTGGTAAATATCGCCATTTCCGTTTTAGATTTGGGCATCCTGTTCCACAGTTGGTCTTGTTGGCCACCTGATATTGAGGATGATCCTGAGATATCGGTTGTAATTATCGCCATTTCCGTTTTAAAATGTCAATCTCGATTTGGGCTTGTCTGGTCCTGTTCCACAGTTGGTCTTGTTGTCCACCTGATATTGAGGATGATCCTGAGACATCGGTTGGCAAATATCACCATTTCCGTTTTATAATGTCAATCTCGATTTGGGCTTGTTTGGTCCTGTTCCACAGTTGGTCGTTCTGGCCACCTGATATCGAGGATGATCCTGAGACATCGGTTGGTAAATATCGCCATTTCAGTTTTATAATGTCAATCTCGATTTGGGTTTGTCTGGTCCTGTTCCACAGTTGGTCGTCTTGGCCACCATGACATTGAGGATGATCCTGAGGACATCGGTTGGCAAATATCGCCATTTCCGTTTTATAATGTCAATCTCGATTTGGTCTTGTCTGGTCCTGTTCCACATTTGGTCGTGTTGGCCACCTGATACTGAGGATGATCCTGAGACATCGGTTGGTAAATATCGCCATTTCCGTTTTATAATGTCAATCTCGATTTGGGTTTGTCTGGTCCTGTTCCACAGTTGGTCGTTCTGGCCACCTGATATTGAGGATGATCCTGAGATATCGGTTGGCAATTATCGCCATTTCCGTTTTATAATATCAATCTCGATTTGGGCTTGTTTGATCCTGTTCCACAGTTGGTCGTGTTGGCCACCTGATATTGAGGATGATCCTGGGACATCGGTTGGCAAATATCGCCATTTCCGTTTTATAATGTCAATCTCGATTTAAGCTTGTCTGTTCCTGTTCCACAGTTGGTCGTTCTGGCCACCTGATATCGAGGATGATCCTGAGACATCGGGTGGTAAATATCACCATTTCCGTTTTATAATGTCAATCTCGATTTGGGCTTGTTTGGTCCTGTTCCACAGTTGGTCGTGTTGGCCACCTGATACTGAGGATGATCCTGAGACATCTGTTGGCATATATCGCCATTTCCGTTTTATAATGTCAATCTCGATTTGGGCTTGTCTGGTCCTTACCTACATTTTGTCGTTCTGGAGGATGATCCTGAGACATCGGTTGGTAAATGTCTGAAGTTTGTGGGTAGTAAAATGAAAATGATTGATTTGAATATATCAATATAAAATTCCCGTATTGTTGCCTTTGAATTTCAATAAAATAAACTGTATGAACATTTGTACCGATCCAATATAAATACTCTTTATCATGGGTGATCAAATAAGGGTTATATTTCAAATTCTGTGATTATGTTTGAAATAAAAATGAACATGAATAACATATTTACGATATCTCGATTCGAGTCGGGGTGAAGAACTCGAGTGTTAACAGAACAAAGAAATTTTATTATTTTATCATTTAATATTTTAAAAAATATTTTGATTTTATAATATTGTAAATGTTTATAGCTTCTGAATTGATTTTTTATTCTAATTCTGTTATTGTAGTAACACAAGTCACGCTCGCTGTAAGTGACGCCGAGAATATTTCGTGTTACCATAACAACGGAGAGTTGAGTGTTACTGGAGGGGCAAGATTTTGCTACAATCAGAAAACAAAGGAGCATGAAAAATTCACACTGAAGTGATCATTATATATATATATATATATATATATATATATATATATATATATATATATATATATATATATATCAATGAAAAGGCAAGAGGAAAATTATACTTAGTTTAATCGTCGTGTTTCGTCATAAAGTCCGGTTAAACTAAGGATAGTTTCAACTTGTATTTTCATTCATTTCGTCTCTTATACAGATACACTCCATCAAAAAATATTTACACACACACACACATACACACACTCACACGCACGCACACACACACACACACATATATATATATATATATATATATATATATAGTTTATGAAAAACTAGGTAATTCCTATGGGTAAACCTAAGGAGGATAAAATCTAGAGAGCTCAATGTAAATCCAGAGCAAATAATTTTATTTAAATTATATATATATATATATATATATATATATATATATATATATATATATATATATATACATGCCCAGCAACCCCTCTTTTATACAGGTTACGTTCAAAACGACGAAAAACTTTCCTTGTCTGCTGTGTCAGCAAATTTAATAATTGTGTATTTCGGCAGCAATCCATCTTTGCAGACAGGTATTGTTATGTATATATTACCTTACCTATATAAGAATTACAACCTTATATAAACTATTAAATTCTTTTAAAACATAAAAATAAAATTTTTGGTTTCCCTTTCATGCTTAGAGATTTTTGAATGTGGGTGGTTGTTTTAATAGCTTTCTCGTATTATTTTATATATGAACATGCAAATGATTCATATAAACCCAGAATCAATTAAAAACAGATGCTTAGTGAGTTTCTACAAGTGGCAAATCATAAAGAAAATTGCCGAAATCGTGTCTAATAATCTGCACAATTTCAAACATGGTTGTTCAAGAACGTAGAGAGATAGTCGTTGGAACGTTTTTGATATTAACGGTCCCGAGCTTGAACATGAACGTGGAATCAGATCCTATGATGGTGGCAGAGATCATACCTCACCCATGGGTGTAAACTGTCACGAAGCAAGGGTCAATGGCAGCTCTGGACAGACCAACGAACTTAACCTGTGCATCATGAACACACCCCATACCATTTTCGTAATCATCGCAAGCCGGCGACTTGCTGTGTTGACAGCTGGAGTCTTAAGTCCGAAAGGCCTTCAGGCCAAAATTCGAGCAAGTGTTGACAGGTCGTAAAACCAAACCAGCCTACTACGAATTCATTTTGGAAATCGATATGTTTGACTTTCAACAAGTCTCGTGTCACCTTCAGGACGTAGGCGATCATGGCTCTCCACGATTTCTTGTCCTTTTTATCTATTAATAAATTTTGTCTTTCTGGTAGTTCTCCTAAACTCTGTTTCGCCGTCCATTCACTCAAGCTCACTAAAAAAAAGTTATGTGTTGTTTTACTTTGTTACTCATGCCTTCAATCTACCTTTTGAGTGTCTGATTTTCCAAGCTGTCTTTCCTCATAATGTGCTCTAGAAACCTCAACTGTCTTTTTCCGATGTTAAGTATAAGTTTCTTTTTTGTTTCCATTTTCTCTAAAACTCCATCGTTGCTCACATTTTCGGGCCATAGTATCCTCATCATCTGTATAAGCACGTTTCTTTTGTTTCAAGCCACTTCTTCATTTTTGAGGGGATTGTCCAGAATAAACTGCCTTATAAGTAGACTGATATTACCTAACATTTCGGTAGTCTTTTCTTTGTTTCTAATTGTTATGGGGTCCTCCCCTTTTCATAGAAGTGGACTCTACCAGTGTTACTTGGAGTACTGCCGTTAAATATCCAGAGTTAGACAGTCAGTGAGAGAGGATATACGGAGAGGGAGAGAGAGTATATACGAACGGAGATAGAGTGAGGTAACCTCTTGTAGAAGTCAGTTACAAGCACGTAGACTCTAAGGAAGTCCTACTTCGAGACTGTATATATCTATCTGTATTTGCTACTAACCGCGTTCCTGGATTTACTAACAGTATTACTCTTTGTATAATTGTGTAAATACATTTTATTTCTTATATTTAATCCTTGCGTTTGTCATTCGTTGGAGACCGAATTCATCTCGGAATCCACAACACTAATGAAATGTTTTTGTTTCTTAATACACTGCTTAGGTTTTGGAAGGCATCTTTGGATATCCCAATACGCCTTACCAAATTTCAAATGTGAGAAAGCCATTAGTTTTGTGTACTTGGCGTATGTCCCTGTTAGCAGCTATGATTTAAGGCGATTTGCGTTGATGTCAAGTTTCCTATTGCTGTAATTGCCAGTGATCATCGAGGTTCAGATAAAACAAGATATCGGCTGGATCATCTGGCTAACTCGTTGCTTACACTTTCTGCGTCGTTAAGTGTTCTTTTAATAGATAGGCTTCCATAATTGTGGTGCTAATACATGTATTTATAACATTTCATTGGCTGAAAAACATTATTTATTTTCAGGTGATTTTGAATATTATGTGTTGAACCGGTAATCATTTTTGTTTTTATAATAATCGTTTTTCTTTTAAATATTTCCAGCGAATTATAAGCCGTTCAAATTAATCATTCCGTTAGTATTTATTTTATTTTTTTTATTTCTTTTTAATTTTATTATTTACAGAGAACGATTTTCTCTAAAACTTTTGTAGAACCACATTTCGGTTGCTTCAAGTCTCTTCTTACTAGTCGTAATTAAGCCATCAAAAGGGAGCAATCCGTCACGGCACAGTCACAGCTTTATGGGAAAACTAGACTGCCCGTGACCCGTTGGGTCACTGACAGTTCAGGTTATAAAATATTGAAGTTGAGTTCAACATTAAAAACAACTGTGCGTTTGTAAAAATTTGAGATAAAAAAAACTCACTGTATAAACAATTTTTATTTTTAAATCTTATTCACTTAAACTATTTTAAAATCAGATTAACTTCAAAATAATTCTTAATATGCTAAAAAATATTTTAAAATCATATTCACTTGAAAATATTTTTTAAATATGTCAATTTCTTTTTAAATATTTAAAATATCATTTGTTTAAAGAAAACTGAAATAGAAATAATTACTCTACAAAAAACTGGACGAAACAGAAAATCGGCATCTCTTTGTGTCTGTCTTTAACTTAAAAATATTTTAATTAAAAAAATTGTCTTTTTGAAGAAAGGTAAAATAAAAATACGTACTGTATAAGCAACTGGTATTTCAAATTTTATTCCCCTTAATCAGATTAACTTAAATTATTCTGCGCCGGACGGACGCACCGCAAAAGCACGTAAGCAATTAAAGATTTTTAGTATTATAGATATAGATTTTAATTGTTCATAGGTAATACAATATTTTCAGGTGTCTAATGACGAGATTTGACCAACTAGAAGAGCTCATTTGTTAGCATATCTCTTTCTTATTTACCCCTCCCCGTCCATATGGGATAGATTTATCTAGGACATCAAATAAAATAAAATACTAGTTGGATTTTCTATTTTATCATTTAAATAAGGTTGAACAAAGATTACTATTCTATGAATTCGTTCTAATCTGATAAAAGCTCTGGTGTTGTTATTCTTCAATATCAAGATTATGTAAACAAGATGATGACTATCCTCAAGGATCCTTCTAAGTTTGACCAGTTAGGCCTAATAGATTTGATTCTACATTATCTATTGAAGCTAAGTTTCAAAAACGTCTTGTCCAGTGGGTTAAAAGTGGGATTTTGCTCACTGACATTTCCAATTTAATTAGACCCTTGGGTTTTATTCTTCCCCGTCTCTATAATTTACCCCAAACACATAAGCCTGGGGTTCCATTGAGACCTATTTTGTCCATGATAGATTCTACTCAACATGATGTGGCCAAATGGCGTACCACCATATTAAAGCCAGTTTTAGAACAATATAATTCTTCCTGTATCAAAGATTCGTTTGAATTTTCCGACTTTATACAGCGTTATTCATCGACGGCCAAATTTATGTGTTCCTATGATACTCAGTATTCAGTGTCTATATTTCTGAGAGAGGTATAATATGTACCCTATTTACAAGGACACATGGCACAGTGGATAAAGGCGTTGGTTAGATCCAGTGACAGGACCCAAAATGTATGAGTTCAATACCCGGTTAAAGCAGTGGAGAACTTGGAGAGGGGAATTAACAGGAGATAACGGATGAGTGACATCCATTAAATCATGGCACGTGGAACTAGAACAGTCTACCCCAGTGAGCGAAATAAAGGGTTCAGTTCGACATTCGAACCACCTGAAGAAGGCCGGAGCGTACAACGACCGAAACGTTGTATTAAATGTGGCGACAAAGATGAGGACATTAGTCCGAATAATGTAAATAATGTCCTATGGTATTTCCAACCTCTTTACTTGCGTCTTTCCTGCTGAGACTATTGATATATGTGCTGATGCCTTATATCGTTGTCAGTTGTCCTCTCCTGTTATTCTTGAGGATGTTTTTGTCGAACTGATGAAATTTTCCACGATGTCAGTTGAATTTAGTTTCTGCGGCGTCATGCATAGTTAAATTGATGGTGTTTCAATGGGTTCCCCTTTGGGACACATCTTAATAAATATCTTCGTTGGATTCCATGAAGAGAGTGCGTTATCTAAATCTAATAAACCTGATATTTATTTCCGTTACGTGGATATTTTTTGTCTCTTCGATAAAGAGACTGAAGCAGACCATTTTCAATCGTTCCTGAATAATATGCATCCAGCTCTAAAATTTACACAAGAAAAGGAAAATGATTCTTCTCTTCTCTTTCTTGGTGTTTTTGTTAGCAGATCTCCGTCGGGGTTTCTTACATCTGTTTATCCTAAACCGATATTTTCCGGTTTGTATACCCGTTTGGAGTCTTTTTGTCCCGTAAAAGGTAACAACAATTTAATTAAGACCCTTACTCATGATTTCTAAAATCAAATTAGATGATGAACTCAATTTTATTGTCACCACTCGTTATAACAATGTCTATCCGTTGTTCAATCAATAATTAAGAACAAAATTTCGGAATTCAATATAGTTAAACCGGGTATCTCCTGTGAACCTGCGCCTTCCTTGGATGGGTAGTATTAGTGATAGATATTTAAAACGGGTTTCTTTGGCGGTTCGACATTGTTACTTTGCTGCTAACACTCGTGTAGATTTTTCTTCCAAACCTGTTCTTCCATTCACGCAGAAAGACGTTCCCCTTCCACATCATAATAGTTCCTTGATTTATTCATTTGAATGTAGTTGTCGTTCACAAAACATAGGGAGAACGACTCAAAGTCTGGGTGTTTGTATATGCAACACGTTCCAAAACAAAGATCCGCAATTGTAAGTATTCTCCTTCAGAGATTCTTACCAATGCATACGGGTCTTCCATCGCAGATCACCTAATAAATAGCCATAATTGTATCGCTAATTTCAGGGTGGACTCATTTACTATTCTTAGCAAGTCTCATTCGAATTACCACTTCAAAGTTTTGGAGGCCATTGATATTTTGTCCTTGAGACCTTTGCTGTACAAACAAGGATTTCGTAGCGAGACTCCAACTAATTTTCATCGAAGTATTTTTCCCAAATACATGTTATCCATCCCCTTTTATTGATAATTCTATATTTATTAACCTCGATTTATCTCTGTTGAGCGAGGTTTGAAACCGGTTAGCTAGCTCGTCTTTCAGTTTTAGCTTTTATTTATTATCATGAGTGGTAATAAATATAAATTTTTGTCTTTTCATGGCGGTCATTAAATTTTTGTACCACCAATTAAATGTTTATATATATATATATATATATATATATATATATATATATATATATATATATATATATATATATATAAGTATATATATATAACTATATATATATAACTATATATATATATATAACTATATATATATATATATATATATATATATATATATATATATATATATATATATTGTCATTCACAGACAGACTGTTTCACAGCTCATCAGTGTGACTAGACATCCGATTGCCTGAAGCCGGGAGCGAAACCCGACTGAGCTGTCAGAAAGGAGAATTTTTACGTAATTACTTTTTTTTGAATAAACACGCCAATGACCGATAAGAGCTTTGAAATATTAGCAACAGCAGTTATTGTTTACAAATTCACTTTTTCTCCCAAGAGTGCTTGACCGAATTAAATTTTTTGGGCGTATATATATATATATATATATATATATATATATATATATATATATATATATATATATATATATATATAGAGGAAATAGGAAGGAACTGGTTAGGTAAATAATCCAAAGTCCCTTAGTATTTTAGTTATAGTTTTTGGCTCTTGTTTTTGAACATGGGACTTCTTATGTCGCGATTTGGAATCATATTTTCAATAAATTTATATATATATATATATATATATATATATATATATATATATATATATATATATATATATATAGAGAGAGAGAGAGAGAGAGAGAGAGTATTTAATATTTTATATTGCATTAATAGGATTCATTGGATTATATAGCAACGGATTATTACGTGTGTATATATATATATATATATATATATATATGACGTGATGCAGAAATTGTAGTCTAAATTACATTAACATGAAAATAACACTGACGTCTCGTTTTAACAGATATATTTACCAAAATTACACAAAAATATCTACTAAAAAATACTAACGAGTAAATTTCATCCACTGTCTCCAAACGACTTCGGAATCTCCTGCATCTCTTCTGGACGGCCTCCTTCTTTAAGTTGGTAACTGTTACCATAATGCTTTGCGTCAGTTCAGCTTTGGTGTAACACCGTGTTTAGTTGGTCTCTCTCTCTCTCTCTCTCTCTCTCTCTCACTCAAGTGCACCCCGCATATAATAATCACAAAGATTGCAGGCAGTTAGGTGGCCAGATGTATGAAGTGATGTGATCGCAGAAATTGTCTGACAGCCGGGACTGGGTTCTTCCACTTGTTTGCCATGGTTCATAGTCTTGTTGCCAGGCATAGGGTCTTTCTGGAATCACTCTCATCATTTGATGTAGGTCTCCGTATTGAGTCTGAGGCACTCAACAACACATTAGTTCTTTTCTGATCAAAACGATCAGAGTGATTTTTTTCCGAGCTGCCATACCTTCGTAATCTGCATTAGACTCATCCAACTCTTTCTAAATCCTCTCTTCAGATTGAGACCCAGACAGTTTGAAATATTGGTATTTGAATCTTCCGGCGCGAATGTCAAGCAGTACAGCAAGCCGTTTCCAAATTTCTAACGGATTGCATTGCATCATGATAATCTTTTTTGTCACAGACGGTGCCTAATTGACCCTACTATACTGTGCAGTCGACGAAATAAAAAAGGAACGCGCATGCGCGAATTAAGAAATATGAAATGGCGACTATTATCCCATCGCATCCTACATATGTGTGTGTGTGTGTGTGTATTTATAAGTATTTATTTATTGATTTAGTGGAGAGAATGAAGGCAATATTTCAAACGTTTCATCTAGTTATATACAGCGTCGTTTTTCGTATATTATAGTACATATTATAGTATATTCAGGGAGTTGGGTACCCTACCAGCATTTATTTTCTGTCGGAGCAAGCTTAACAATATCAGATACGCAGGTAACACTGTTGTTGGTAGACACAGTAAGAAAACTACATCTCCTCGCAGACAAGATAGTAAAGATTGACTTTTAATTGATTGTGTTCTGCGACTTTTCAACCTTTTGCAGATTATGTAAAAAGAGAAAACATTTTTTTAGATTCTAAAATTTTGTTTTAGCGATAATTATTTACTGATACTAATTAACCCATATATGGGAGGGAAATAGGTAGATTTTTAAATTTTCCAATGGCATTTGCGCACAAGTTAATATAACGAAACAAACCGGAATTCGAACTCGGCATTCCGAGTTTCAATTCCGAGCTTTTATCTGTTACACCACTCGCACATCCCAGCTCCTTGTTCCGAGGTAGTAACCATTACACCACCTGCATATGCAAATGACAAATAAAACTTGATAAGATTTCTGCTATCTGTCGGCACGATTGATGCTGACCTGAATGTAAGCAAATCATTGTGATATGGCTGTAAGCCAGGTAGCAACGTAAAGCGAGAAAAAAAAAAGATTAGTTACCAACTACAAGAATACAGAAAGTATGTTTGTCGGCAAGAGAAAAAAGTACATCAATATCTGTTAGGGGAGACAACTCTCCCTAACAAATCATTGACTCTTCACGGAAAAAGGGTAGCATCAGACAACAACATGGCTGCTAGACAATACACCACCTGTAGACAGTGAATTGTTTATCCAACCCAATCCTGCTGTATCCTGGCCGGTGAGAATAAAAAACAAATATTGTTGTGTTTTAAAATATATTTACTTGTGTTTTGTTATATTTTGTATCAACAAAAACAGTTCCAAATGTCACAGCAGCAGTTGTTGACTATGGTAACTCAACAGTTCAATCAACAATTCGATCACCAACTAGAAATTATAAAAGTAGGAAGGAATTTGAACATAAATTCTGTGGATAACATCGCTAACAACATAACAGAATTCCATTACGACAATTAAAGCAGAAAAAATTGAGCTTCGTGGTACAAAAGATGGCGACTATTTTCCCATCGCATCCTACATATATATATATATATATGTGTGTGTGTGTGTGTATTTATAAGTATTTATTTCCAAAATGAATGTGTGTATTTATAAGTATTTATTTCCAAAATGAATTTTCTGAAAGACGAACATTGGAAAATCCGCCTACTAATTTGGAAACTAGGAATCCAGGAACACGGCCATTACATAGACTAGATCCCACCAAAACAGCCAACGGATTTTCACATTTACAGAAACAGTAGACCATACCGCCAGTCTATTAACGCGCTTAAGTTCATAAAGTCTAGGTACCTTAGCGAAAAGCTCTTCAACACATTTACAATGAAAGTATTTATAGAAAAAGCACAGGAAAGCTATATTACGGCGGTGGGAAAGTGACTGAAGCCGAGACGCCAGGTTAGAACCAATAATATGGATGCAGGATAACTCAGCATTACTGACTGAACACTTGATGATTTAATTTATTAAATTTTTTTTTTTAAATATTCACTAATTAAAGTTTTAATCCTTAATAAATTACATTTATTCGGTTATAAAAATGTCTTGTTATTTCTGGTGCTGAGTTGTGGCGGTCCTGAGTTGTCCCAGTATTCAGTCGGCGGTGCTGAGTCGGCGGTGTTGAGTTGTCTCTTTCCGCAATAAATATAGCTGATTCTTCATTGGATTTTATCAAGAATCTTTAAATGTAAAGCAGCAATACTGAATGCATGGACGAATGGTAGACTAAGTAACGTAACGAAAGTAACTTAAAGAATGGTCAATGCTTTTTTTTGTTGTTCGGTAATTCTATTTTCAAAGCCTTTATTGTTATAAATGAGATGAAAACATAAATTTATTTATAGAAAATCTCAACTGGATTCATTTTCTCCGAATTCTCGTCTTCGATTTTCAGGCGAAATTTCTTTTTTTTTTTTTCTCCATTCTCTGACAAAAGATCAAAGTGGTTAGGTAAAAATTCAATTTTTTTTGTTATTGTTGTACAGAAATTAATATGCATATTTCCTATATGTATATATATATATCTATCTTCAGGTGCATTTTTCTCATTTTCATGTTTATTTTTGCAGTTCTCAACACCTCCACATCTACTTCTTTCTATCCCACAGTGTTTGTCGTGTTGGGTGATTCTGCACAGCTGTCATCGAATGAGAAATTAGCAAACAGGGGGCGCGGACAGTCACATAATGCGCATATGTCCATTGTTGCCTTACCCTCTTTATATAGATACAGACACGAACGCGTGCGCGCGCACACACACACACATATATATATATATGCTATATTTATGAGAGAAAGTTCTCAATATTAGAGGTAGGGCTTATGTAAATATATATAATAATAATATAATATATAATATTTATATATAATATAAAAGTGGACATTGAAGTCAAAACGTAGAGGCGACAGAATTTCATGTTAAGCGCAGTTCCAAACGTAATCTGAATGTTGACTTTAATGTCCACTATATATATATATATATATATATATATATATTTATACTCCTATGTTCACTTATATATATATATATATATATATATATATATATATAAAGTGAACATAGAAGTCAACACTTACAGGCGACAGTTTGTTTCATGCTATATGCAATCATCAGGCCTGACGATTGCATCTAGCATGAAACAGACTGTCGCCTCTAAGTGTTGACTTCTATGTTCACTTTATATTTACACACTATCTCTGATATTCAGCACTTTATCACATAAATATAGCACATCTTAAGACTATATTTCTACATATATATATATATATATATATATATATATATATATATATATATATATAGATAGATAGATAGATAGATAGATAGATACATTACAGTTCAAATGTTTGAAGCCACCTCCAGAATTAGCAAGCGCTGAACTTGACAGGAGAGTGAAAAAAAATGAAAAAGTTCTTAGAATTATCTAAAAAAGAATGGTATCAATTATCAAGCTTAGTCTTTGAGAAACTTTTGTAAAGAATACCAAAAATTTGTGTACTTGTAATCAAGGTTAAAGGAGGATATTTGGACAAGAGAAAAAATAATGATAAAATGATTTTTTTTCTTTGTGTCATAAAAAAATTTCTAATAAAAAAATCCATGTCTCACTTATTTTTTAACCGTGTATAATAATTTTTTTCTGATTTAATGTATAAAACAACCACTTTTAGGACCAATTTAAAAAATTACCGGGGTGTCCTCAAACTTTTTGAATTATAGTATATATATATATATATATATATATATATATATATATATATATATATATATATATATGTGTATATGTGTGTGTGTGTGTGTGTGTGTGTGTGTAGGATAAGGAACAGTCGGAGTGACCTTTTTTCAAATTTCGCGTTTGGCTAAATATTTGGAATTTCAAACAGAATTCTATATTCAGAAAATTCATTTCGCATATCAGACTCCAGAAAGATATCTACAGTTCTTTTGATTATTCCGACTTTGTACATTTTTTTTTTCAAAGAAATTGAAAAGGTGTTCATAAAAACATACAAAAAGAGAAAAAGAAAAATTGAAAATGGTGGCTACCGGAAGAAGAAAAGAAACTTAACCGGCAGACCATTGTCTCATATTTAAAATATTTAAAAAATATTAAAATTTCTAGCGTTTCAGAAGGGCGTATTCAGAGTTCCCTCTTGTTGATGACAACGCGTTATCTGTTTGGAATTGTAGACTCATCGTGTGGCTTATGGACTCCGTAATACCGTTCTAAGATACTGCAGTGATGCTAAAGTATCCGGCAGCAAGGCCTCTGATCGGGAGATTGGAGGTTTTGAGGAGCGTGGAAACACCTCTTAATTGCTGGTGTTCCCATGTACACCCTGGCTTGGTGTGGTGGCACCGCTTAGGGTCCCAGCTATGTGCAAATACTGCACCTCCAACAAAAATTAACAGTACATTTTTATCATAAAATGACCAACATTAGATTCATTATATTAGGTTGGTGCAAAAATAATGACGTAATAATGTCGTTTTTAGACGTATTTTTTAATGTAAAAAACGACATTATTACGTCATTATTTTTGCACCAACTACATAGCAAAATGACAATGCAACACCAATATATATACATATACATACATACATATCGGTGGCGGGTGTAAAACGGTAGTGTCAGAGCTATGCCGCCCGGAACTTCGTTCCTGGTAGGGCCACCCAAGGCGGACAGGTCTGACACACACGCCGGCTAACAAGGGCTCTGGTGAAAATCCAAGGAGCGTCTGCATCGGTAACCGGCGGCTTCTGGTCGTTCCTGTCTCTGCGTCTGTGGGAATCCCGCGGCAAGCAAGAACGTTATCCGAGTAGGCCTGGGTACCCTACTTCTGTAATTTATCCCAAGAATCTTCTTCTCATAAGAGGAAGAAGCCGGCTCAATCCGCCCAGGGTGAATGCCGCATCAGTACAGTAGTAGTAGTATACATATATATATATATATATATATATATATATATATATATATATATATATATATATATAAAGTATGTGATGCAGTTCAATTTACATTACATGAATCATTCATACAAAAAACACATATAGAAGTTAATGATTTAAATGGCAAGAATATTAGTTTGTGAAGATGTATTCTCGCCATTTAAATCATTAACTTCTCTATCTAATTTTGTATGAATGATATATATATATATATATATTAAATAAAAACAGACCACTTTAAGGTTCCATATAAAAAATTATTTCACCACAGCCCTTTTAAAGGACTGTGGATCCTCAGACTTTACTTCCAAAGGTTTCAAAGTATTTATTACATGGAACCTTAAAGTTGTCTGTTTTATTTAAATTATTTGCTCTGGATTTACATCGAGATCTCTGGATTTTATCCTCCTTGGGTCTACCAATACGTATTACCTAGTTTTCCATAAACTAACTAACCTATAAATATATATATATATATATATATATATATATATATATATATATATATATATATATATATATATATACTAAAATTACTAACAATACATTTTATGATCTACAAATTATATATCTAAAAAGGAACTAAATCTAAAAAAACATACCTTTACACTAAATTATAAAATTAAGTACACAATATTTAGATTTCGGTATTAAATAACACATGGAGGTATTGCTATGTTGTTAAACAGAATCAATCAATCAACTTTAATACTGGGCTCACATCTTGTCTCTCTTGCTGATGAACAGTCATTATGTAGTTTTTCTCTTAATAGAGACCCTAAATAATAGTTACTAAATAGTTACTACTAATGTAGTCAATATTCATTTTAAGAAAGGCTGAACGCGAAGAGAACATTTTGTTAATGTATCCGTTTACTTACTAGTGAGATTCGATATTTTTCTAGCAATGAAACACACAAAAACACTAATTAAAACCTCGGTTTCTGTTCAAATGTCTTCAATTCTTTTGTCCCGCGTATGAAGATAAACTACATCCGGCAGCAAGGCCTCTGATTGGGAGGTTTTGAGGAACGTGGAACCGCCTCTTAATTGCTGTTTGTCCCAGGTCCACCCTGACCCACATATAATAATCACAAAGATTAGGAGGTAGGTGGCCAGATGTATGAAGTGATGTGATCGCAGAAATTGTCTGACAGCCGGGACTGGGTTCTTCCACTTGTTTGCCATGGTACATAGTCTTGTTGCCAGGTATAGGGTCTTTCTGGAATCACCCTCATCACTTGATGTAGGTCTCCGTATTGAGTCTGAGGCCCTCAACAACAAATTAGTTCTTTTCTGATCAAAACGATCAGAGTGAGTTTTTCCGAGCTGCCATACCTTCGTAATCTGCATTAGACTCATCCAACTCTTTCCAAATCCTTTGCACTCTCTTCAGATTGAGACCGAAACAGTTTGAAATATTCGTATTTGGATCTTCCGGCGCGAATATCAAGCAGTACAGCAAGCCGTTTCCAAATTTCTAACGCATTGCATTGCATCATGGTACTGTTTTTTATCACAGACGGTGCCCAATTGACCCTAGTATAGTATACTGTGCAGTCGACAAAATAAAAAAGGAACGCGCATGCGCGAATTAAGAAATATGAAATGGCGACTATTATCCCATCGAATCGTATATATGTGTGTGTGTGTATTTATTAGTATTTATTGATTTAGTGGAGAGAATGAAAGCAATATTTCAAACGTTTCATATATAACATAGTTTTTCGTATAATATAGTACATATAATATATTAAGGTATTTGGGTACCCTACCAGCATTTATTTTTTACTCCTGTTAGGGTTTCAGCTATGGGCAAATAGTGAACTCTCAAACAAAAATCAACAGCACATTTTTACCATAAAATGAGCATCAATAGAATTTTTATAGAAAAATGACAATCAATGCAACATTAAAAAATAAAAAAAATATATATTTCTATAGTAAAATTACCAACAGTTTCTGATCTACAAACTATATATCTAAAAACATACTTTACTTAAAGTATAAAATTACGTACAAAAAATATGTAGATGAATGCATAAAATTACACACAAAATATTTAGATTTCATCATTAAATAACCCATTGAGGCTGACATGCTGCTAAACAATATTAACCAAATCGTATAATTTATATGGCTTATTACTAAGCGTAGCTTAGTTTTGGAACAATGTCGAAAACACTGGGACGTCTAGTGAGGATCGAGCGTATTACTCAGTCGTAATTGACCGAGTAAGATAAACTTACTGACCATTACACCATGTCGAAGGGCGCGAGTTCATCGAATTTACATGAAAAATTTGCTAGTTGCCCACTGTTTGTGAGCGATCCGTTGATGCTAAAGGCAAAATTGTTAAGAATTCATCATCGTCTTGTGTCTATGATTGAATGATTTCTTTACGGTTTAACAACCCTTTGTATGTTATTTAAAGCCAAAACATAATTTGCATTGTAAGAATATTTCATTTTTTGTAAGGAGATATTGCATTAATATTTTGAGCATAACAATAATTTTTCATTCCTGCTATTTAATCCATATCTGGGGGGAAGGGATAGATTTATACCTTTTCTAATAGCATTTGCGCATGAGTGAATATAACGAACTCGACTGGAATTCGAAATAAGTTTTATCTAGGAAGACACCATGTACTGAGAAACGAATAAATCATTTCGTCAATTATTTTTTTAAATTTATTTCTAATTTCATAAAGTAGGTTGTCTATTCCGAATTGCTTCTAACATAGATTTATAACAAGTCTGAATTTTTTCATACTATTTACATTGTTCGGATTGTTGTCATCGTCTTTATTGCCATATTCCCGACACATGTTCCGGTGGATAAGGCGTTGGTTTGATCCAGTGACTAGACCCAAAGTGTTATAGGTTCAATACTGAGCTAAGGCACAAAACCTTGGAGAATTGAGTTAAAAGGGAGATAACTGAGGCATGGCACGTGGAACAGGAACAAACTGGGAGAAATAAAGTGTTCAGTTCGAAATTCCAATCACTTCACGTCGTGAAGATGAAGATGAGAACAATGTAAATAATCACAATATCTCATCTCTCAGAGATTTAGACAGAAGTGCGAATTCAAAAAAAAAAAAACATAAAAAAAACAAAGAACAAAATACCATATCCATTTCAAAATGTAGCTCTTCATAAATTTCGTTTCTTTATTATTATTATCTATTAATTGCCTTTTTGTCTTGTCAAAGGTGGAGGAGGAATTTTCTGTTACGTTCTTCAAGATTTTGAATTTAGAATAATCCATCCCGGAGACTGACTTCTACTCAAGACTAGAGAGTACAGTCTACACTGATTTTTAACCCATAACTGAGGCATGGCACTTGGAGCTAGGACAATCTACTACAGTGAACGGAATATAGAGTTCCGTTCGAAATTACAATGACTTGAAGAAAAAACGTCGTGAAAATGAGCACAAAACGCCAACAGTGTAAATAATGTAAATAACCACATTATCTCATCTCAGAGATATAGACAGATATGCAAAAAAAAAAAACAAAACAAAAAAAACCCAAAAAACAACAAGAAATAATAATAATAATAATAATAATAATAATAATAATAATTTCGTTTCCTCATTATTATGTATGAATTGCCATGATGTCTTGTCAAAGATGGAGGAGGTTAGCTTCTCCAAGATTTTGAATTTAGAATAATCCATCCCGAAGACTGACTTCTACTCAAGACTAGGGATTACAGTCTATCTGATTTTTAACTGATAACCGAGGCATGTCACTTGGAACTAGAAGAATCTACTACAGTGAACGAAATAAAAGAGTTCAGTTCGAAATTCCAATCACTTGAAGAAGAAACGTCGTGAAGATGAGCACAAAATAACAACAATGTAAATACTGTAAATAACCACAATATCTCAGAGATATAGACAGAATTGCATAATAATAATAATAATAATAATAATAATAATAATAATAATAATAATAATAATACCATATCCCATTCAAAACGTAGCCCTCCATAATTTTCGTTTCCATATTATTATGAATGTATTGACATGATGTCTTATCAAAGATAGAGGAGGTTAGCTTTTCCAAGATTTTGAATTTAGAATAATCCATCCCAGAGACTGACTTCTACTCAAGACTAGAGATTACAGTCTACTCTGATTTTTAACCGTTAACTCAAACATGGGAAGACATAGATCCGTGTCTCACCCAAAAACTTCAGTGGTAATCGGAACGCAAATCCATTGGATAAGAATTTGAACCCAAGCCCGCAGAATTCATTTTACTCGCCGATAACAGGTTCGCTGTGCGCACATACATTGTGTGCGAGTCATGAATCTAATCGAATTTATGAAAGATACTCTCAGGAGTGAGTGAAATCGTAGCTGAGTGATAAGAAGAGGAGTTTGGAAATGTCCTTGGAAGATTCCGGCCGGACGATTCCTAATACATTAGCAATTGTCTCGAAGCATTACAAGAGATCGAATGACTTTTAACGATTCTAGAATGTGCGATCACTCGAAGCACAATGATAGGGAGGAAAAAAAAGTAGGCTTATAAACATTTATATACATTCACACAAAAGGGGTGCTGTAAAGCTTTCCGCTAGACCCCCCCCTCCTCAAAATCTGACTAAATTCACCAAACATTAGAATGTTTTTCTATTTTTAACAACTTCTGGATCGGATCGAAAACTGTTTACATTGATCTACGCATGCTCATCGATATATTTTCCAGTACACCCCCACCACATATATATATATATATATATGTACATAAACACACACACACACACATATATATATATATATATATATATATATATATATACATACATAAACTTATGTATAATATATATATATATATATATATATATATACATAAACATATATATATATATATATGTGTGTGTTTTTTAACACTTACAAATATATATTTAAAAATAGGAAATTCAACTTTAGCTTACAAGATATATATATATATATATATATATATATATATATATATATATATATATATATATATATATATATCCCAGTCTCTTTATATCGATCTATATAAAGGAATGCCTATCTATTTATTTCCACATATGAGTACACACAATTATATATGAATATGTCTCTCTCTCTGTCTGTCTGTCTGTCTCTCTCTCTCTCTCTATATATATATATATATATATATATATATATATATATTACTTTTTCACGATTGTTTTTTTTTTCATTTAAAGCGGTAAAAATAATCATAAGATGAGTCACAAATATATCTTCTAAATTTAAAAATAGTACTCAAACAGCGTAGCCATTTTATCATATATGACAAAAAGCAATGAATGGTGAATTCGAATTTAAAACCATTTTTTATACCTACTCTTCAATATGCCAATTAAAAAAAAATTCTTCTGAGGATGTAATATGTTTAAAATATATAATAAATTAATTATTTTTTTTATCTTTCTAATATGTTTCGAGGACATTCTAGCGATGTAACTTTGCTTGAATTGATCCTCGAAATTTCTTCACATAAATGCTGTATCCACAACACATGCTGCAATTTTCCCTGTTTAGAAGATGCCAAGAGGAAGAGACCACACGGAAGAAAACGAAAAGTGCTGTCTTTGAAAGAAAACAACAGTATTATTGCCACTGCACAAAAATTCACTAAATCTCGAACCCCCATTAAGAAAGATTTGAAGAATTCGGAAATGTGTGGAACTAAGAAATGACTAGCAAGGTCACCTAAATTGACTGCTGCAGGTCATGGTCGCCATTTTCGAGAGACATCAAACGGTGAATAAAGCTTTCGAAACGCCCGATATAATCTTGATGTTAATATCATTGTAAAAAGTTTTCCGCCAATTCTCATTTAATCAGGCAGCAATCTGATTCGGCACAAGTGGAAGGTTCTCACTGATGTTCAAGTGTGCGTTGAGTGGATTGAAAAAAAAATGATTTGGATCAAGTTATAATGGAAGAAGTCGTTTTTCTTTGAGAAGTTCAATTTAGACTTGGACTTGGACCCGTATGTTTAATTCAATTTAAATGAGTGAAAAAGATCAAAAAAGTATTGTCGTGTGTCTCTCTGTTCTGATCACGCAGAATAAACCTTGCACTGATTGTCCTACAGAGACGCCAGGTGCAGTGCTGATCAAAGATGTCCTCCTAGCTCGGAGTGGGGATCCGCGTTTCACACGATTACAATGGCAACACCTATAGGAGAAGATGTGTCCGGCCAGCTGCGCCTGAGTTGGAAACGTAATACAAGGGATATTGACTCTCAATCCACAGAGGATTTTGATGAGTCTCACTTTGAATTCGTTTACGTTTCAGATGAGGGATCAGAGCCACACACAGACACGGACATTTTTTTTTTAAAGTCAATTACATATTGTCCGAAATCGGCTGGAGTAATAATCATTAGGAACAGATTTTACATTCTCGCACCCCTCCAAAAAAAAAAAAACTCACAGTAAGAACAGTAAAGAACAGTAACAAAGATTGATAAAAAATAGATTTTTCTTATCCGTCAAATTCAATAAAAACTTTATAAAAGAAAAGATTGATACTCAACTAATATATATATATATATATATATATATATATATATATATATATATATATATATATATGGTGCGATTGATAAATTGTCGTCTATATTAAGCAAAAATGAAAAGGAAGATTGCTACTCAAATAATATATATATATATGGTGCGATTGATAAATTGTCGTGTATGTTAAGCAAAAATGAAAAATAGCATTGACATCTAATTCTTATAAATATATGTACCAAAATTACAAAATAATATATTCAAATATTAAAGAGTAAATTTATTCAATAAAATCGACATTGGCTTCAACCACGGCCACCGGAAAACTTCGGAATCTTCTGCAACTCTTTTGGACGGTCTCCTTGTTTAAGTTGGTGAATGCTGGTATCATCCTTGCCTTCAGTTCATCTTTGGTGTTACAACGAGTTTTTTTGGTCTCTCACTCAACTGCACCCCACATAATAATCAAGGGGGTTGCAGTCTGGGGCGTTAGGTGACCAGATTTAAGTTGTGATATGGTAATAGAAATAACTGGTTTCTCTTGCTTATGTGGTTTCTCCTGCTTATGTTACCAGACATAGGGTCTTTCAGCAGCGACCTTGATGACCTAGACCAGCACTATCCCCTCAAGGCACGATGTAGGCCTCCGTGTTGTATCCGAGATCCTGCGGGAAGATGAATCGAGGCATAACGTTGCCATTACTAGCGATCACACCAAACACCTTCGTAATCACCATTAGACTCATCCAACTCTTTCCGAATCCTCTGCACTGTCCTCAGATTGTCACCCAAATACTCTGAAATGTTCGTATTGGAGTTTCCGGTGCGAATGCCAAACAGTATATCATGCCGTTTCCAAATGTCTGACAAAGTGAATTGCTTCGTCGTGCTTTTTTTTTCTCTCACAGACACTATGAGATATATTGATTCAATATAATAATTTCAATTCATGCCAATGAAAACATTTGATAGAGGCCTAATGAATTAAAGTCCTGGTGGTTAGCATCAACCATGTTTATGGAAGCCAAAAACGGCACTTTAAAAGGATTAATAGTGATCAGATTAGTTTTATAAGCGTTAGAATAAACAAGCTAGTTTTTACCTTAATTATGAGAGGTTATTTCCGAGATCGGCTGTCATTTTATTTTATCTACACTATTAGATTTACCTTCAAGACAGGAGTATATAGTCGTGTCATAGAGAGTCAAGACCTGATGACGTCATGAAAGTCACTGGTAAAAATTCAGAACAAAGTAGGTCAGACGATAGACAACCGCATTAATGTAGAAAGTCCTCGAAAGGTTTCCATTCAATCAAGATTCATTTGGTGATTTGATAAAAAAAATATGATTGAATCAAATAATCGACCGGAAACTGAAGACCAACATATTAAACCTTGTTGTTATGGTCCGATTCCTTGTACCACGGTGATAGTCCAAGGTAGAACCAATAAAGAAGAACTCGAACACAGGTATGGAATAACACAGATATATTACAAACAGGAATATATACAGAGAAATAGAAAGTGTTAGTATGAACAATCAGGTTTAGTAGAGAGAACAATGTAGTCTCGACCAGTATCACTATTCCAATATCTTGCAGTAATTGTCTGAATGCGACTCTGTTTCAGACTGCCTCAGACTCGACTCTTGACTCGACTTGAACTACTGACTCAACTTGAACTACTGACTCACTTGAACTACTGACTCCACTTGAACTACTTCTGAGACGCAGTATTTATTAAGTATGGAATAGTCCATTATTATTATTATGGGTAAGGTCCCATAGC
Source organism: Acanthosepion pharaonis (assembly GCA_903632075.3). Taxonomy (NCBI): domain Eukaryota; kingdom Metazoa; phylum Mollusca; class Cephalopoda; order Sepiida; family Sepiidae; genus Acanthosepion; species Acanthosepion pharaonis. The sequence goes on along the minus strand of CAHIKZ030003474.1, from coordinate 12,755 downwards.
ACTTGTCAAATGTCTGAGCTTCACTTGTTTCTTCTAAAGCCGAATAGTGTCTTTCAGCAACAATTGGGAAAACATCATCATACTGTATGTCCGACAGAGTCAAATACGAGATGAGATGCTCATTTAATTCGCCAAAAAGAGGCAGAAGACTAATTGGTCGGTAGTTCGAAGGATTAAATAGTTAAACTGAAGACTTAAAAAACAGAACTACAAAGAGTATTAAGAACAAACAGAAAAGCAAGAATTTCAGGGGACCATTTCTTTAAGGCATTGCAGAAATACTGTCAGATCCACAGGCATTGTAAGGATCAAGTTTGGAGATGACACCGAAAACATGGACAGAGTGACGTGCATATTCCACTGTTGAAACCCGGTTGCGCGTGGAAAGTCGTGTAAAGATATTCCAAATGAGCTGAGAGTAAGTAGATTTGGAAGAGAATTTACGAGCAAAGCATTCTGCTTTATCAGTAGGTGATGATAACGCCTCAAATTGAATGAAAAGAGTAGGATTGAGGACTTAAGTTCATTTATTACAGTTCTATTACAGAGTCGCCAGTAGTCACAAAAGCCAGTTATACGGTGCTTTTAGCGAACAAAAATTAGCTTCTTTCTGTTCTCCTTTACGGCAGCGAATGTTGGACGATTTCCTCGAAGAAGAAGAAGAGACTTGAGGCGAGGGAGATGTGCTTCTACAGAACGACGCTAAGGATATCATGGACCGAGCGTGTGAGCAACGATGATGTCTTAGAGAGGTTACAAACGAGGTGAAGGCTTATATTTAACATCAGGAAGAGGCAGCAGAAGTTTCTGGGACACACAGTGAAGAATGAAGGCCTGGAAAATCTGATACTCACGGGTCGTTAGGGAAAGCAGCGCGTGATACACCTGGCGGGTTTAAGCAAGTGGGTGACAGAACGTGGTCTGGGGGAGGAAGCAGAGGGAAGAAACTTGCTGAGAGCTGCAAGTTGGTAGAGGGAGGTGGAGAGCCATGAAAGGACATGGCACATAAAAAAAGAAAAGAGGACATGTTTGCAATAACGAGCAGTTATAAAGAAGCTCTTGTTGTGAGCAGAGATATTACGCTGGTATATCCGGAAATAGTGATCCCTGCAGAGTCTATAGCGGATGTACAGGCTGGTGTAAACCAAGAAGAAAATTGTAATTTCATGGGATTTCCGAAATGACACAAAAGCCTCGATGCTGGCTTTCACCCAATGTAAAACCTCAAAGGCACAATTTTTGATAGGAAGATTAAAGATTTCTCTCCAATGGGCGTCACGAAGAAAAGCAGTATGCTGTTAACAGAAAGAAGTCTTGTGAATAAGGGGGTTACTATCTAATAAAGGAATCAAAAGAAATGTTATCAAATACAACAGCGTAATCTGAATTAACAAGAAGACAGAGATGTGCTTCTCGACAAGATTGACGATAAGGAATAAATCGAGTAGAGAAGCATTTCTTCAGAGTTATTATGGGAACGAGTAAGGAAATCTAATATTTAAGGAGAAATATAGAGCATCTGAAAAATTGAGTTGTTTGTTTAACGGCATATCAACTACGTATGGGTCATTTAATGTCGAAATTTCATTTTCTTGGGAGCTTTGAAGTAATAAAAATATGATATATGTTATTCTGCTTTCACAGTTGAATACATGGTACATGATACTTGGCTTTTGTGCATATACATCTTTCTGTGGAGTTAATTACGAGAGGCAGTGATGTTGTCTCCTATCCATTTTAAAACATACTCTCTGATATTCCACTATTGACCACAAACACAAAATCTTCAGTCAACAAGAAAAACAAAGGAATTGGTCTTGTTGCTCCAGTACATTTGGAGAGACAATATATATATATATATATATATATATATATATTAATACATGTTTCATTAAATAATATAGACAAGTGTTGTCTATCTATTTTATGTAATTTCTTTTCATGTCGTCTGATAAGCTTAATAACATTATCATTAAACGAAGAAAGAAAATCACAATATTGATACATATTTTTTAATCCTATCTAAGCTTTCGGCTTACACAAGCCATTATCAAAGATGATAATTACATTGCAATATATTAAGCAATACATGGACAAGACAGTGATGATAGTCTGTTTCTGTTTATATATATATATATATATATATATGTACAGAGATAGATATATAGATAGATGTGAATAGACAGTTTCATGGATATATAGATAGATGGATATGTTGTTTTGTTATATTTTTGAATACAGTTAAATTTAAGAAATTGTAGGACATTATATGGATTCGTGAAAGATTCGTCTCCTGAAAATGTTCTTTCATGTTGATTGATGCAGTGTTGGTAATTTTTACTATAAAATATATATTTTTATATTTTCATAGTGTTTTGTTTTTGTTTCGGGCTTTACTATTTGCCCATAGCCGGGTCCCTAACAGGTGCTGCCACCTCCGGTAATGGTAGGCCCGGGAACAACAGCAATGAAGAAGTGGTTCCACATTCCTCAATACCTCCAGTCTCCCGATCAAAAGCCTTTCTGCCGGGTATAGTTTATCGTCATACCCAGGACAACGTAAAAACTGAAAGTCCATATAACTGCAGCATTAGTAGCATTAGAGTGATTAAAACACTTAACATGATGAGCCTTAAAATCAACACGAACGTTCGCAGATGAATGCAGAGTGAGTCAGAGAGCGAGCGAGTGAAAGAGAGAGAGAGAGAGAAAGAGAGAGAGAGATCCAGTATTTTGAATAATATTTCATAATCGAATAACAATCATTTACTAATACTACTACTAATACTACTACTACTACTACTAATACTACTACTAATAATCTTTTTTATCGTTTCACCCCAAGCAAGGCGATGCAGAGACTGAAAGAGAATAAGAAAAAAAATGAGGAAAGGAAAAGAAAAGAAAAGGGTTCAGAGGGACATAAAATGGCGGCTGCCGTTACATTAGAACAATTGCTATGTAATATTTATAGAAATGACAGAGAGAATCCATGTCATGGCAGTGGTAAAGTAACTAAAGTCGAGTTGCCTGGGCAGGATCGTTTTGATTACAGAGCCTTCTTTGGATTTTTTCAATATATAAAACAAGAGAACCATACCAGATATGGCAGCAATATTCGACACACGGACGAATGGTAGATTTATAAATATGTAAGAGGGATTCTGACGCGAAAAGTCATCTGGCAAGACACGGTGTCCCAACGTCCCAAGCAAGAGACGTAGAGTCGATAGAGTCGCTCCAATTCATGTCACTTGACAAAAGTGGGGTGAAGAAAGCATATGGTGTTGCTCTGCTGGAGCTTTAAATCAGTCATGTTGATAGTAGACAGAAAATTCTCTGTGGTGATTAAATGAAAGCGGTTTTTGTTTTGGAAGCATTCAGATTCACAAGACATCACTTGCCCCTGTTAACCATTGATTGGATGTTTTTTCCGAGGCCAGTTGCCAGGTTAACTTCCTTTGTTGAACTTGCTACTAAGAGAAGAGAAATAGTTGTGTCCTCTGTATAGATGCCTGATGATATCGGGGAAGTCATTAATTCTTAGTTCCAAGGATAGAGCCCGGGGGGCTGCGTTAATATGAAATGATCTAGATGTGTGGCCGTTCAACATGATCTTCATTACACGATTTGTTAAGAACGATTGGATTAAGTCAAATAAAACTCCCATGACACCATAGCTCTTGGGTTTGGCGAAAAAGCCAGCATACCAACCCTTGTCGAACCCCTTGGAGATATCTAGAGCCACAGCCCGAGCTTTGCCATTCTTATCTAAAACTTGAAAAATTCAGTGATGGGTGTTAGAACTGGCGAAACGGTAGCCATATGGTTTGTCTGAAAAGAAAGTCGTGAGAAGTAAAATTCTTCAACAATTCAGCATTGATTAGAGCCTCGCGTACTTTGCCAAAAAGAGGTAAGTGTTTCATAAGGTGATAATTTCACAGGTCAGAGGGATCTTCGGAGTTCTTAAAAAACAGCAACTACAAAGGAAGACCTCCAACAAGCTGGAAAGCAAGCGAGGCAGTTCGTGTAAAGTTTGGAGAAAACAGGGGCCAACTCAGGAGAACATTTTCTTTTGGATCCCGTCACAGCCGCATGCCTTGTGTGGGATCTAATCATAAATGATCATATCACGCAGTACAGCCTCCGTTCTAGTGGGGAAGATCTTGCAGACGTACTCCAGATGAGTCGAGAGTGAAGTTGGAAGAGAACTTACGAGCAAAGCAATCTACTTCGTCTACCATAGATGTCAATGCTTCAAATTGATTGAAGAGAGAGGGTGACTGAGGATTTGATATTTGTTCAGCAGACTTTTACAGGTCCAGCAGTTTTCTTTAGAAACGAATATGTGAGAGTCTATACGGTGGAAATAATTCTATGTAACGCGTTTCGTTCATACAAAGTCAACCACGGTAACTTTACGTTGAGGTTCTTTCATTTCATATTTCTTAACAAATCGTCTTGCCGCAGTATGAGACATTTCTGTAGAGCAGCGATCAAAATGGAAGACAGAAACGCCGGGAAACTAAATGAGACTGTTGTGTCGAAAAGCATAGGACATTGAAATTTTAACAATTAAATTTAGCGTTTAACATATTCAGCGTTTTCCTCACGGCGCATAATGATAACGGAAGTATAGATTTGGAAAACATTTATGAAAGTATACTTGTTCCGAAATATATCCGGATATTCATTTCGCCGTTTAAGGTTTCATCAGATCCCAAAACGATAAATTGTCAAAAATTTAAAACTTTGTCAGGATCACATAACCTAATTTTAGAACAAACTGTCCACATATTGTCTCTTATCCATTTTAAAATATACTTCCTGATATTCCTCTATTGACCAGAAACACAAAAGTCTTCAGTCAACAAGAAAAAACAAAAGAATTGGTCTTGTCGCTCCAGTACTTTATATATATATATATATATATATATATATATATATATATATATATATATATATATATATATATATATATATATGATCCTGAAATATATATATATATATATATATATATATATATATATATATATATATATATATATATATATATATATATATATATATATATATATATATATATATGTGTGTGTGTGTGTGTGTGTGTGTGTGTGTGTGTGTGTGTGTGTGTGTGTGTGAGGGGACGGTGGAGTAATGGATAACAGCTTGGATTGAGGAATCGGAGAGCCGAGTTCAAATTCCAGTCGAATCGAGTTACATTCACTTACGTGCTAATACCCTTGGGAAAGGTGTGAATCCTCATCTTCTCCCTACAGCTATGGGTAAATAGCAGGACAGACTGGGTTCTATAGCCTTTGATGGCAACTGGTCTAGGAGAAGGATAACTCTGAATTCAAAACCTGCGGAGGGTCGTTTGGGAACCTTGTGGCATTCGGTGCACCAGGTCTCTGTATTCGTCCCTTCAAAAAGTGTGGATGGTCCTGCACGAGGCCTTCACGACTATAATCAAATCTCATGTGCCGGTGTCGGGCTGTCGGTTTCCTGGAAACTGATCTGCTTGACCCTCATACGTCGAATCTCGACGGGAGAGTCGATTATATATATATGTAGAAAAATAGACAGATAGATAGGTGTCTTGATTTACGAATAATCAAACCAATACCAAAGGGAAAAAAAGGTATAAAAAAAGAAAGACCCAAGAACATGTACATCAGGCGAAAATAATCGTCTAACATGCAAGTCCAAAGTCCAAAGAAAAAAAAAACCGATACGAGGAAGCAAAATAACTAAATAAAGTGCTCAATACGGTAAGAGAGCCAGCCTTCCCTGACGATCCGCTTAGGTGAAACCTTGGTAGGTTTGTCTGTCTCTCTAGGTATATATATATATATATATATATATATATATATATATATATATATATATATATATATATATATATATATATATATATATATATATATATATATATATATATATATATATATATATATATATATATATATATATATATATACAGTGAGATATATATATATATATATATATATATATATATATATACAGTGAGATATATACAGTGAGATATATATATATATATATATATATATATATATACAGTGAGAGAAAGAGAGAAATAGATGTGACCAAGATGAGATAATATTAACACCTTGATATATATATATATATAGTTAGAGATAGATAGGTAGATTTTCAGGGGCTGAGATATTAATCTTTGCTCACGGACACGTGTTTAAGTTTATCTTTATTTATGTATATTTATGTATGTACAGTGATGCGCGTATATGTTGTTGTGCATATGTGTATGTTTTCTGCGTGTGCGTATGCATGTGTATTTGTCTGTGTGTGTGTGTGTGTGTGTTCAAGTGCCCGTCTCTAGCCTAGAAATGATAATGCAGTATCCAGAAAAGAAGAAAGAGAAGAAACAAACGTAGAGTTGCGAAATGTAACGGAGTGAAAGAGACAGCGGCAGCAGCAGCAGCAGCAGCACCGACGGAGCTGCAGCAAATGTTTCCTCCGCTGCCGTCGCCGCCGCAACAGCAGCAGCAGCAGCGACTGCAGCGGGCGACATTGTGCGAAGAAGCGCCTACCACGTTCGCTTCACCGCAGTCATCTGAAAATAAATAAATAACGAAATAAACCTCCGACCAATGAGTGGACAGTATTATTAAAAAGAAGACAAAAAACAAACCAAAAAACAAACCAAAAAAAAAAAAAAAAAAAAACAAAGTAAAAGTTAAACAAAAAAAACAAAAAAAAAAAAACAAGTAAAATTTATAAAGTGTAAAAATTCATGCAAGCAAAAGAACCATTTTCTGGAATTATTTAGCCGTATTCCTGGGATATGACTATGGATTTATTTATCACTTGTCTCAACAGTTTCAACTTGTTTTTTTTTTCTTTTTAGTTTCATCTTTTAAGCATTGATTTAATTTTCTATATCCTAGTTTCACTTTCACTTTCACTTTCATTTTTTCCTGTCTTTTTTTTTTCATTTTTAAACAAATATTTTCTCTCCTTTTCTCTATACTATTTTTAACTTCTTATCTCTTTCTCTTACTATCGTTTCCTATATGTATTTTTTGAACGCATACTTAGACCTTATTTGATTTTTCATACTTTTACTTTCTATTTTTAACCCCATTGTTTCTGTGTATCCCTCAATCCGTCTGTCTGTATCTTTTTTATATCAACACCAACGACAAACTTTTTTTTCTTTTTGGACTTCTTTTTTTTTTTACTTTTTTATTTTCATTAAATTCTTTCTCTTTATTTATTTATTCTTTTATTTTTTGTTCAATACTAAATTCAGTTCGTTCTACACAATTGCAACAAATAAACAATGAAAAAATAAAGCTCAACCGATGAATAAATAAATAGATACGCAATAAAAGAAACAAAAAAATAAGAAAAAAAAAGGAAATTTAAAACAACAACAAAAAAAACAACGAAAAAATGATCATATAAAACCACTAAAAGAAATAAGTGAGAAAAAGAAAAAGAAAAAAGAAAAAAAACTCAGTGAAATTTTCTTTTACTAGCAACAAGACCCTAAGGAAAAGGATAACTTTCGAGAACTGTATGAATCAGGTAAGACATTAAGTTTGATGCTTTCAATTGTCGACTTCTTCTATTCTGATATAATTCGTGATGGAGCTGCACATTCTGAACAAAATGTTTTTAGACAATTGTTGCTCAGATTTCTAACATGCGGTTTAATATCGATAAAGGTGAATAAAGTTTATGTATCGATCAGAGACAAGTTAGAAACAATCAATCGTTCAAATCTATCTATCTATCTATCTATCTATCTATCTATCTATCTATCTATCTATCTATCTATTTCAGTCTTTTCATACCTATGTTTATATATATATATATATATTTTTCATGCCATCTAACATCTTCATCTTATCCCCTTCTAAATCAATCACTGTTCATATATATATATATATATATATATATATATATATATATATATATATATATATATATATATCGGTATCTCCAAATGTATCATTTCGACTCTATTCATATATATGTATATATGTGTGTGCGTGTGTATGAAAGAGATAGTTAGAAAGATAGAACGATAGATAGATAGATAGATAGATAGATAGATAGATAGATAGATAGAGAGAGAGTGTGTGTGTGTGTGTGTTTGTCTACGTATGCGTGCGGTCTGTCTACGTATGCGTGTGTGTGCACGTGCGCGTCTTTTTTACGGGTGTGTGTATTTTGTGTGCGCGTTTGTTATATATCTCGCTGATCTTTCACTATTTATGTTCGTATATGTATGTGTATATATATAGATGCATGTATATATATATATATATATATATGTATATGTATACATATATATATGTTTTGTATGTGTGTTCGTGGGTATATACATATCTGTCTGCTCCTTATCGATATATCTCAGATTGTTAATGTTCATTCCCCCCACCACACACGCAAACACAGACACACATACATATCAATTACTCTACTGTCTATTTATCTATCTATCTGAGTCTATATATATATACACACTTATTATCTAAAGCTGTTCAGTTTTTCTCTCTCTATCTCTATATTTTATGTTTTTCAGACATACAAACTTGGTTGCCCATTCCTCCAAACAAGAAAAAGCATGCGTATATATATATATATATATATATATATATATATATATATATATATATATATAGCACATAAAGTGCTCGTGTTAATAAAATAGTCCTCGATGTAATATAACAGAGATATCTATTAATAAATATGCATATTATCCAATACCGGCGAAGAATAATATATATATATATATATATATATATATATATATATATATATAATCCTTCATATATATATAAGGATAATATATATATATATATATATATATATATATATATATATATATATATATATATATATATATATATATATATATATATATATATGTGTGTGTGTTATCTCTTCGCCTTATATAAATAGGAAATTTTAGATATACTATACTAGCATATAAAAAATTAACAGTATATTTTACTATATGAATGAAGTAAAAAAAAAGTGCCTGTATATTTTTTAACCATTTGTTGTTGCAAGATGCAGCAGTTATGAATTTTTCGACGGGAGGTGATTACTCTCTTTAAGATAGAACATCCAATTTGGGGACTGAAAAAATGCCAGGATATTTTGCTGTTCTTTAGTTTGAATACCGCATATAACATTTATGTTTTTGTTCTGTTTGAAGCTACTAAATTCCTATCTTTTGCTTCAAAAGATTGTAACAACTATGACAATTATAAATAGAGTACCTTTTTCCTGTTTTGTTTTTTTGTGGGGTACCCTGTATATATCCTTGTTTCAGACTTCAGACTGCGCTTCTTAAAACTTTGTAACGTAAGTTGCACGAAGAATTCACGGATTTAAAAAAAAAATCTTTATTTGAAATTATTATATCTATCCTGTCATACTCGATGTCTCGATTTACGTATATTCATCTGGCAATTAATCTGAAAATCAATATATCTACTAATGTAATTTCTCCTATTTCCGTATGAAATATAGATTTACGCGATATATATCGATATAGGCGTCTCCGTGACCTGCTACAATGGCTACGGTAAGTGTTTCAATCCCCGCGGTTTCACAGGTCGGCAACTGAGCCCAAGAAAAAAAAAAAAGAAAAACATTTGGAATATTGATTTCGCACAGAAGGTTCTAAACACTTGGAAGACAACACAGTTTTCATCATTATCTTTCCATCCATTTAGATTTGTTCCTGATTAGGTTAAGGTTAGATTTTTAATTTATTCTCACCACATGTGTGTGTGTGTGTGTATACGTGTACATATGTGTGTACGTGCTCGTTTATATATACATTCTATATATGTATATATCTAAATATATGTATACGTATACACACACACATATATATATATGTGTGTGTGTGTATGTATATAATTTTTAGTCTGAATTCAATATCGATATGTGAAACTGACAATCACAATGCACTGTTGATATCTATCACTAAATTATCTCTCTCTATCTATCGATCTATACATCTCTCAGACTGTTCATATCTATCTATTTATCTATCTATATTAGTGTCTCTCTCTCTCTCTCTCTCTCTCTCTCTATATATATATATATATATATATATATATATATATAAGCTTGCGCAGAAGCAACCACACTTTTGGAAGATCCGAATACATGAATACATACACACACACATACACACACATACACACACGCGCGCACACGCACACAGACACACACACAGACACACATACACACACGCACCCCCATATATATATATATATATATATATATATATATATATATATATATATATATGTATATATATATATATATATATATATATATATATATATATATATCAACGTTTGTGCAGCTAGTGTAATGTGTAAAGTAATAAGAAAAATAATTGTTATCCTCCAAAAGTTTTAATGCAAATATTCACTCACTAAATAAAAAAATATTATCCAAAATAACCCAGAAATAATTGGTAAACCTAAAAAAACAGATCAATTATTCTATATACACAGGCACAACTTAACACACACAGATACACACAGACACACACACACACACACACACACACACACACACACACACACATATATATATATATATATATATATGATGTTAAAATAACGACACACATACATATATAATGTTGAAATAACGACACACGCACACACACACATATATATATATATATATATATATAATGTTCAATTAACGCTTCAAATGAAGTCCTAACTGAATGAAGAACATTTAAAATTGAAATCTTTTGCTTTCTTTTAAAACATCCGATAACAAATGTAGACATAAGCCTCAACCCCTGAAAACAAAATTTACATCTGAGTTTCTTTGATGAAGATTTATCATTATTTACATTCTAATGTCCTCACGTTTGCTATTTATTATCACAAAGGGACATTACCATTGTGGCTCAAACTTTGTTCAATCCCGAGGCCAGGTTGCACTCAATTAGACTCAGTGGAAACATCATGAGCAAAATCTGAGCGACATTCGTTAAAAATAACACAAGTCATATCCCTAGATACTGACAACTGAATGGGTACATGTATCCCTTCTTTCAAATAATCGGATCAGTTCAAAGTTCTCTAAAAGCCAGACGGATCCACAGACACCTGGAGAAGGTTGTGATAATAATATAAGGATATTAAGCCGAATATAAATAATGAAATCGTAATAACATAAAATGTTTAAAGACGATGGGAAACGTTCGAATGCATCGCTGCTCAAAAGTATTTGTAAATCTAGCAAAGCCTGACATGCCTTCCGTCTTCTTTTTGTCCATCTTGTTGTTGTTGTTGTTCTTCTTCTTCTTCTTCTTCTTCTTCTTTGTATTGTGTCCCTTGTTGTTGTTGTTGTTGTTGTTCTTCTTCTTCTTCTTCTTCTTCTTCTTTGTATTGTGTCCCTTCAGGACGTGGGCAACCATGGTTCCGAATTAACTACCCGTCCCTTGCATTTCTTAGCAGTTCTTGTCGTTTCTCTCTCCCCAAGTTCTGCACAAGCCCATTAGGTAGGTTATTCGATCTTTTCTCTTTTCCGCTTGCCTTAAACATGCCTTAAGGATCTTCAAATTTCCAAGCCCACTTTTCACATTATGTACCCTAAAGATTCCAATGGTCTGTTTCTGTTTCTAAGTATGCATGTCCTTTTTGTTTCCATTTTCTTTAAAAATTCGTCGTTGTTTACATGTTCACTCCATAGTATCCTCAGCATCATTCTGTAGAACTACAACCCTCTTCTTCATCTGGTGGAGATTTCTCAGCATTCACTGTCATATAGGAGGTCTGATATTACATAACCGTTCAGCAGACTTCTTTTTTTTGTTTTTACCAAAATTTTCCTGTCTCTTTATACTTTGCTTAGCTTTTGGAAAGCATATTTCTTTATTCCAATGCAACACAATTTGATGTGCCTAAATATTTAAGCTTAGATTAATTCTGGTACGACGTCAGTGGATCAAATCCGCTAGACGGTAGTAATAGTTTTCTATGCTTGGTTCGGTAAATGTGACCCCTAATCGAGGCGACAATGTCTGTACTTATCCACTTACCAGAAATGTGTTGGTTGATTTCTTTAGAACTTGATCAAATCGGCTTGCTTTCCACCACTGTTCCTAGGGCTCAGCTGCGTGGACGCAGATATTTCGGGGTTGGGTCCTTACTGTAGTTCACCGCATAAAATTTAAAGGTCTCTTAGTGAAGTTGATACTCACTGAGTGGCACACTCTCACAGCTTTGTGAAGGTAAGATCGGGTATTTTAAAATATATTTTTCTTCGTCTATAACGCTAAAATTGCATATTGAAAAATTAATAGACATTCACTCTTGCACACACCCACAAACACAAAGATGCATACATACATATACACAAATTCACTCGCAGGCAGACACGCACACACACAAACACACACATATATATAATATGCAAAACTGTGTAAAAAGTAATTTGTATCATATCTTCATGCACTTGGATTACAGTCAAATATATATATATATATATATATATATATATATATATATATATATATATATATATGTATGTATGTATATATATATATATATGGAAAAGAACAAATAAGTGAAGAGAAAGAAAGAATAAGAAAGATTTGGTGAGTGAGAGAGAGGGTGTGTGTTGGCGGGTAGATAACGACACAGAGTTTAAAATTCTAGATTTGAGTTCGTATTCTAATTTAGGTAGTTGGCATTTATTTAATAATAATTATC
>CAHIKZ030003473.1:77500-90000 GCA_903632075.3 Acanthosepion pharaonis | reverse complement strand
TATTATTTCTAAAAATGTGGCTCGTGATTTAAAAAAATTGTGTAAGAAAATTTCAGATTAGATTTAAAAAAATAGTTAACATTTTATATTCTTTGATAAAGTGTCACAAGTTTGTTGATAGAATCCTCATTGAATATATATATGAATATAAGGTATATGTACATTATTGCACACAATTTTCAACACAATATATATATAATATATATATATATATATATATATATATATATATATATATATATATATATTTTTCCCATAATATTTCTTTATTAGACACCATGCACATGAGATTTGATTATAGTGGTGAAGGTTTCGTGTAGGACCATCCACACTTTTTTGAAGGGACGAATACAGAGACCTGGTGCACTACGGTTACCTTTTGGACCCCAAATGACCCTCTGCAGGTTTTGAATTCAGAGTTGTCCTTCTCCTAAACCAGTTGCCATCCAAGGTTATAGAACCCAGTCTGTCCTGCTATTTACCCATAGCTGGAGGGAGAAGAAGAGGATTCACACCTTTCCCAAAAGGGTATTAGCACGTAAGTGAATGTAATGGATTTGACTGGAATTCGAACTCAGCTCTCCGATTTCTCAATCCGAGCCGCTATTCCTCCATGTTATTTCTCTAGTGATCTCTCTCTCTATTCAAATATATATATATATATATATAATATATATAAATAAATGTGTGTTAAAATGTGTATTTATGGTAAAGTTTTTATTGAATTTTATATATATATATATATAAATAAAAAAAAAAAAATCTTTTTCTAAAATAATTTGTTCATTTAAGATAATTTCTGAATAAATAATTAGACTCAAATGACTTTGATTTCTGCAATTTTCCCAAATGCAAGTAACCATTCACCGGTCTGAAAATGTTAAAAATTCCTATACCTTATGTTATGCTTTAAAAACGCAAGAAAAAAATATTATTCAAATTTTGAAAGTTCTAAAAATGATTATAATCATAATTTACGAATAAAAAAAATCCTTCGGTCTTTACACCTAATAATCAGAAAGATGTTCAAGATAAAACAAGTTTTTTATTATATTTAGGGTATTTTTTCATCATGTATGTTCATTTTTTATCGAATCTTTGAAGGGACATTAATATTAGATATATAGTTAATCTTATCTAAGACAGATTATGAGTAACAGGAAAAAGTAGAAAGAAATACTGTCAAAAATGAAAATCGTGAGCTTCACTTTGTTAGATTTAAAAAGAAAGTTAACTAATAATAATGAAATAATATAACATAATAATAAATAAAATATAGAAACAATAAAATAAATAAAATATAGTACCAATAAAAAATAAAGGATATTTGAACGATAATAAAACAGTCGTAATTTATAAGGATTAAATATCACTAACTCTATAAAAATTCAGGGAATGATTTTTCCATGAAATTAAACAAATTAGTGTTAATAACATATGTAAAAAAAAATTTTTTAAAGAATTTTTAAAAAATTTCAAAAATAATTTTATTCATTTGTGAATAAATTTGAACTGAAAACGTTTATTAAAATCCGACAATTATTTGATTTTTTTAAAAGAATTTCTTAAAAAATGTATTTTTCACCGCAAAAAAAGTCAAAATTTTCTTAAAATTTTATGGTCAACCACATGACATTGAAGAAAAAAAAAATAACCTTAATTTTGAAAATTCTAAAAATGATTAAAGATGATTTACTAATAAAATAATCCAAGTCTTTCCACTTAATAATAACAAAGATTTTCAAGATAAAACTTTGTTTTTATTATATTTAGGACATTTTTTTCATCATGTATGTTCATTTTCTGGTAGATCTTTGATTTATTAGATTCATAGTTAAAAAAAATAAACAGATTTATGAGTTTCCGGAAAAAAGTAGAAAGAAACACTGTCAAAAATGAAAATCATTTGCTTCACTTTGTTAGATTAAAAAAAGAAAGATTAGTAATAATAATGAAATAATATAACATAACAATAAATAAAATATAGAAACAATAAAAATAATTAAAATATAGAAACAATTAAAAATAAACTAAATTTGGACGATAATACAGTAGTAATTTACCATGATTAAAGTTCACTAACTCTGTTAAAAATCCAGGGAACGATTTTATACTGTATCGACAGTGGATCGATACTCCCTTTTAAATCGATAGAAAAAAATATATTTTCGAATCTGGATAATTTCGTGGCTTAAAGAAATTCTAATGAATGTTAATCATCAAAATTTATTCTCTGAAAAAAAAACACAAAAACTCTAGTTTTAAATCATGCTTTCCCATAGAATACTAAATTTTATCGGTACCAATAATGAAAAATAGAACAAATACGCTCTAAGTTAACAGAAAATAATTTATTTCATTATTTTATATTTAAAAAATACTTTACTTTTAAAATCTAAATTCCCAAGCTCAAATCATGGTTTTTTGTCAAAATTTTTATTTTTCCATTTGATATTTTAAATTGGTATTAAAAAATTCCGTCATCTTTAAGATTTAATAGATAATCCTTTCCCTTTTGTATATTTCAAAAATTTTTTAAGCCGGTCATTATGAGCCTCTCTAAAAGAACAAATTCTTTTTTGAATCTCCTTATCAAAAAATGTAACGATAATTTTCTTTGTGAAAGAGGGAATCAAAAATAATAATTTCAAATTTCTTGATGTAATTTTTCAATTTAAATGAAGGTTTTATAAGATTTCTACGAATGAGGGACCAACTTTCTATTTTAATTTTCATACGGTTTGAGTCATTTTTAATACAGATTTTATTGTAACCTTTTATAAAATAATGGATCATAAATATGATCCAACAACTCAACTACGAAAAATTTAAGATAAATACAATGTTTCAAAATTTCATTAGAGATTATGTCATAATAGATCATTCTGTCTTTAATAAATCAACAATGTTTTTGGTAATTTTTAACATCAACTTGAGATTTTTCTTGTTTCAAATTTGAATAATTTTAACCCATTTAAATTATGTTTAAAAAATAGGAATTTAATAGTGATATTTTTTCCAGATTTGTCACGAGAATAAAAATGATGTTTCCTCAATGTATACTGGTGTTTCTATATCAAAAATTTTTTATTTATATTTATAAGATTTCAAAAAAATTTTATTGTCTTCATTATGTACAATAATAATCATATGCAATATAGGTGAAAAATTCAACTAGAAAAATTGAAAATAAATACAATGTATCTAAATACAAATTAGAGACATGTCATAATAGATCATTCTATCTTAAATGAATCAACAATGTTTTGCAGTAATTTTTAACATTAAGTTGGGATTTTCTTATTGAAAAGTTGGATGATTTAACACATTCAACATTATGGATAAAAAATATATGAATTTTTTATTTGTTTTTTTTTTAACTTAAAATGAGCAAAAAAAATTCACAATTTAGAAAAAAAAAAATAATGACAAAAAAAATCCCATAAAATTTTTTCATCCTTTAATAGTTTGTTGTGCTTAATTTAATTTGTAATGTATATAAATGTAGAGAAAAAAGCAAATGTTGATAAGATAGTGAGGGTCATAAAACCAAAATCAAGCTCCAATCTCCGCTTTCTCCCCCATGCTCATAATCAGCTAATATACAATATACCTGCCTTTTGAAAATATTTAATCCAAATATTCAGTAAAAAAAATTCATATTGAAATAAGAAAATTTACTAGCAGAGAAATTTTGTAACACATATGAAAATTGATTCAAATTTTTAAACCTATTTGCAATAATTCAACTTATAAATTTTTAAATAAATTTAAAAAATATATCTAAATGTTCCATTATAAAAATTAACATTTAAGAATTTTTTTTCGAACAGAATGCATATATAAATTTTAGATAACTGTTTAAGAAAATTGAAAAATAATTTAAATAACAAACATTTTTGATTCGGAATTTCCTGATTTTTGAATGATTTTGTTTCTACTTAAGTACAAATCTGATTTTTTTCAAGAGAAAATCCTCTCTTATTTAATTTTTGTTCCATATTTTAATTTTTAATATTAACATAATATATATATATATATATATATATTGAGCAATATAACCCATATAATAAATGTCTAAGTTTGGGTAATTTACCAGTTAAAGGTCTGTAAATTCAGAAAGTCATTTAAATCTTTTTGCTTTTATAATTAATTTTTTTTCTGATTGAAAAAAGCTTTTATCAATGATGAAAATTAATTTAATAAAATTTTTCTTCTAAAAAAAATTTTTTCTAATTCATTTTCAAAAAAATTAATGTTGAAACTTGGATAAAAAATCGGAATAATAATTAAATAATTAAAATGTACAAAAAAGTTAACAAAAGTATCGAAATGTTTCCAATATAATAAAAAGATAAATTTTTTTTACAGTTAATGTTGAAATATTATTTGGAAGACTGTTCTTTCAATTTTTCAAATATTTGGTTCTTCTTTTTTGTTTCTATATTCGAAATCTTTGAAAATATAAACGTTGTAATTAATTTTCAAAAAAAATTTTGAGGAAATTATTCAAAATTAATGTCCTCATCTTGGTAATTTATCAGATTCATTTTATTTTATCTCAAATATATATTTTATATATTTTATATATGATAAAAACGTTGTTATAAATATAAAATAAATGTCCAATATTCCGAATAATGAACAATAATTTTCAATAATTTCAAGGTTTAAAATATTTTGAAAGATTCTTTTAATTTTGAAACGATAATAATAAATATTAATGTGCAAGCTAAATGATAATTTGCCTCATTCCTTTTAATAAATAAAAGAAAAAATTATGGAAATCTGAAAAAAAATAAAACTTTATACTCGAAGTTAAATGCAATACTTTTCATTTTTTTTTCTAAATTTAATGAAGCTAAAATTTAGTCAAATAATCTAAAGATTAATCAAAAAAGTGTTAATTACATTTTAAAAAGTCAAAAAAATATTTTTAGATATTAAGGAAGGAGGCAATTTAATTTGTTATTTTTTATCTAACAAAAATGAGGACAAATAGTCTTTTATAAAAATGACTTTTTACATTAAACAATAATTTTTTTTAATTTATTTATAAAAAATAAAATTTCTTTCTATTTTAAGTGGCCGAAAGTAATGTAAATTCATTAAATATTTTTTGTAAAATAAATATAAGATAGTCCCGAAAAAAATAAATAGTAATAAATAATTAATCATCCATGATTTAATAGTTTATTTAAAAACAATAAATAATTAATGATATTTATAAATTGGAGACAAAATATTATGGTTCTATATTCAATATATATTTATTATGATTATATTGTAAACTCATTTCAAAAAAAGACAAATACTTTTTAATATGCATTGTTTTAATTTGA
The DNA here is from genome assembly GCA_903632075.3 of Acanthosepion pharaonis. Classification (NCBI taxonomy): domain Eukaryota; kingdom Metazoa; phylum Mollusca; class Cephalopoda; order Sepiida; family Sepiidae; genus Acanthosepion; species Acanthosepion pharaonis. Next base: position 84,658 of record CAHIKZ030003473.1, on the reverse strand, counting down.
CAAGAAAAACAGGATAATACATAAATAATAATTTCTTCAAATTTTATCTCATTTCAGAAACATATTTTTGATTTGATTGGATTTTACTTTGTTTTATTATATTTTTTCAAAGATTTTAAAACCGTTCCAAATTTGAATAAAATATTTATTTAATTAATATACTCTAGATTGTTCTCAATCCAAAGTTTTAAAAAAAAATAGATTCAGATGAGGAAAATTCCAGAAAGTAAATAGTGTTCAAATAATTAAGTGATCTCAAATAGGGGGAAGACAAATTAATTTAAAAAAAAATAGATCATTTAACTTTAATAACAATGTTTTTTATTTTAAATATTAAATTTTGAGAGTTTTTGTAAAAAAATGGTTAATAAAGCTTTTAATGATCAACATTATATTGAAAACATTGGAGTAATAGATTTTATTACAATGTGACTTAAAGGAAATATATTATTCAATTGAAATCAAAGAATTTTCTATGGAAGTATATATATTTAACAGATGGGTTCCCATATCCTATATGTAATGGCATAAATAGATTTCAATAAATTTAAATGGATAATAATATTTATCAAACCAAGTATTATAAATACTTTTTAAAATAATCAAAATTCAAAGTGTCACAGTAACATATATGGCAATTCACTTTTTTTTTAAAAACTTTTGTGTATAAAAATCCTATTCTATATCTCCCCTTTTATTATACAGGAATAGAAGGAAATTAACTGTTCTTTTAGCCTTGATAAATATGGTTTACCGCATAAAAAATTTTATCTAATGCAGGAAAAAACTTTACATAGTTTTTATACAAATTTTTCAATATATCACCTAAGATTTATGCTGACATATAACTGAATGTATTTATATTTCTATATACCTTATATATTATATTGAATCAAGTATATAAATAAATTATTAAGACAGTTCACTATGTTATTTTGTTAGCAGCTTTTTTTTTAAAGAAATATCATTATATGATATATATATATATGCTTTCATAATTTCATTGAATTTGATATTTATATTCGTATAAACAATTATCATAATTTAGATAACTATATTTCTAAAAATTTTATAGATGTTCATGAACTTTTTTTCTTTTATCAAAATTTTCTTTTAAACTTAGCATGGGCGTGATAATTCCTTTCAATATGAATTTCAATTTTTTCGGTTGAAATTATTAATTTAATTAAAATTTTTTTTCAAATTTTTTCTATTTTATAGCTTTGTTTAATTCGTAATTCATGTCTTCATTTTGGAAGAATAGAAAAAAAAATGAAAATATATAAAAGAATTCTAAATTAAGGTTTACTTCTTTTCAAACTGATTTTTCACAAATCATGTTTTCTTTTTCTAATATTTGAAAAGTTTTGCTCAGTTATTCAATTTAAAAAATGGTTGAAAAATTCTTTTTTCTAAATAAATTTTATTTACATTCATTACAAATTTAATGAAACAAAATGGTTTTGTTTTTCTTTTCAGTTTTTCGTATTTTCAAATAATTTTGCATGTAAGCATTTCTTTTTATGTATTGTAATCTTTTTGTCATAATTTAAAAATAAACTATAATATATTTACTGGAAAATTATAATTCAAATTCTCGAACGATTATAAATATAATTTCATTCATCAATATATATAAGTATATGATAAAAATTTCCCCAGGGGATTTTATTATATATATTATATCAAACTGTCTAATTCTTTAGTTCTAAGATGAATCCTATTACTGGGGGAATTTTTGTTCAAAATATAATTTTAATAACATTAAATGTATGTATATATACTTTATATATTGAAATATGTATTGCGATTTTTAAAAATTTTATATAATATATAAAAATAAAATTCTTTTAAATATTATAAAATTAAAACAACGTAAAAAAATTTCTGATTCCTGATGCTTTTCCAGAAATTCAACCAAAACAACTCCGTGAGAAAATGCCAAAACTATTTTAATTTTTATTTTTCTTAAATTGATTTAAACCAAAAAAAATGTTATTATATAAAAAGATAAAAATAATAATAACCAATTTTGTAAACCCACATTGATATAATAATTTCATTTTATTCCTGTTTATAATATATATAACATATATATTTATAAATATAAAATCCAAGATATTTAAAAGATAGATAAATGCTATAAAACTATAAATAATGAAACCATTTAAAAAAATAAAAACTGAACAACAATTCTGTATATATAAAGATTTGATTCCTGTCGGATTTTAATTTTTTATGAAATTTTTCTATATTTCTCATATATTTCTCTTGTTCAAAATACTGTTTGTTATCTAATATCTATATAAATATATATATATATATAAATATGTATAAAAATAAAAATAAATATATATAAGATATATATTTTGGCATCCATATATATATATATATATATATATATATATATATATATATATATATATATATATATATATATATATAAATATAATATATATATAAATACATGAATTATTCACACAAAACTAATGCAAAGGTTAATGATTTAAATGGCGAGACATCCATCATCGCAAACAATTCAAATAATATACAAAAACCTCCAGATCCGTTATGAATGAATTGATCCTTGTTTATATAAATTTCTGCCGTATTAGTTGTTATTTTTTACAAGCTTTCGTCTGTTCCTACAGACATCTTCAGGTATATAATAGATGTTGTTCTTGTTTTTTTTTTCTCTTAGTAATAAGAGGACATCGAAAATATATGTGTTTGTTGTATCCGAAAATGCTATTGAAAATGAGTTATTGGTTTTTGAATGCGCCAAAGCAACGCTGAGTTTGAATTTAAATTTTTTTTAAAGTGTTTGCGTTTATACCAAATATGGTGATGAACAAATTTTTTTACTGGTAAATTTTTCTGTCAAAGTGGCATGAACTATATTGTTCAATAATTACAGTAATGTCGCACTTATTATCCAAAAGTCGCACATGGATCAGTTATTTAAATTATAATAAACGTGCAATCAATTTACAAATACATGAATTATTCACACAAAAACTAATGCAAAGGTTAATGGTTTAAATGGCGAGACATCCATCATCGCAAACAATTCAAATAGTACACAAAAACTCTCCAGATCCGTTATGAATGAATTGATCCTTGTTTATATAAATTTCTGCCGTATTGCATTATTTTTGTGTGAATAATTCATGTATTTGTAAATTGATTGCATGTTTATTGTAATATATATATATATATATATATATATATATATATATATATATATATATATATAAAATAGAGACAGAGACAGAGAGACACAGACAGACAGAGTGATGAAGAGAGAGAAATAATTAGAGTTCGTAACATATAAATAACAAATAATCTTATCAGTTTCACACAGAATATATAATAATGATATGTTGAATATCCCATTTATGGATAACTGGTGTGTCGTTTAAAAGTCGAGTAGTCAGAATACCCAAGTTAACAAATGTCCATTCCCAAAAATCTTTTTCTGGATAAAGAAACTTCTGTTAAATTTTTTTTTGTATAAATAGAAGAATGCTTGACTTTTTCTGTGTCAGGTAGAATAAAGTATATTTACTTCGTTATCTTGGAGAAGCGAAATGTCAAGAATGAATTGTGGGAAAATAACATACATCGTAATTGTCTGAGCAGTGTTCTGATAGGAATCATTGTATCTTTTCATATAAATGGAAGTCATTTTGTCCTATACCATCACTCTCAATATCAGTGAATGGCTGGTTCACCTTTTCATTGCAAAGTTATGCTATGGTGTTAGTGAAATATTTAAGTATCACAATAAGATTTCTACACCTGTCAAGTTGTAGGACAAAGATTTAACAAAAGTTAAGCCAAAGAAAAATTTAAAATCTTTTCATATAGATGTCTGATCAATTTATATCTTGAAGAACACTGTCATCACACTATATATATATATATATATATATATATATATATATATATATATATATATATATATTATTCATAGTACCGAACATTTTTCATTAAAGGGTCCAGTCTGAAGGAAGTTAACCATATTTGTATATTTAGGCAGTGCACCCTCAAGGATGACTCACTGGATGCAGAAGTAAATTACCGCACTGAACCAGCAGGTCAAACATTCAGAAAAGTATAGACTTATCGTAACTTCTCCTTAAGTAAAATTTACTGGTATCTGCGAAGGAGTTTTCCTAATCAACCTTTTTCTATTACCCTTTTACTTATCGTCTATCGAAAGCACATTAAGGTCGTAGAACGTATTCTATAGCAGAGATCACACTTGTGCATCAATTGACAGTCAACTGACACTAGACACAAATGTTCGTATGCGGTCAAACACAGCCAGGACAGACAAACTACTTCTTCGTAACCAAATGCGCTGGACATGTCATTTGACACGTATGGATGATGGTATATTGCACAAAAGATATATTTGTATGGAGACCTATTACAAACAATCCAACCCCTCATTAGGCAATAAAATTTTTTAAAAAGCAGAAATTAAAGGATGTAGGTAAATGTAACCTAAGTCTCTTGGGGTTAATCTTGAAGCCTGGGAAAATGTTGCGGGAGATAAATCCGGCTAGAAAAGGTTGATCTTTGAAACAGGGCAATAATTTTGAGGAGAAGAGAAGAGTGCATTGCATAAAAAAAGTGACATTAAGAAGTTATATAGAAATTGAGTCTGTCCCAGAACTATTAAGACACTAACAAATACTTGAATAATTTATTTAAATATCAACCTTTCAGTGGCTATTTTAGTTAGTCACGTGAGATCATTTCAGGGAGTGGGGAAAGATGCAAGCCAATGTGAATGCAGCTCTACCAGAAAAGACCAGCGGATTACTTGTTTGAATTTTTGACAAGGTTGGTAAGTCTGTTACAGGACTCAAATATCACAGGGCAGGAAATTTTCCAACGTTTAAGTACATACAGATAAATAAAAATGTTTATTTTGCCATATATGTAAGAGGATGTAAAATGAAATCTGGCCTTAAAAGCATTTACTTTAACTCAGGTAGATATGAAGTAAATAATAAAATTCTGAATTAAAACACACAACAAAAAATGCTAATACAAGTGAAGAGATAGCCTTCTGCAAAGATGTGACAGCCATCATATATATATATATATATATATATATATATATATATATATATATATATATATATATATATGTGTGTGTGTGTGTATATGTTATATTTGTGTTATATATAAAATGTGTGTGTGCATATTTCTTTTATATATATATATATATATATATATATATATATATATATATATATATAAGGCACAGTGGATTAGATGATAGCAGCTTGATTGAGAAATTGAATTCAGTCGAATCCATTGCATTAACTTACGTACTAATACCCTTGGGAAATGCATGAATCCTCTTCTTCTCCCTCAAGCTATTGGTAAATAGCAGGACAGACTGGGTTCTCTAGCCTTGGATGGCAACTTTCTAGGAAGGAAAACTCTGAATTCAAAACCTACGCAGGGTCGTTTGTAGTACACCAAGTCTCTGTATTAGGCCCTTCAAAAATTGTGGATGGTTCTGCACAAAACCTTCACCATTATAATTAATCTCATGTGCTGGTATTGGGCCGTCAGTTCCCTAGGAATTGATCTGCTTCACCCTCATACGTCGAACACGACAAGAGAATCGATATATATATATATATATATATATATATATATATATATATATATATATATATGCACTTCTGCTTTGTTTCTTTCATACACACATAGTCATATATCCTTTTAGTCATTTCAGCCTAAGCAAGGGGTGTTACAAAAGTCATGCTGAAAAAAAGTAAACATCAATACAGGGTAAATGGACAAAAAAAAAAAATGAACGGAGATTAAAAATGAGAAGATGGTGATTGACGTTGCATTTAAATTTTTCAAGATTTTAGTTATCACGGAAACATAAAATCCACAGACAGAAGTTCGAGAAAAGAAACTGTTGGAGTAAAAGAAGCAAAGTTACATTTAACTATTTCAAAAGTAGAAATTTACATATTTCAAGTAGTAGGTTAGATTTCACGTAGTCCGGACACCAGCGCAAAAAGTTCATTTGAAGAGCAGTTGCCATGAAAATGTTTGTAGAAAAGACAGAGGAAGCCATATCACGTCTGTGAGAATGTGACTGAATTCAACAGGCCAAGTCAGGATCGATTATATTCCAAAACCTTCTTCAGATTTTATTAAGAACCTCGAGGTGAGTAACTGGAACACAGGACCAGATATGGCAACAGTATTCAATACACGGACAGATGGTATATTTGTAAATGTGCAAGATGGACTCTGATAAGCATGAACAGTGACCCAAAATTTCATTGCGGTTGATGCAGCTACTGATTTGATGTAGTCCTTCCACTCAACATCAAATGGAAACGTGAGGCCAAAATGTAGTGCGTTCTTCTTCTTGACTCTAGCATCATTCCGTGTAAATTCCTATTAGGAATTGATGTTATCAGGAAGACGATAAACAGCTCAGGATAGAGTCTTGAGGTGACACCCGCTTTCATGTGAAAGTTTCAGGAAGCGAGGCCATTCAAAACGACTTTCATTTCGCGATTTGATAGAAACAATTGGATGAAATCAAACATTCGTTCAGTAATAGCGGATCAGATGTTCATATATATAAACTCCCAGGCCATGGATTGCTTCTTAAAGTGAGGAAGATAGCCCGGTACTGAGAATTCAGTGAAGGATGTCCGGAACTTTCCGAAAGGAAAGATCCCACACTGCAGAAGTATCTAGGAATACCACGAATATTGGAGAAGGAAAAGTTGAGGAGTTTAAATATTTTTTTTTTTTTTTTGTGAGTTGCTTTAGTTTTATATTTTTGATATCTTATACTCAAGGTGTGTTGTTTTTGGTAAGTAGTAGCAGCAGTACGTCATCTAATGTAACATGTTTGGTAAAAAAACTGGCACATAGTGTGGCCTCAAAAAAATTTTAATGCTAGTGCTTGCAGTGACCCCGATATGCGATTGTTAGTCAGACCAGCATCCAGGGATGCTATCCAAAATGTCTGGCTCCTAACTACCAGTCGAGAGTAGCAACCAGATAACTGTCGAACCGGTACCCTCAAAATGAAGTGACACTGCCACCATCTGCATATATCACAAAATATTCATGACAAAAAAAAATAAAGGCCCT
>CAHIKZ030003473.1:57500-72500 GCA_903632075.3 Acanthosepion pharaonis | reverse complement strand
TATATATATATGTATATATAAATTTATTTAAATAAGATTTATTTGTTGATTTATATTTACTTCCTAAAATCCTCAATAAAAATTTCCATAGGCGTGAAATAAAAGTATAAAATGAATATTGATTTATTGCTTTGATAAATTGAATAAATTCTCCGTATATCTATATATATATATATATATATATATATATATATATATATATATATATATATAATATTCAGAAATAGGTGGAAAAGTTTTAAGTTTTAAAAATTTTAATGAATTACTAAGGTTCCTGAGGAAAGGTATGAGAATTTCATAAAAAAAATTTTTTTTTTTTTTCCTGTCTAAACAAAAAATTGTTTTTATCTAAAATAGAAAAATAAAGGAACTTAAAAAATTGGTTTAATGATATGAATGCATAAAATGTTATGAAAACTATTTTTATATAATTAATAATAATAAATCGTCCATTTTATTTATTATTTACAGTCTTTTGATGAGATAAATTTTATATTTCATAAAAATACATTTATTGTATGGCGATTTTGACAAAAAAAACTCTGTAATATTTCCCAAAAAAAAAATAAAATTTCTATTTGCATTGCAAAAGTCTTTTTTTCAAATTAAATGTTAAAAATGTAATGGAATTTTAAAAATCATTCTCATCATATATATATATATATATATATATATATATAAAAAATTTTTATATATATAGAATTAAAAACGAGAGTGAAAAATAAAATATAACGTAATTATGGTTTTGCTAAATTTATGGGATAAAATTGCTCAATATCAGAGATAATTTTTAAATAAATATAAAATAATAAAAGTTTTATTAGAAAAAACATTTTCCAATAAATTCATGCTATAATATATATTCTATATAAAAATGACTATATTGTTGGTTTTCTCGGCTATTTATACATATATATATATATATATTCATATAATTTATATATTTATACATATATATATATATATATATAAATAGTCATTTAATAAAAAATATATATAGCTAATATTTATTATCTAAAATATAAACAACCCTATCGCCTCTTAGTGTTGACTTCAATGTTCAAATTTTATATATATATATATATATATATATATATATATATATATATATATATATATATAAAAAAAAAATTTATATATAATCCGGTGTTCTTATAGATATTTTTTTTTTTATTCGTTAATAGTGCTCAATGTAAATTTACAGAGCATTATAGGTCAAAATACAGACATAATGAACACACAGACACCCCTAGTCTAGTGGAAGTGGCTTTATCTGTAACCTTGGAAATATGAATTATGATTTTAGCTGTGTCTTTAAAACCCAGTAATTTTAAAAGTTACTCCAAAATTCGCTTGAGGCTGAAATGGAGCTAATGTCTTTAATTTAATTACAAAATTAAATTCGGGGCTTTTAGCTTCCATTTTTGAAACATGGTTAGAACTGTGTAGGAAAAAAACATATTTTAAATGAATTAATTTATAATATATATATATATATATATATATATATATATATATATATATATATAAAAATAAATATATAAGCTGTAAATCCGGATCCATTTCTTGAGAAAGAGACCAAATATATATTATTATCATGAGTTTTTGCTATAAGGATCAGTCAAATTTAATGATTTCTAACGGACAAACATTTTAGATAAATTGTAAATAATATCCCTCACATATCCCTTATACAATTTCAAACATGACGTCACTTACATTCGATACGAATATAATTAGAATATTGTGTTTTTAAAAAGTGCCAGTTTCAATATTAATCAAACCTTTTCTCCTTCGTAATTGACAATAAATAACTTAGTTGTCCGAAAGTATATATATTTATATAGAACTGGATAATTTAATATAAAATAAAATAAGTACGTTGGTCAATTTTATATATATATATATATATATATATATATATATATATATATATATATATATATATATAAATAAAATTTTCCATTATCTCCTTTCGTATTCGATGTTTTGAGTTCCAAGCAGCTCAAATTCTTTGACACCAATATTATGTGATTTGATTATAAAGTAAAATTTTTATAAGAACCAAATTACTTTTCACTTTAGGGGCCGAATACATGAATTTGACCCCTGGTTTTTACGTGCTACAAAAATCCCAAACGACCCTCCGCAGGTTTTGGAATTCAAGTTGTCCTTCTCCTAGACCAAATGCCATCAAAGCTTTAAACCATAATGTGACCCAAAGCTGGAGAGAGAAAATTTTGATTAATACCTTTCTCAAGGTATTATATTTTATATGGCAAATGGATTCGACTGGAATTAATTCAAATACTCAAATCGAGCAGCTATCCATTTACTCATGTCAATTAAATTTATATATATATATATATATATATATATATATATATATATATATAATATATAAATATATATATATATATAATAAATATATATATATTTCTCATATTTTATAATTGTGTGTGTATATATATATGTATATGTGAAAAATGTGTATATAAAATAAATATATATATATATATATATATATATATATATATATATATATATTATATAATTATTTATTATAGTTTATTAAAAACGCTCAATATCAAGATCCCCCTTCCATAATAACGCCAATACACGTTATCTTGATAAAAGCCAAAAAAATAAAAAAATTTTTTTTCTGAAAAACCAGGGTCACAAAATGCATCAATCCAACTAAATATATAAATATATATATATATATATATATATATATATATATATATATATATATGTATATATTAAATCCAACAATTAATATATTTTTGCTTATGCGTTATTTAATAGATGTAATTTATTTAATTGTTTTCATGAATTAGTCGAATAAATGAAGCCTACAAACAAACACACCAGTGAAAATAGAATGAAAAGTAATGAAATGGACTAAGTCTGAAAATTATTTTAATATATTTCTGTTTATACGTTATTTTTATAGATATAATTATTTAAGTTTAATGCTCTTTTTTTAAATAAACATTATTAATAATATTTACTGTTATATATATATATATATATATATATATATATATATATATATATATATATATATATATATATATAAGAAATTTTTTTTGTTTATTTTATAGATACAAATATTTAAGTAAATGCTTTATTAAAATAATAAACAGTATTAAACAACATTTTTATCGGCTCGAATGTCCGAGAAATTTTCATAGTTAAATTTCTCGTACATTCAAACCAATAAAGTCTTTTAAAAATTTAAAACATTCAGGCCGAAATGTTGGCCGGTAAGGTTTATTATAAACAATGCATTTACTTATTTATATTTGTATTTATAAAAGAATGTATAAAAATAAAAATGTCTTAAAATAATTGTCGGACTTTGTATTTCATATACATATATGAATTATAAATCAAATAGAAATCAAACATGGAACGGAATCCGACAGAATGATACGATAAAGAGCAAATAGGAAACTGTTATCAATCTAACGTGTTTCGCTTTTATTAAAGCTTCATTAGACAACGGTAAAAATGGATAAACGTTTATTCTTTGTTTTTTTATAAAAATAATGAATCAATGTGGGCCAAAAGTTCGAATTTTGCAGGAGAGCATATATTTATCTTTCATATATTTTATAATACACACACACATATATATATATATATATATATATATATATATATATATATAGACATATATATATTATATATATTTATATATATATTCATAAATATATAATCTTACATATATTTTTATATATATACATATTTATTTATATATATATTTTTATATATATATTTGTATATATATATATATATATATATATATATATATATATATATATATATATAATCATAAAATATACACACACATATTTATATATATATATATATATATATATATATATTTATATATATATATTTGGGCAGAAATTCTTCATGTATAAATGTTTTCATTTCAGGTACTACGATTAAAATTTTTATTTAATTTTCAATTGTGTTCAAACAATGTGTTTTCTTTTTATTTTTTTCATGTAAAATGTCCAAATGTTTTATAATTCTCAGTGCTTTCGGCTATACTTTTAGCCATTATCGAGAATGATTTTATTGTTTCCATTTAATTGGGTGTGTGAGTTGTGTGTAATTTTTTTTAAAGTTATAGTGATGTTTTATTTTCCGAACACAGTTGGCACATTGTGGCCGTGTTCGTAGTCAGTATTAAGTGTTGTCTTTTTTTTATTATTATTAAGGCTTCCATTCATTTTCTATCTCTTTTGCATGTGGATGAGGTTATTATCTTTCTATTTTCTACTGGTATGTTTCGGGTGGAGCGTGTGCGTGTGTGTTTCTAATAGATATTCAGTATATACTTTCTCAGGTTACGAGTTTTAAATTTAAGTTCAGTAGAAGTAGACAGTCCATATTTAACAAAAGCCATTAATTTTAAAAAATTTCAATATTTTTTATTTATTTGACATACTTTCCCCCTATATTTAAAAATACCTCTTATGTTAAATGACTTTTATTTATATTATTTTAAACCCAAAATACGATACTTATTATACTGAATGGGCAATAAAACATTTTTTGGTGCCTTGTCGTCCGATGTTGACATTGCCTAAAAAATGTCAATTCATTTAGTCATGAATCAATAACCCCACCTAAAGTGAATAACTTCCAACAAACTTTTCACTTTTTCTACTTTAGCTTTTTTTCCGACTTTTGATTGGTTAACTGACATACCATCTGTTTTGAAATCTTGTTCCCCCCTCCATTTAACATGCAAATAAACTACCAAATTGTTTTTGAACAATAAAAAATAAAAATATAATATATATATATATATATATATATATATATATATATATATATATATATATATATATTGACTGAAACAATTTAAATAAGACTTTTTTTATCCCAAATCAAAACTTGATTTACAAAATTGATAGATTTAATTCATTGTCAATTTACACCTATGATAAATTTACACCCATTGCCGATTTACATCCAATTATCGATTTTCACAGATGATAGATTTACATTCGTGACAGATTTCCACACACAAACGATTTACGCTCACAATAGATTTACACCTGAGTAAAAAACAAAAAGGTTATTGGGAATTAACGTAGATATGTTCTAAAGAAACATTTTTTAAATGTCATGTTCTTTCAGGGCAACAGCGTTCACAGCTCTCCATGGCTTCTTTTTCTTCGATATATTTGACTTCTTTATAAGATATCTGAATGGTTTTCCGTTAACTTCTTTGCGGTTCGGAATTCAGAGTATTCATTCACTTCGACTGGCTAACAAAAAAAAAAAAACGCTAGAGGAGTATATTTTGTTATTTAACCCATAGATCGGGTACGTAGAAAAAAAGAAATGGATTAGTGTGAAAGTGAACAGAAATGGCTCGCTCGGAATCCGAACTGGTTTAATGGCTTTCCTTTTTCGTTTCGATAACCGTAATTCAAAAGAAAGAAAAAGATTACTTTTTTGTTTGTTAATGTCATGTCCTCTCAGGACGAGCGTCCTGGGTAAGACGATAAACTACATCCGCGTCCTGGGTAAGACGATAAACTACATCCGCGTCCAGGGTATGACGATAAACTATTGTTCCGCGTCCAGGGTATGACGATAAATATTTGTATCCGCGTCCTGGGTATGACGATAAACTACATCCGCGTCCTGGGTATGACGATAAACTACATCCGACAGCAAGGTCTTTGATCAAGATGTTTTGAGGAACATGGAACCATCTCTTAATTGCTAGTGTTCTCAGGTCCACCCTGACCCGGGTGGTAGCACCTGTAATGGTACCAGCTATGTGCAAATAGTTATCCCCCAAACTGGGGTCAAAATGTGTAAAAATAGGTTTAATATCAGCAGTACATTTTTGTAAAAAAATTTTACCAGCAATTAATTTTCGAAGAAAAATTATTACCAGCAATACATTTTTTGGTAAAATATTACCAGCAATACTTTTGAAAAAAAAATATTACCAGCAATAAAAATCTTGTCGTCATTAAATAACCCATTGATGTTGATATACTGTAAAGCAAAACAATTCTACAATCAATCATGGCTTTCGATTTAAAAAAAAAATACCTTTATTTTCACTATGAATAAACTGTACATTTTCTCGTTGCCTACTCTATCGTTTTGAATTATGCGTTTTCCTTCTCCTAGTCTGGTTGCCAACAAAATTCCGCCCTACCTTATTTTTTAAATATCCGTGAAAGATAGTAGAGTGGTCTCCCGTTGAAATTCTCATCGGTTTTGAATTAGGAATAGTTCTTCTTCTAGACTAGCTAACAAATAAGGTAACAGATTGTCAATGTTTCTGTTACCAGAAAAGAGATGGATTTCCACATTTCCCAAGTGCATTTGCGAGAAAGTAAACGCAACAGGTTCGTCCGGGATGTGAACACGGCTCGCCCATCTTCAAAAGAGTTCGACGATAACCGCTACTGGCAAGACATCAAACATTACGCACCATGGTTAGAAAAAATTCAATTACGCGTGCGCAAAGACTTTATTTAGTAGGCATTATCTGTTTATCGCGCAAGATAACGCTAGCGTCTTCCGTGATCAATACTCCGTTATTTGGTAGTGAAACTGAAGTGACCTTTCCAGCGTTCGTGGCCTGGGCGATGATATATGAAAGCCACGCGCTGCCCAGACAACATGGCCTCCATCTCACCACTAACGACAAGAGCATTACAGAGCATTACTATATATTACACCACACCGGATTTTCTGTCTGGATTTGCTTCCATATTCTTTTCCGTGTTTGGATATGGCCGCAAGACAGCTGAGGTTTAAAATCAGGGTTTTCCTTCCCCTAGATGGATACCTTTCCTGGGCTATCGAGCTCCGTCTACCCGAAGCAGCTGGTTATGAGGCGCCTGTTTTCCGCCTTTGAGACACATGCCACGGAAGAATTTTATAGGAAGTGGGGAGCTTGTCCCCCACTGCCAGTTAGGCTATGACAAAGTTTGTATAAATAGACACAAAACGAAATACGCTACCCCCTTTGTATAGGGTCTGGTATTTCTTTCTTGGTTGAAACTCTTAATTACTCAAGTACTTTAAGGAGACCACATGACTTATGTTCGCTTAAAATGTCGTATAGAAACAATAAATAGAATAGAAAAGGCTTGACATATTTAAACGCGGTAGACAAAGCTCGAAGACACTGTCCTTAAAGACCTTTCAGCACGTTTCCCAGGGCCCCAGCGTTCAACCCGACAACATTCTTTCGTCTCTTCAAAATATTTCTTCTTAAGTATGATATATATATATATATATATATATATATATATATATATATATATATATATATAGATAGATATGATATGATAGATATAGATATTGATATATATAGATATATATAAAAAGATTACTTAACTTTTAAATATCAATTTTTTGCTGTTTTTCCCGACTTCGAAGTTTTATGATAATACTCATTCTTCAGGGGTTCTAACCATTAAATTATTTTCCAGTTTTTTCAACTTATTCCGCGTCTTTCTAAATCCTTTTTGTACACGTGCGCTGTCATGAATTTGCGGTTCTTTTACACGCGCAATTTCATGAACTTTTACTTTTAATTAGGTCTTCTTTTTTCAGTTGTAGATTTTTCTTCCAGTTATAAATTTTTCTTTGAAATTAAATATTAATAATATGTTTTCTTTCGATTTAATTCATTCTTTCTAATTTAATATCTATCAATCTATCTATCTATCTATCTATATATCTATCTATATATATATATATATATATATATATATATATATATATATATATAGTTAAGTTACGAAGAACTTGGTAAACCGAATGGGTAATTCCAAGGAGGATGAAATCCTGAGAACTCAATGTGAATACAGAGCTAATATTTAATGAAAAACAGACCACTTTAAGGTACCATTACAATAATTTATTTCACCAAAATCCTTTTTAAGGACTCCGGATCATCAGGTAACAATTCCAACAACGAAATGAAAGGAAAAATGGGATTTTTTTTTTTCATTTCGTTAATTGGAAATTTTTGTGTGACGTGTGAAGTGTAATTTTCATTAAATATTTTATATATATATATATATATATAGTTTATATATATATATATATATATATATATATATATATATATATATATATATATATATTTGAAATTTGTGGTGCAACAAATCAATTTATATTACAATGAATCATTCATAGTAAAATTTAATGATATAAAATGGCGAAAAAAAATTAGCAAATAAAATTTTAAAGTTGCATTAACCTCGAACCACCCGATGAATGTTATGATCCTTTTTTTTTATAACTACAAATTGTATAAGATCTTTTTTTTTTTAATCTGCTAGTACTTTCAACTGTACACACAGTCATCCTCAGGCATGGAAATTATTTTGTTATTAGTAAACCCAGGTAGCATCGGAGACGAAAGATTAAATGAGAATTATAATTTGGCTGCTATCCATTAATCCACAGTGCCTGCTATCCATTACTCAACCGTGCCTATCTATCTATCTATCTATCTATATATATATATATATATATATATATATATTGAACAATAAAAAATATTAAAAAATTAAAAAAAAATTAAAATCTTCAGACACACTAGGTTGTATATTAATATTCCTTTGTTTTTATTATTATTTCATTTAGATTCCTCGACTAGTTTTGGCCAACATGGCCATCATCAGAAGAAAAATGATTTTTTCTGCTTGGTGAAAGCAGTGAACTACAGAAATTATAAAGATATATATATATATATATATATATATATATATATATATATATGTGTGTGTGTGTGTGTGTGTGTGAAAATATATCGAAAAATAGGAAAGAACACGTTAGGTAAATAATCCGAAGTTCTTTCGTATTTTTGTTTCCATTTTTAAAAAATAGTGAACAATACAAAAGTAGAGTCAAATTATAATTATTTTTTTTTAAAAATAGAACCAAAAATTTCGCTTGAGGATGAAACAGAGCTTGATACTTTATTTCAATTTAATTTTCACTGTAATGTTGGAGTTTTTGGCTCTTCTTTTATGTAGCGAAGGAATCATATTTTTTTTAATATATATATATATATATAAGATTTATATAAAATCAACGAGAAAAAGTGTCTATATTAAAAAGAAGAGAGAAACCGCAAACGTTTTGATTTGTAATGTGGATTTAAAAAAAAAAAAAATATTTTCCATAATTTTGGAAAATAAAAATAATTGTGATGTAAAAAAAATGTAAGAGAGTTGTCAAATTTAAAGTTCTCTATATCCGGGTTTCTTATATCCGGTTTTCTCTTATATCTGTTTTACACTGTATATATATATATATATATATATATATATATATAAAATTTACAGTGTAACCCCGATATAAGAGATAGATATTGTCGGACCGGAGAAGAAGTCTCTTATCCGGGTTTTCAATCTATATCCTGGCTTCTCTTATATCCGGGTTTCTCTAATATCTGGGTTATCACTGTAATATATATATATATATATATTTATATATATATATATATATATTAAGATAAAGTGTAACCAAATTAGGATATAAAAAGTTTTCAGAACCGGAAAAAGTCTCTTATATCCGGGTTTCTCTTATATCCGTTTGGTCTATTTTGTACACATTAACACAGGCTCTAATTTGATACCAGAAAAATCTCTCTTATATCCGGGTTTCTCTTATATCCGGGTTACACTGTATATATTTTTTATAAAGCATAATATTTTTTTAAAAAATCCGCATTACAACTCAAAACGTTTGCGGCTTCTCTTCTTTTTAATATATATATATATATATATATATATATATATATATATATATATATATAGAAAGAAAGAGAGAGAGAGATAATCATAGATAGATAATAAACCTAGTTAGCCAGACAAACCTAAGCGGATCGTTTAATTAATGATAGATCCGCTTAGGCGAAACCTAGGTAGGTTTGTCTGGCTCACTAGGTTTATCTAGGTCTGCCCTACGGTTGAATTGAGCTCTTTAGTTAGTTGTTTACTCGTATCGGGGTTTTTTCTTTGGGCTTCAGACCTGTATCTGTGCGATTTTTTTCGACAGACTTTCATGTTTTTAGTTCTTTCTTTTTTTAAAACCTTTTTTTCCTTCGTGATTTATTTGATTATTGGTAAATAAAAAATTCGAAGGTTTTTTGAAACGAGTATAGTTACCTATATATATATATATATTTTATATTTTATCTACTCCGCCAACAACTTCATCTTGAATTATTATTAGTCACTCACTGCGTGTTGCCACATATCTGAAGCGAGAACAAGTCCCCTTAATACACCAGGACTTTCCTCATTATCGCAACGTATTTCAGTCGTGCTCTTATCCAGACCGTATTAAAATCTTCTTTCCTCTGGTTGTTTGTTGATGTTAACCAGATAGCTTCCATTATGGGTTTTCTCGTCCGACTCCAGACTGAGAACACCGTTCGCAGAATATCTACAGTGCCAAGCAAAGTAGACTTCTGAAGCGAGATGGTATACTAGGCTTTATTCCTATTTTCTCAATGTACGCTGCTATAGACCACAACGCTCCTGGGACAATCGCCGTCTGAACGTCCCACATCCTGGCAACACGGATGTCGGAATGTTTCTTAAGGTCAATTTCTTTGACCTTGATATTATGGTCACTCGAAACTAGAAACAGGAGGAGACATTTTTTGTTGTTGTCGACAAGATATATTAAGCCCGACAATTATTTTAATATATTTTCTGTTTATACGTTATTTTTATAGATGCAAATATTGAAGTAAATGCTCTGTTTATAATAAACACTATCAACAACATTTACCGGCCTGAATGTCCTAGAAATTGCATAGAAAATATGTATCTTCCGACAGGAATCGAACCTGTATCCCACACGGAACCGTCATATAGCCTGATTATCCGAAATCTTTTCGGCTAGACGTTTGAACTCTAGCAAACTTAAGCAAGTGGATGACAGAACGTGGTCTGGGGAAGGAAGCAGAGGAAAGGAACTTGTGGAGAGCTGCAAAGGATAGAGGGAGATGGAGAGCCATGATCGCCTACGTCCTGAAAGGACATGGCGCATAAAAAGAAAGAAAGGAAGACTCTTCAACCACTAATGGAATTTGAGTTTATCTCCTCAGTTGTGAATTTACATAAAGTTCGAGTACTCAGTCTACCTTGTTATTTAACCCATAGCTAGGGGAAGAATAGATATATCTATGCCCTTCCCAAAGTGCATGAGTGCAAAAGTGAACACAACAGGTTAGAACGAAATATGAACTTGACCCGATGATTTCACTTTCCAAAAATTTTTAAACTTAATAGTGAGTTCGATTCTCCCATTTTTGGCCATATCCTCACATCTAAGCTACAATTTCAAAAAATCAAAAGGCTATTTAGACGTGGCGTAATGGTTATTGGTTTGTGTCGCGCTAATTTAATTACGGCTGAATAGTGAGTTCGATCCTCACTGGGTGTCCCATACTTTCGGCTATGCTTGGAAAATCACCATAAATATGAACGCCGGTCGTAATTGTAAGAAGTAGGGGCGTATAAATGAAAAGATTTGAAATTTTTTCCATTTCGCTGATATAGACGTTAAACACTTCAACCTATTCTTTCTTTCTTTGTTTTATCAATCAAAGTAGCGTTTCCAATCTGTTATTTCCGTGTTTTCATGAGGTCAAGACGGAATAGTCTATAATTTATGACGAATTGGCACGGCGTAACGGTCGTGCGAAGTAACTAAAAAAGAGAGGGGTACGTAGAATTATAATAGGATTATTTCAATTTGCATCTTGACTCCTGGTTTGATTTGGTTTATTTTATTTTCTTTTACGTCATATCAACCTCAATGGGTTATTTAATGCCGACAACATTTTTGGATAGATTCGTATGAATCGAATATGTATTCTTTGGTTTAGATTGGTTTGGTTTATTTTTTTTTTATGAATTATCAACCACAAAAGGTTAAAATAATGTTCAAAAACATTTTTCTAAATTCGTATGAAATAAATATGTATTCTTTGGTTTTAAACCCATTTGGTTTTTTTTGTTTTTCGGCATATCAACCAATATGGGTTATTTAATACCGACAACATTTTTTTAGATCCGTATGAATAGAATATGTATTCTTTGGTTTATTTTGATTTTTGGTTTAAAGGTTTTAAAATATCAACCACAACGGGTTATTTAATTTGTTTTAGATAAATTTATTGCTGGTAATATTTTGTTTTGTCAAAAATCTGTTTCTGGTAATATTTTTTTCAAAATTGTATTGCTGGTAAAATTTTTTCAAAAAGTTTGCTGGTAATAGTTAACTATTTGCCCATAGTTGGGACCCTAACAGGTGCTACTACCCCTTCCTTCAGGTTGGACCTGGGAACCAATAAGAAAACCATAAATCCACGCTCCTCAAAACCTCCTGATCAAAGGCCTTGCTGCTGGACATTATATTATCGTCTTACCCAGGACGCGGATGCAGTGTAATAAAAAATTCTTTTAGGTTGGCTCCTGGTTGGTATATTCTGGCGCAAGATAATAATTATGGAACAATTTGTAATTTTTAAAACTTAATTTTCTTGTCTTTAATTTTGCAGGTTTCTTTTTTTCTTTTTTTAGTTATAAGCAGTGAAAAGAAAAGTTAAAAAGATTCCATTGTCTTTGAATAGATGATTTTTAATTCTTCTGATTATTCCATGAAAAGATCCGTCTGTTTGCTATTTTACTATTTTTGGAATTTTTCATTTAGAATTCAATTTTTCCCAAGTTAATATTTAATCAAATTAAAAAGGTATTAAAAGTTTTCCTTTACAAAAATCAAATTTTTCCAATTATATCATGCCAAATTCTTTGATATTTTAAATATAATCATGATTTTGGTTCATAGAAATAAAATAAAAAATTTGACCTCTTTGAAATTTTTTTTTGCATTAATAGATTCATATATATATATATATATATATATATATATATATATATATATATTGTATATATATAAATATATATATATATATATTTTATATATATATATATATATATATATATATATATATATATATATTTTTTTTATATATTTATATATATATATATATAGAAATATATATATATATATATATATATATTATAATATATATTTGGTCAAAGAGGATAGAATTTTTGTTTATCCTCAACTCCGAATTGTCCATGACAGAAAAGAAAAGAATTTAAAAGGCTCAAACACTAATATTTGTTTATTATATATATATATATATATATATATATATGTATAGAAATAAAAAAAATAATTAATATTTTCCGGTTTTTTACAAAATATTTTCATTAATCCATTCCTTTTTTTTATAATTTTCTCAATTTTTTCAATTCATCCTTTTAGAAAATCATTAATATATACATTTACATTATCCATATAATAAAAAATTAACCTATTTCTATCAGTAATGCTTGCATTTCATTCTGACCACTGACAAATGAGTTCTCCCTTTTTTTAGTTCATCCTTTTTAAAATTAATTTACATGAATTTGTATTACAATAACTTATATAATAAAAATTCTATCAAAATGTTTGAATTCATTTCCTTACCACTGAAATTCCTTTGTAATTTATTTTTCAATTTTCCTATATGTCAAATCATTAGGATTTTTCATTATAAATATAATAATGAATTGTTTAGTAATAGTGCATTCATTCATGACCAAAAAATCTTTCTTCCTGATTTTTTCACAGCATTCTTATGGTAAATCTCTGAAAATTTTATGCCAATCAAAGTTTATTTCAAAAAATAAACGACTCTCATACAGCAAATTTAAAATTTTTTTCTGAAAACCTGTTTCTTCCCGCGCATAGCGTGACCTTAAAAAATCTGCATTTAACCAAAAACCCAACCGGAAAAACATTTTTTTAAAACCGATTCTCCATTTGTTCTGTTTTGGGTTTCTTTTCAATTTATGAAACTTCATCTGGTGACTCCCCAATCGCCATTTCATAAATCCGATATTTTCGCATAAAAAATGATATGCGGTTCCATATGCAATCTGGGCGTATCGGTTTTTGTTTATACATTTTATCGATTTTCCAAAGCTGTTTAGGGGTCCGTGGTCAGAAACTTTTTTGGACAACAATTCTAATGGTAAACTCTAAATCAAATTTGGTTAAAATGCAATTAATTCTTTTCTGTAAGTTTTTTTTTTTCGATTAACGATTTTTTAAATTATCGATTTTTTCAATTATCATTTTTTCGGAACCTGAGTCGAACTGAAAAAATCGGGCTTCGTCAAATATACTGTATATATTTCAAATTTGTGGTTAAAACCACATTAAAATCATAAAAATGCATATATATATAAATAACAACATTGTCGACAGACACATATATTTATATAATATATAGAAATATATATATAGTAGATCATTAGCGATGCATTTCCATCATGCATATAATTTATATTTATATATTCTTTTTGCAATATAACTTAAAAAAATTTAATATATTGATAAATTCAAATATATCATATCAACCAAGAAATTCCTTGAATAAATCCATATCCTTCTTGATTTTAATGCATTCTTATAATATAAAATCATAATTGCAATGCATTTTCTTTATACATATAAAATACATCCGTTCTTTTTAAATGAGCATTTTATTCCTTTACCATTTGAAATCTGTTTTTTTTTCAAAATTTCAATGCATTCCTATAATAAAATCATTAGTTAATATATTTTCCATTATAGTATATAATAAAGATATTCTATCAATAATTAAATGAACCATAAAAATTTTTCATTCCTACCACTGACATGTTTTTTCCCTTTCTTACTGATCTTCAATGCATTCTTATAGTAAAATTCATAAAACGCATAAATCTATTATACATATATAGATGGACCGTATGTAAATATAAAAGTGGACACTGAGGTCAATACCAGACGGCGACAGTCTGTTTCATGCTTGAAGACAATATTCAGGCATTCAAACATAAGACAATAGTTACCGTTCGGCGT
>CAHIKZ030003473.1:40000-55000 GCA_903632075.3 Acanthosepion pharaonis | reverse complement strand
TGTACGTGAAAGATTCATGGAAGATTGTAATTTAAAAGGCATATATTATTTAAATTCGACACTTAAGATGTGGCTCCATCAACAAAAATTTTTGCATCAGGCTAAAATAACAGTTTATATAGGATACAGATCCGATTCCTGTCGGAGGATGAATATTTTCTGTAAAATTCCTCGGACATTCAGGCCGGTAAATATTATAAATAAAAATTATAAAAACAGATTTTTAATCATTTTATCTATAAATACAATGTATAAACATAAAAATGTCTTAATATATATATATATATATATGTGTGTGTGTGTGATATCGTACATTGAGTGCTGGTGTGATATAACTGATTTATTAAGTATATATGAATTGCATTACTGTCATATCACATTCCAACACCGATTCTCGTCTGATGTTAAGCAAAGTTGAGACTGGGCATTACCTGTTTGTGTGACCACTTGGGAATGCAAGATACTGTCAGCTTGGATGTGCGGTATAATGGATAACAGCCCAGAATGCGAAATCGGAGACTCGAGTTCGAATTCCCGTTAAAATCGTTACATTCACTTTTGGAAGAGTAATAACCCATCTCTTCTTATCCAGTTATGGCTAAATAGTAGGCCAGACTTCAGTCTATAGCCTTGTTTGGCAACCAGTCTATGATAAGGGAAACTCTGAACTCAGAATCAGTCTAGAGAGCATTAGCAAACGTGCAGATGATCTTATTATATGCTAAGGCTACCATGCAGCTAGGAGATGGAAACCACCCAACTACAAAGTCAAAAGCCTGCTACTGTGACATCATCTGACAGGCTGCACACATTGTACCCGTGATGTACACGGTGCTATGAGTCTGAGAGTGTACAATGCAGGGTACAAGCAATGGATCACTTAAAACAATTCATTTGGGTAGGTTGTACAGTAAGGACTTACAATGTACTCAGAGCCATCTTTGGTTTTTAACTGGAAAAATCATCCGTGTACATGTGTGTGTGTGTGTGTGCGTTCGCGCCCGTGTGTGTGTATTAATAAATACGGTGAGATAAAGATATATGAATATTTTGTTCTATATTCTATTAATAACTATCTAGATATTAATAGACTATGATAGATGTGAAATGGCTCTAATAGATTTACATATAGACAGATATTCATAGAATGAAAAATCTGATATATATATATATATATATATATATATATTAGATATATGTATATATATATATATATATATATATATATATATATATATATATATTGAAAACATGACTTCATTAAATAATATAGACAAGTGTTGTCTATTTATTTTATATAAATTCTTTTCATTATCGTCTGATAAATTTAAGAACATTATCATTAAAAAAAAAAAAAATCATAATATTGATACATCCTATCAAAGTTTTCGGCTTAAATAAGCCAAAATCAAATTACATTATAATATATTAAAAAGCAATACAAAACAAAGACAGTGATGATAGTCTGTTTCTGTTTACGTGGTTTTATTTCAAAGCAACAACAAAAATCGTGTATATGAGACGCTGGAAGCGAAAAAATATACCTAAATAATGATGTCCCACAGTATATCATTAATTTCCTCCAGTTGGTTCCAGAAAGTTATATCAAAATTAACACTTGTCTATATTATTTAATGAACATTTATCAATGAAAAATGACTAAAAAAAATAAATATACAAACACACACACACACACATATATATATATATATATATTGTGTGTGTGTCGTTCTAAAAATTAAATTTAAAGAAATTAATACATAGAAAGATAGATTTTTTTATATATATTTAGATATAAATGAAAATATTGAAATAGATAGATACATACATATCAAAGAACGATAAATAGATAGATAAATAGATAAATAGATAGATAGATAACTTCAATAGATATAAATGAACTCTAATGGATAAATAATGAACAAAAAGTATTTAGGTTAGTTAGATAATGGATAAAATGAGAAGTGTTCATGATGGCGATATATATATATATATATATATATATATATATATATATATATATATATATATATATATGAAAATAAAAATGTATAATTAAACATTCGGATAAAAGAACATGCGGACAGGTTTTTGTAATTTATCAAATTGAACAAAAATATTAAATCGCATTTATTTTAAAAAATTTAAATAAAAGCACATTTTCGTATTCAATGAATATGCATATATATATATATATATATATATATATATATATATATATATATATATATAAATATTATAAAGATATATGATTAAGATGAGAGATGGATATCGAGATGAAAAGAATAAGAACGATAAATAAATAGATATTAACATACTAAGACAGACAGACAGACAGATAGATAGATAGATAGATTTTTTATAGAAAAGATAGATAGATGTAGACTGAGATAGATAGATAGAAATTAAAAAACTGAATAGATAGATAGATAGATAATTTACAGACAGACTGAGATAGATAGATAGATAGATAGATAGATAGATGGATTCAGGAAAAAATGAGATAGATAGATAGATAGATAGAATATAGATAAATAGATAGATAGATAGATAGATTAAGTGGGTGTGTCGATATAAGGAAGGTTTGATGTAGATTATAAATATGTAGCAGGATCTTTGAGGCTGCTCCATCGCTCGACCTCCTTACCCCTTACCCCTTACCCATCATTCCAATGTTCGACTCTTTTTTTCAGCTGTCGTCAACAAGTTACATTTGCCGCTGAAACCCAACGTACGTTATGGTGTCGGGTGTCGCAGAACGAACGTACGCCGGGTGGAATACACCCAACATTTAAACAATCCATTCGATAAAAAGAATTTTAATAAAAATTCTTAAAACTGCGTGGAAAAATGCTTTTGAAAAAATGTAATTTCAATTTAGATCAATGTTTCCCTTATTTGTTTTATTGGCTTAAATCCCCCTTTTGGCAACTCGGAAAACTCACTCTAATCGTTCTGATAACAAAAGATCTCCCAAATTTGTTGGTGAGCCCCACAGACTCAACACGGAGGCCTGCATCAAATGCCCTGTGGTGGTAATGCTGCCCTGGATCAAGTGGGTGGCTGCTGTAAGACCACATGTCTGCAATTAGGACTCTGCACTATGCCACACAACTAGGAGAACTCAGTCATGGCTGTCAATTTGTTATATTAATTCCCCTGAATCAATTATTTGAGAAACAAAAAGAAATGAAAAAAAAACTACGGCGCCTTTCTTAATGAATTTAATATCAACATTAAGAAGTTGGTCCGAGAATTCGAGAGGATTAAAACAAAAATAAATAGACATATGCCCAGATTATTCAACCAAACATGCTTAAATATACATATGTTAAGATATTTTATTGTTATACATTCTTTTTATAGATACAAATATTTAAATAAATGCTCTCTTTATAATAAACAGTATTAACAACATTTACCGACGTGAATGTCCGAGACATTTTCATAGAAAATATGTGTCCTCCGACAGGAATTGAACCTGTATCCTATACGGAACCGTCATATATATATTTTATTGCTATAAAAGAGTAAAATCGACCTTTCTAACCAGTCTCTCCCCTGTAGCCAAACTGGTATACCCCGTCAGGCTATAAGACGGTTCCGTGTAGGATACATCTCCAGTTACCTTGATCTATCCACTGTCCCTCTCCTCATCCTTTCTTCTATCACTCCTATCTGCTCTTGCTCCATATCTTCTGCAACCCCCTGTATTCTAGTGGCTTCACGCCCTGCTCGGGGCGTAATGCTTAAAAAAAAATGATACAGGTTCGATTCCAGTCGGATGACATATTTTCTATGAAAATGTCTCGGACATTCTGGCCAGTAAATGTTGTTAATACTGTTTATTATAAAACAGAACATTTACTTAAATATTTTATCTATAAAAATGAATGCATAACAATAAAATATCTTAAAATAATTGTCGGACCTTGTCCATTTCGTAGTGTGTAACGTCATCTGTTTATGTTTCGATAAGCTTTGAGCAGATATGTTCGTTCGAGGGATATCTTGGAAAATTGTAGTTTAAAAGCAGTAAAATCGACCTTGCTAAGCAGCCGCCCCTCTGTAGTTAAACTGGTATAGCACGTCAGGCTATATGACGGTTCCGTGTAGAAAATAGGTCTGATTCCTGTCGGAGGACACATATTTCCGGCCGGTAAATGTTGTTAATACTGTTTATTATAAACAGAGCATTTATTTTAATATTTGTGTCTATATAAATATCGTATAACAATAAAATATCTTAAAATAATTGTCGGAATTTGTCATTTTCGTATATATATATATATATATATATGTGTGTGTGTGTGTGTGTGTGTGTGTGTGTGTGTGTGTGTGTGTGTGTGTGTGCATGCGTGCGTGCTCAGCGTTGTAATCATAAATATTTCACATTAGTTTTGGTAATAGTTGCCGTGAAGTGGATCAGGGGCAATAAAGACCTCAATAAGCCCAACAAGCATGTGTTTCTTACAAGTGTGGCCTGCACGTTCACCACCCCGTGTTGAGAAAGGCACGTGGATGCGTTCACGCACAAAGAAAGAGAGAGAGAGAATAGAGAAAGAGAGAGAGAGAGAGTAAGACAGGGAGAGAGAGAGACAAAGGTTAAGAGAGAGTTGATATCTCCAAGTGAGATATGAGAATAATCGCGAAACAAAGCACAAAAATTCCATGGCCTCGTATTTTATGAGAATACTAGTTTGTTAAATGGTTCTACGGAAACAAAAAACGTTATTGTTTTTTAATTTTGGAGAATGTTTATTTTTACAAAGAAGCATTTTCGTAGTTCGATTTAACGTTTCTTTTCCCGAGGCGGCCAAAGAGTGTGTCAATCCGGAATATTCTAAAGAAAAGCAGCAGTATGTGGGTGTTAAAATATTAGTAAAACAACTGTAATGGCGAAAAGTAATTTGACCCAGAATGTTGTGATAAAAAGCAACAATAATAAGATACAATACAACTAGGAATGAAATGATAAGTGCTGATAGCAGACACGGAAAAGAAATGATAAAAACCCCCACAGAAGATAGCGAAGGAGAGCAAGAAGAAGGGACTAAGCATAGACTACAAGACAGAATGTGCATGGTCATCAGTAAAATTGAACCCTTTCTGAAATTAATTTTGCAATTCAAATTCTGGTTTAAACCATTCCGTCACTTGAATGCCCGTTTGTCCATTCGGGTATATGTATATATATATATATATATATATATATATATATATATATAAAACAAAGCACTTTATTCCATTGTAATATTTTATTTCACCATTAGACCTTTTAAAGGATGCTGGATCATCAGACGTCACTTCAAAAAGGTGAAATGAAAAATTAAATGAAAATTTACACTTTTGACGGGTAGTATTAAGTTTATGTAATTTAAAAAGAGAAAAGCGAGGTACCATTAAATGTAAAGAGACATGGTCGTTTATATATATATATATATATATATATATATATATATATATATATATATAAAATTAAAATAAAGAGAATGAACAGTAAGATTTATAAAAAAAAAGTTCTTATTAATTATTTTTTTGGAAAAATTGCAGTGCTAAATATTATTCTGCAGTGCATAAATATTTATGTAAAACAATCACAAATTTACCATCTGAAAAATGTTTTCCAAACTTTTTTCATTAATAAAAAACAGACGACATGTGAAAATGGATGTCATCATTTGTTGAAAAAAATGAAATTTTGATAAGTTTTAACTTAACCTCATTTCAAAAAGTAACTCATATTTTGATACAATAGTTGTCAGTGAAAATGAGTGACCTTTAATCCCTTATTAAAAAATTCACTGAAAAATTTATATCCTTAGAAATATTAAGAATGTATGCCGTTATAAAACTCAGTAAATTTCAAAATAAGTAATTCCAAAAATTGTTTGAAAATTAAACAGTAATGGGATTTTAATTTTTAGTTTTAAAATTTCTGTTTTTTGAAACAAATGGTAATTCCTGTGTAACGATGGAACCATATTTTTTTTTTTTTTTATTAGTATATATATATATATATATATATATATATAACACAAATGAGAAAGAATTGAAAATAAATTCCAACGTTCATAACATTAATTTAATTTTGCTCAATATTTTCTTAAAATATAGAGAAATACTTTTATTATTTGATATTCACGCTAAAATATGAATAAATGTTTTTAAAATACAGAATAAATTGTACTAACCAATCATTTACTAACGCCTTTAAAATGTGTTGATATACATCGAAACACGATTGCATTTTGAGTAATTTTCATTTACATGTTTGAAATTAATATCCTATAACAAAGTATATCTATCTAACTATTAATCTCTCTCTCTCTCTCGATATATATATATATATATATATTATATATATATATATATAGTATTGGGCCCAGATCATTATTAAAACATATGTTTTTGTTAAATATAACAGGCAAATAAATATCTATTATGTTTGGTTTCATGAAAAATTATAAATTTCGTATAGTAATATTTTTATTTCATCACAAAACTGTCCAACATTTGGATATTTTTCATTATGCTGTTCTGAAATTGAAAAACCATCACAGAGGCCAAAATCAAAAATTTTATATGGATATTAATTCAAAAAATTTTCACCAATCAAAAATGACATTCTTTTTAAACTGTTTACATTGAAGTTTAAACGTGGAATTTATTGTTGCGTCTAAATTCCCTTCACCGTTATCGTCTCATAAGCAAATCATCTATGTAAATATAACAGAATGTTTGAAAATTGATATTATCTCTTGTAAATGTCCATATAACCATTCTGATGATATTTATGTATCAAAAAAGATAACAGATTTTAACAACATAAAAATATTTAAATATTGGAAATATTTTTATAAATTTATTTTCTCCTGAAAAAACGAAACCATTAGTGAAATTCAATAAATCTACCGCCTGGATCAATAAAACTTAATAAATTGAAGCATTCAGCTAGATCCTGCGATATAATCTTGATTAGGCCTTCTTCAAATTGGTAGGGAAAATTCATTCGTTAGCCAACATTAAACTACAGAAGAACTCAAAATTGATCACTGCATTTAAGTATTGCATTAATATCTAAGCTTACCCAAAAGTTCAACGATAATTCTTCTGTTGTCACTTAATTTAAAGACAATTTGATGTACGTAGGTCCTTACTGTCTGTACAAATAATTAACTTTATTTCATAGGTGACTTTCAGAGATAGTACAGAAACCTGTGTTTCAACGTGGTCTGGCCGTAAGCCGGGTATGTGTTTAAAATATTCAATACAGATATATAAATACAATATATTAGTATATACACATATGCTAGTCCCATAATGTGGGGATAAAATACTTATGTATTAGGCTATCTGCTCTTAAATATGACAAAGATATTAACATCTGCCTCAACCGTGAGAAAGGTCAAGCTATGGTGTGTAATAAAGTAGCTTTTTATAAACTGAGAAATGGCTTTTATTTTCCAGCAGGTCCCACGCGTGAAAATATTCAGGGATATATTTCTATTTTCTATTTAGCAAAGAACGGTGGGGCGGTAACAAATTAATATGATGCAACGAGTTATACCTGAAAGATAAGTCTGTAAGCGCATGCGTCCCTACCACACACGCACATACGCACACACAAAAAAAA
Source organism: Acanthosepion pharaonis (assembly GCA_903632075.3). Taxonomy (NCBI): domain Eukaryota; kingdom Metazoa; phylum Mollusca; class Cephalopoda; order Sepiida; family Sepiidae; genus Acanthosepion; species Acanthosepion pharaonis. Next base: position 47,364 of record CAHIKZ030003473.1, on the reverse strand, counting down.
CACACTCAAATATTTCTTAAACACACACAAATATTATATATATATATATATATATATATATATATATATATATGTATCTTTCAGATGTATGTATAGCCAGCATAAATCCCTTTTCCAACAAAATAATCTATCCTGACCCATAAATCATTTTTTTAATTTTATTCTGAAATCTGATGTAGCCCTTCCTTGAAATTTACCAATTTACATTGATATATCATATCTGTGTTTTTGATATTTTTTAGATATATATAATAATTTCAAATATATATATATATATATATATATTAGCAGAAATGATTTTTAATCGGATAAGTTCAAAAAATTGGATAACTACACAAAAAAAACAATGGTTAAATATATGAGAAAATATTTAAAAATATTTAATTCCTTTGGAAACAACCACTCTTCGCCTGATGAAGGTAACAAGACCCGAAACACGTGTAGCAAAAAATACAGAAAATAAAGTATAATATATATTTTAAAAATCCAATGAATATAACCAAAAAAATTTTTGCGGATTCTCTTTTCTCTTTAATATATATATATATATATATATAAATATATATATATTAACTAATCCCGAAAAATTTCGACGTATATCATGAAAGACAACCTCATTGAGTAATTTTTTATGTCTCTGCAAATTATGTTTGACGGACACCTCTAGTGACCTTTATAAAAATCCACATATTGTGCCACAGGAGGATCTCTTGACATAACTATATGAACATTTAATAACGAACTTTTCACCGTCTCTTAAATAGACATCAATAATCTGATTTCAAAATTTCAATATACCAAACTGTCATGTTATGTTCCAGTTATTTCTATTTACTCATCTCATTTTAATTTAAAAATTACAAAGATTGACATTGGTATATTACGCTTTAGCTTGTCGTATTACCTGAGCAACATCCGTCAAACAGTCCTTTGTTCACTGTCAAGCTGTGTCATACCTGACGTACCTATTCTATTGTTAATAGACTCTCCCACACATAATAAGTAGTAGTAGTAGTAGCGGTCGCCAGTTGGGCTCAGTGGTGTTGAGCGAGTCAGTCGATGTCGGACATTTAAGTACCAACCATCACAACTAGATTGCTGCGTCATTAACTCTTATTTCAAGTTCCTAACGTTTTGTACGTCGAACCTAATTTAGGACGACTTTTTGAAATACAATCCTCCACTGTGAAAACTACTCTACAACAAGCTGGCTATATATATAAGGAGTAATATATATACAGTATACATATAGGGAGTAATATATCTTGGATTATAAAAATCACATAGAATACTAAATATATATATTATATAACTGATGTACATTGTCATATTTTTAAGTTTTAATACCCAGAACTCACTCTCCAGTGCTGGGACGAGCTACATTCCCTGGTCTCACCAAGTCAAGCCTTCATGGCAAGGACACGCCATGAAAATACATCGTAAATAAATCAAACATTCCCTCCGTATTCACTCGATGTGATGTAATTTCTTTCCAAAACCACTGCTAGGTGGAATTGACTTTTTTCTGTTTCCCTTTGTTTTGAATCTTAACCTGTTCAAGGCAAATAACTGTTATTTTCCACTCCTATATATGGCCTCCTAACGTAACCCTTTACCTTGAGTGGACCTCGGGCGTTTCTTTATTGTAAAAATTGAGACATAATGTAAAAAAAAAAAAAAAAAAAAATTTTATTGAAGATTCATGCAAGGATTTCTATGATCTATTCTTTTACCCATTATCAAAATGTTTTATGCACACACACACAATTAACAATATATACAATGAAACATGCATTCAGACACAATTTTAAAACAAAAAAATTATGAAAAAAAACATAACAATACAAGAATAATATTTTTTTTTGTCTATGTTTATCGTCTCATTTTTTAAACCTGAAAATATAAGGCTATGTTAATAGATTATTTTCTATGATATATATATACACCTAACGTAACCCTTTAAATTTTTAGACCTCGGGCCTTTGTTTTTTTGAGAAATAATGTAAAAAAAACAACAAAAAAAACAAATACAACATTCATGCAAAATTTCTATGAGTCTAAGAACTTTCGTCTATTCTTTTTATCCATTATCAAAGATGTTTTTAACAATAACACACACAAACATATTGCAAAATAAAATAACAAAATAAATTTTACGTTTTTGAAATTTTATTTTTTAATAAACATAACAATAAACCAATAACATTTTAAATGTCTATGTTTATCGTCTCGCATTTTTACAACCTGAAAATAAAATATTTTTTATCAAAAAGAGTAAACAGAATAGTTAAATTTTCATTAAAAAATAACTTGTCTATAAGAACAAATGGTAATTATATATATAACCCAATATATAAAGAAAATAAAAATTAAAAAAACAAATCATTAAACACACTGGTTGTAAATTATATTACATATATATATATATTTATTCCGATTTTTATTTTATAGAATCCAGGTAGAACTCATTGTTCAGGACAACCGTGAGAATATAATAAAGGCTTTAACACTAATATTCCAAAAAAATAATTTATTACATTGGAATCGTATTCAGGATCCAATTCATCTAGTCTACAAATTCCAAAAGTTCAAATATGAGAATATATATATATGAAAGTATATATGAGAAATATATATATAATCATTAATGAATTTAAATATATTAAAAAATATATTTTTAATCCTTTTATATATATATATATATATATATATATATATATATATATTATATATTTATATATATTTTTATTGATGCATGTTTCATTAAATAATAAAAACAAGTTTTGTCTATTTATTTTAAGTAAGTTCCTTTCATAAGCTTAATAACATTATCATTGAAAGACGAAAGGAAATCACCATATTGATACATGTTTTTTAATCCTAAAAGACTTCGACTTACAAAAGCCATTATCAAAGATGACAATTACTTTTCAATATATCAACAATACACGGACGAAAAACAATAATGATAGTCTGTTTTGTTGCATGAAAAATTTCAAAGCAACGACTAAATCGTGTATACGAGACGCGGAAGCGAAAATCGCGTCGCAGCTCGTGACGTCACAATATGACCACGCGAGAGTGAAAACGAGAAGTATTAAGTATGGGAAACCGTTGGTATAAACCAATGGCTTCTATTATCAAATATAGACATTTAAGAATATTTGTCAGATTAATAATATATATATATATATATATATATATATATTCAGATCTCACATAGATTGCTAGCGTGAATAAAATAGTGCTCGATGTAATAAAACAGAGCGAGCTATTAAGTATATATTAATAAATATACTTATTATTCCTCATCGGTAACACGAATCGGAGCTCTATGCACAACGCAATCTTCAGGTGCTGGGTAAAAATATAATTTCAATTTTAATAAAAAATTTCTGGTTAGCACAAAACTGGCGTTGGCCTTATATTATACGGGGATTAGGGGTTTCATTTTTTTTAAAATATATATAGCATTTAAATTTTTATTTTATACTTAAAATAAACTGGAATTAATGGTATTTATTTGAAAATAATATTCAAAAAAGTATTTTAAAATAGACGAACCTAAATCTATATGAAAAAATATTTAAAGTTGAGGGATTATTATTTTATATTAAACATAAAGAAGGATAACAGGTTTTTTTTTTTTAAATCTTTGGTAAACATATTTTTTATAAAAGTAAACGAACCAAGAGACCATGGAAAGGTTATAATTTACATTAAAAATGAATCTGGCTCAATGTATTTCATAATATATTTATTTTTACGTATACATGTAAGAATCAATTCATTTCACTTGTTTAATAATTTAAGGTTATTTAAGTGTTTTAAGATAACTATTTTTTCTACCTGGTATAAATTAAATCAATCGCTTTTCCTATTATAAGATTTGGTTTTTGTTACAATATCCCAGGTAATAATTGGTGAATGACCACCGTTATTTATTTCCTAGAAATGATTTTGAGAGCAGGGCTATTTATGGGTCTTACATTGCCTAAAATCATTCGATGATGATAGAAATGAAATTTCTAAGGTTTTTCAGTGGAAACAAGATAAAATTTGACATCGTTAAAGGAATGTATGCCAAATAAAATATACAATATTATCAGTCATATATTGGCCGTTTAAGGGACAGATCGTTATTTTTTTTTCGGCAGCTGCGTTTATTTTAAAATGGTTAACGCTGTGTTCTTTGTTGGTCATACATTTATTTAGCGCAATATTGTTAAGTTGGGATATCGATATTTGGATGTTTTTAACGCAGCTATAACCATTTTAAAAATAAATGTCGCCGGTGTTCCAAGAGAAAATAACTAACTATATATATATATAATTAAATGGACAAAGTCCGACAATTATTTTAAGACATTTTTATGTTTATATATTTTTTTTAAGAAATGGACAAAGTCCGACAATTTATTTATTATAAAAAATAATCTTCCATGAAATCTCGTACATTCATAACTTATCTGGCGTATTAAATGTAAATGTAAATTATGAATGTACGAGATTCATGGAAGATTTTAAATTCTAAAAAATAATTTTTGAAGCCTATCTTCCCAATCCTTTGTGGCCGAAAAGGTTAGGCATAGTCAGCCTAAATGACGGTTCCGTATTCTGATGCAGGTTCGTAATCCTGTCAAAGGACGAAACATTTTATAGAATTGAAAATCTCGGACATTCAAAAGTAAATATATATTTTTCACCAAGTTCTGTTTATTATAAACATATATTTATATAAATATTGTATCTATAAAAAGAACGTTAAACATAAAAATGTCTTTAATAAATATTCTTTTTTTAGATACAAAAATTTAATCTAAATATATTTATTATAATTTTTAAATGAATTTTTGTCGTAGAGAATGTCCCTGAAACAAATAAAAATATGCATCCCCGACGGAATCGAACCTTTATTTTCCCACCGGAACCGTCATATAGCCTAACGTGCTTTTACCGATTTCGCCATAGAAGAGAGTTTCAGTTATAAAATCGATTTTACTGTTTGAATAAATACACTGTTTAATAAATAAACGGATCGTCTACTTAAATATGAGTATCCATTAAAACTAAAGTTTAAAGTGATAATATATATATATATATATATATATATATATGGTGTATTTAGGCAGCAATCCCTCTTTTATATATGTTTCGTTAAAGATGACTAACGAGGTACCGTGATTAGGATTTTTATTTAATTTTTCTTGTGTTCGTTTTCTTTTCTGAACACAAAATTTGTAAAAACTGTCCAAAGGTTCAGCATGTCCGAGCGCTTTCGGCTATCCCTTTAGCCATTATCAAGGATGATTTTATTTTTAGTTTTAACTGAATTTATGAGTAGTTAGGAAAACCGTTATTAACTAGTCTATGTTCAACATTACTGACTACTTTAAGGAAAAGTAGACGAGGTGCAGTCTCCTTATGAATTTTTATAGCAAATAAATATTAATATATATATATATATATATATATATATATATATATATATATATATATATATATATATTAAAATTATAGTTTCAGCTGGAGGTATTTTTATATAATGACGTGGTGAAAGTGTCGTTATTGTATTCTATGAGAACGTCTAAGAATGGGAGTTTATTTTTTTGACTCACTTCATCGGTAAAGATAAGGACAACGGTTTTTTCAAATGTGGTTTTGAGATTATCTATTTCTTGTTTATTTTTCGCTACAATAAAAATATCGTCTACATAGCGGATATATATTTAGGGTTTAGTGACTTGTTTAAATATCATGTTTTCTACGTGAGACATGTAGTAATTATAGAAATACCTATAAAAGGGGATTTCCCATAGTAACACCATTAGTTTGGATGTAGACATTGCCAGTATAGTCGTAAAAAGCTGCTTTGGTTGTGCATACATACATACATACATACATACATATATATATATATATATATATATATATATATATATATTATTTTATTATGCTAAGAACAACGGATTTTTACTTCATTTGTTATTTTCTCATTTTCATATATATATATATATATAATGAATATCAATTTTATTGATTATATTGGTATCGTTTTGTTGGCTTTTCATTCTTCAAATTTTATTAACCAGCCTATTATATCTACATAGATCCGAAGTGCTTTATTAAACTCATCTGATTTCATAAATAAAGTAAAGCCCGAAAACAAACACTCTCTACCGATTCCCGAAACAACCATCTGCATTGTATCCTAACGGAAACAAAGGCAATATATTTTTCGGAATTGGTTTAAAAAAAAAATAACAATAGGTCGAATTTATTCCATTACTTATTGTTATGTCCAAGGTTAGGACCATGAAAGAACAACACACAACACCAGAGTAGAAATAACAAAAGAATATATTGCACGAGAAATAATGCAAAAAGTGGAAGACTGTCATTCAATTGGTTGGGAGTGAACTACTATCAGCTCGTCTCGATTCAATACCGTTCAATACCGTCCGTCTCTTTGAGAGGCGTATATATATAGCGTTAGGAAGAGTTCATTCTGTCGGTTTAGGTAGGTACCATGACACTTATATATATATATATATATATATATATATATATATATATATATATATATTGATTTTATTATTATTAATTTTATTATCTCGAAATGTTTCAACCAACATCTCATTTAGGAAACAATTATTTGGATCATTAATTAACGAAAAGAAATAGTAACGAAAAATAAAGAGCAAAAAAAAAAAAAAATTTTTGCATGCTAAAATAACAAACAAGGTCTATACTTGTAACGATTATAATCAAATAACGTAAATAAATTAGCGAGGGACAGTTAAAATAAAATATCCCCAACAGATTAAGGGAGAAGGTTTTCTTAATCCTATACAGACTGATTCCAAAATCCAGACAAATGATTGTTTCAGGCATTGTATGAATGATTTTAAACCACTCTTTTGCATACGACTTCAGATACAGGCTCTATTCTCAACTAAGTTTTGAGCAATAGCCGATTCCATATTTATGGGGAAGATAACAATTTTATCTATCTTACCAATTCGTATTTTGGAAGGTACATGCTAGTTGATTCTTTATTTGCAATTTATTGTACGCCCCACATAACCAGCAGCACACTGGCAATTAAACTCATATACTAAATATTATATATATATATATATATAATTTATATAATTACACACACACACACATATATATATATATATATATATATATATATATATATATATATATATATATATATATATAGGATTGGTGTATACTGAATAAATTCCAATCACCAAAAATATTATTCTTAAAAGAGTGCTCAATACAGAGTAGAGCAAATATAATTTTTTCGAAAATTATCACATAAATATGTTATAAAATCACTATAAAAATAG
>CAHIKZ030003473.1:0-35000 GCA_903632075.3 Acanthosepion pharaonis | reverse complement strand
TACAAACATAAACGCAAACACTATAAATAGTCATCTATATATATATATATATATATATATATATATATATATATATTTTATAATTTAAACAAAACACAACATACATAGCCTGAAGATTTCGTTTAATCATAAAACAGACGGTCACCAATGGGTATTGACTTTTGAATTTACATACGCTCTATCCCTAATGTTGAACACTTTAACCCATAAATATACCATATACCTATATAATAATATATATATATATATATATATATATATATATATATCAACATTAGAGGTAGACTTCTGTTTTTAAAGTCTAGATGAAATCATTAACAAATTGACTTCTTGCATCTAGCATTCTTAAACCACTTTGCCTTTAATGTTTAGATTCTTTTATGATCACTTCCTATATATATATATATATATATATATATATATATAGTCTTAAGATGTTCCTATATTTATGGGATAAAAAAACTCAATATCAGAGAGATAAAATTTAATTAAATTTAAAAGTAAACATTTAGAATATCAACACTTCTGTTTATTTTTAAGTCTATTTTTAAGCCATATATATATGGATAATCGTATATATATATATATATATATATATATATATATATATATATATATATATATATTCAAATAATGATTAAGGACAGTAATTTTTATAATCCGGTGTTCTTTTTTAGTTATTTTTATTTTAAAAAAAAAGTGCTCAATGCAATTCAGTAGATTACTAAACATTATAAATTTACTTGGGTAGAAATATGGTTCCATCGCTATTTAAATCACCATTTTCAAAAAAAAGAAAAAAAAAAACTTATAGAATTAAAAAGTTAAACCTTTATCTCTGATTCATTTTTAAACTTTATCTGGATTAACCTATCTTGAAATTTACTGGGTTTATAAGCACAAAAAATCTTGATATTATTAAAACATTGTCAAGGTTACAGGAATTAAAATCAAACATTATAAACATACTTTGGTATATATATTCTTGTATATAGATTTAGAATTTAAGTTAAGTTAGGGTAAATGCATGTTTAACAAATGACAAAATCCGTTTTTTAAATCATGTCGACATTTTTTTTTTAAAGAAATAGATTTTTTTTTGAACTTATTATGCTGTTTAATTTCTAATTTTACACAAGAATACCCTATTAAGATTATTATTATAATATTTTTTTTATAAGAGATGATAGTAAAAACATTTTGAAATCTCTACAGAAAAGCTTTCATGTTTCAATACTATGATTGCATTTCTTCAGGAAATGGTATGCAACCGGTAAGATGAAATCTATTGTGTGTTGCAATTTCAAAATGTTTTTTTTTTTTTTAAATTATAATAATATATTGTTCTTTTTTTTATTGAGCACTTTTTAATAGTAAATGCCACGGACATTAATGATATAAAACCTTTTTTGCTGCCTGCAAAAATTTGTTATCCATTTAATTTTATGGAAATGGATGGTCTGATGAATTAGGATCGAAAAACAATAAGAAAATAAATTATAAATTTGGAGTATTCTTAAAGTTGTCTTTTCTTAATAAGAAATCATGTTTAACAGTTTATACGTTGAGTTCTAAATTAAAATAATCAATAAACATATATATATATATATATATATATATATATATATATATATATATATATATATATTATATATGTATATGTATATATATATATAATTCAAAAAATTCGATTGAAGATGAAACAGAACTAATGATTTTAATTTAATTATATAATTAAATTTGGAAATTTTTTTTTCGGCTTTTTAAACATTTCCTGAATTCCTGTGAGTCAAAAGAAAAACCAAATTTTAAAACAGTTAATTTATAATATTTATGCTCTGTAAATTGACATTGACCACTGTCTTGTAAAAATAAAAAATATCAATAAGAACACTGGATTATATATCTTACTGTTCTTTCTTTTTTATATATATATATATATATATATATATATATATATATATATATATATATATATATATATATATATATATATATATATATATAAGATTTTGTTTGAAAATGAAACAGACTGACACCATATATAGGTATGGATATCAGTGTCCATTTTTAATGAGTTAAATATCAAATATAGATCAAATAGCCTTAAATCTATTTCATTATATTTTGTATATATATAAATTGGGAAATTGATATGAATCCTCTTGTCCCTCCACCAGATATCAGTAAATAGGGGACAGACCAGGTTCTATAGCCTTGGATGACAACTGGTCTACATTTAGAAAGAAAATGGCAACCCTATATGCGGGAAAAAATCTGCCTCGTCAGTCGTGTATCGAAAGATACATGATCGCCTAAGCGTGTATCACGCATGGCATATAACGGACTGATATCAATATAACATGTTTCACTTTTATTATATATATATATATATTATATATATATATATATATATATATATATATATACTTGAAAAAAGATTATTTAAAAAATATTTGGCTGCAGGATTACGTCATAATAGACGATTTTGGTTTACTGCAGAAACAAATGTCAACCTACTTTTTAAAAAAAAATTTCAAATCAGTCATGTATCGAAAGATACATGATCGCCTAAGAGTGTATCAGGCATGACACATAACTGACTGAAATTTACTTACGTGCTAATACTCTTGGGAAAAGCATGAATCCTCTTTTTATTCCCCTAGATATGGGTAAATAGCAGGACAGACCGGGTTCTATAGCCTTAGATGGCAACAAGGTCTACCGCAAAAGAAAATTTTGCCTACTGCGGAAAAATTTACCTCGTCAGTCATGTATCAAAATCAAAGATACATTATCGCCCTAAGAATTCAATTTCGCATGGCACATAACAGACTGATATCAATATAACATGTTTCACTTTTATTAAATATATATATATATATATATATATATATATATATATATATATATATATCTTGAAAAGATAATTTAAAATTATATTTGGCTGTGGGATTGCGTCATAATATACGATTTGGCCAAGAAAAACTATGGATGTCTCTTTTGCATTCATTTTTTATTTTTATTTAAACATTTGTTCAAAATAGTTAATATAAGAACAATGATCCCCTCCTCTGTGTGTGTTTGCGTACACGTATGTGAATCCATGTACGTTGGAATGTATGCTTTGACGTTAATTTCCTTCCTCGCCAGCTTATTGTCATCTGGGTTTTTGATGGAGGAAGGGTTCCCTTTTTAGGAAGAGTGCGTCAATGTTTTTAAAATGAGTCAACAAACGCTGTCACGAGGAAAATAGAACAGAAAATTTTCTTTTTACGTTGCTTTAAAAAGGAAGGAAGGAAAGAAAGAAAGAAAGAAAAAAGAAAGAAAGAAATATTCAGAAAAAAAAAAAAAAAAAAGGATCTTTTTCAAGAAAAAAGATCTTTAGGAAAGAAGAAAGACATATTTAAAGGAAAAAGAATGAAGGAATGTATGTAGAGAAGAATGAAAGAAATTAAGAAGGCGGGTCGGAAGAAGGGAGAAAAGAGAAAGTTTAGGAAGTTAATTTGTGAAAAAAAATAGGAAATAAAGTACAAAAGAAAGAAAGGAGAGAAAGAAAGAAAGAGAGAGAAGAGAGAAGAGGCGTTATAAATGTCAGCCATTTTTTCTAAGTTAAATTAGAAAATTGAAAAAAAAAAGAACGAAAAACATAAAATGAGAAAATCATTCTTTTAAAGTCGAGAAAAGAAAGAAAAATAGAGAAAAAAAAGCAATCAGCCAAAAAAAAAAGAAATTCAAAAAAAAGAAAATTTTAAAAAAAAAAGAAAAAGAAAAGGAGACGGGATAAAATTATTGATTTTCATCTGCTTCAAGAAATGGAAATAAAAAAAAAAGAAAGAGGGAAATTAGAAAAAAGAAAGAAAAAAAAAAAAAAGAAAATTTTAAGAAAGAAAGAAAAAAAATGAAAAATTATAAATCATATTTTCAGCTTCAATCTGAAATGGAAGTAAAATAAGAAAGAAAAGAGAGAAATTAGAAACAAAGAAACAAAGAAAGAAAGAAAAAGGGATAGGATACGACGTCTGCTTCAGTGAAATGGAAGTAAAGAAGAAAAAAAGAGAGAAATTAGAAAGAAAGAATGAAGACCGAATAAGCAATAACATTTCTAGGAGCTTTACGTTTACTTCAATGAAATGGAAGTAAAGACGAAAAAAAAAAGAAAAATTCCAAAGAAAGAACAAAAGAAATAAAGGGATAGGGATATCCGTTTAAAATTGAAATGGAAGTAAAGACGAAAAAGAAAGAAAGAAAGAAAGAAAGAAAGAAAGAAAGGAAAAGGGATAGGATACGACGTTTGCTTCAGTGAAATGGAAGTAAAGAAGAAAAAAGAGAGAAATTCGAAAGAAACAAAGAAACAAAGAATGAAAGAATGAAAACAGAATAAGCAATAACATTTTAAGGAGATTACGTCAGTTTCAGTGAAATGGAAGTGAAGAAAATGAAGAAGAGGTTGAAGGGTTTGACAATCCCAATGGAAGTAAAAAAGAAAGAAAAGAGAAATGGAAAGCCAGGAAAATTAAGGCTAATAACGGCAAAGAAAGAGAGAAAGAAAAAGAAAGAAAGAACGCGTATAAGAAGTAAAAGGAATTTTAAAAGGAACAGATGTAGGAATGAAAGGAGAGAATTTAAGACGGAAGAAATGAATGAAGGAAGGAAGAAGAGAAGAAAAGAAACACTTCAAGAAGTTAGTAAGAAAGGAATGTAGGAATTAAAGTACAAATAAGAGATAAAGTACAGAAAAAATAAAATACAAATAATTGTACAAATAAACTATTTGCAAATAAATGATTAATAAATAAATCACGTTTACAAATAAAAATAAATTATTTGTACAAATAAAGCACTGAGTATATCTACAGAAATATAAATAAAGTACAAATAAATCAAGCACAAAAGTACGGCGTGCTTTACCGTTAGGCTACAGAGAGCTTCACAGTTCAGCAAGATTCTATTTTCGCCTTTACACAGGATCAAACTTCCTCCTACAAACGAGCACGTAAGTTGGCTCACTGCCGGAGAGTATATTTTCTTGAAGATTTCTTGAATGTGCAAGCCCATAAACGCAATACACATTATTTAGCGTAAAAATAAAATAGGGCGTCTACTTCAAGTACGAGTATCCACTAAATAATTGTTGAAGTAATAAAAAATCGGGTTAAAAATAACGCTATACGCATACACACGAGCACACAAAACACACACACACACACACACACACACACACACACACACACACACACACACAACACACATAATTTTGTTTATTTTTGCATCTCCCCACACTTTGTTTCAACAGCCATTTAGCCAGGTATGTTATCCGTTGTTTTTTTTCTCTTCCTCTTGTCTTTAATCTGTCTTGTGAGTATCATAGTTTCCAAGCTCTCTTTCTTCATTATCTGCCTTAGAAATTTAAACCGTCTGATGTTAAATATATATATATATTTGTTTGTATTGTCTTTAGAACTTCATCGTTGCTATCATGTTCGGTTCATGGTATTCTCATCAACCTTCTGTAGAGCCACATTACTTCAAGTTTTTCCTTAAATCTCACAGGAAATTGTCCAGCATTCACTGTCCTAGAGGAAGGCTGATATTCCATAGCAGTTCTGCACTCTTTTCTTTGTTTCTAACGATTTTTCCTGTTTCTTAATACTTTGCTTAGTTTTTGGAAGGCATCTTTCGCTATCCCCATGCACCTTCGGATTTCAATGTCACACTTTCCGTCTCTAATAATTGTTTTATTTTAAACGACTGACAACTTGCTTCTATTAAGTTAATTTTATTGTTATATATGTTCCGAGCACTTTCGACTAATTTATTCGCCATTTTTAATGATATTAATTTCAAGGACATTCATTGAGCCATTGCCAATGGTGTATAAATAGTTGGGTGGTAGACATATTTTTAATTCCCGAATACGGTCAGTACATTATGGCCGTATTCGCAGTTGTTGCTGTTAATTCTCTGTTTTTGGTTTTTATGCATTTGCGATAAAGGTTTCAAATATTTTTGGACACTTTGCAATTATAGGTGCATATCGCATTTATATTCTCGATGTGTATGTTGCGTTAGTTGGTAAGTTTTTGTACTACGTTACTTAAAGATCGAAAACTGAAAAAATAAAATAAAAAATAAAATAAATAAACAAAATGACAATAAAATAAGTAAAATAAATTAACCCAAACAAATTACCAAATCACACCCGCTAAAATAGACGAAATAGAATAAATAAATAAAAAAAAAAAAACAAAATCAATGAACCCAAATAAATAAAATAAATAATAAACAAATTAACAAACCATTATGACCAAAATATTAGTTAGATTATAAAAATCAAACCAAAAATCGGATAAAAACATCGCTATAACTGTTATTTAACGATAAAATAAATACTACGTTACTTAAAAATCGAAAACCGAAAAGAATAAATAAAATATGCAGTATGATAAATAAATAATAAAAAATAAGTAAAATAAATTAATGTAAATAAACAAACTAACAAACTGATCCCGATAAAATAACCTTTAGAAAAAACAAGTAAAGATAATCAATTCAAATAAAAAAATGAAGTAATAAACAAATTAAAAACAGCTCCCGCCAAAATAATAGTTAAAATAAACTACAGCAATCAACCCCAAAATTGAATAAATAGCTTTATCTTACAAAACCAAAAAAAAAAAAACTATTAAATAAGCGATATAAACAAATTTTTAGTACGTTAATAAAAACACCGATTAAAATAAAAAGAAATAAATATATAAAAAATAATAATAAATGAACATAAATTAAAACAAGCAAAATAATTCAACACAAATAAATAAATACACAAATAAACGACTTCCGGCAAAATAACCGTCAAAATAGACTACCCACAATACACCACTGACCTGTATATATAAATAGCCGAGAAAAAACAACAACACTAGTGGCCTGATGACTGCGTCTAGCATGAAACAGCCTGTCGCCTCTAAGTGTTGAATTCAATGTTCACTTTTATATATATATATATATATATATATATATATATATATATATATATATTACGTGTACGACAATGGTTTCACATCTGACCATGAGACCTGGATTTGATTTGTCAGGAATATATTTCCTATGTTATTTATAAATATATATATCGATCTCAGTGTGTGACGCGTTACCTTTGGAAAATGAATGAAAAATCAACCACTGGTTGACCCAAGATGTGAAATTAAGTAGACGGAACACTTGGGGTCCTTCGATAGCTGTGCTAGTATGAAGTTACAATTGCCCGCTAGATAACAAACTCTTTCTCAGAAAGATAGCATAGTTACAGTATAAACCACAAATTGTGGGTGTTGAATAAACACAAATGCGCTTGAGTAAAAAGGAATACGAGTGACCACACATACATACATATATATATATATATATATATATATATATATATATATATATATATATATATATATGAAGAAATATCGTTTTAATAAACCTATATTTAAAGGATAAAATTACAAATATCAGAGATATAGCCTATGTAAATATAAATATTTATAATGAACATTTATTTGTCAAAAATCCATTTCGATTTGACACAGCTGTTTCATTTTATTTTTTTCTCAATTTTTATACGATTGCGTTTAGCATATTAAACAATAATTAACCTTTGTGGAATTGACTTAATATTCACTTATATATATATATATTATATATATATATATTTTTCAGTTGATACGTTAAATTTTTGATATTGTTATCTGAGTTAATGCTCTGTTCTTTTAATTAATCCATTGTATTAATAATTAAAAATACCTCAATGGTGTTTCCGTATGGGATACAGGTTCGATTCCTGTCGAGGGACGTTTATTTTCTACGAAATTTCTCGAACATTCATTCAGGCCCGTAAATGTAATTAATACTGTTTAATTAAAGAACAGAGCATATACATTAAATATATATTAAATATTTGTCGGATTTAATCCAACTAAATCATTTTTATAGGACATTATTTAGATATAAGAGGACCGGATATAATTAAAAACACGGATATAAAAGAGAATTTTTTCTGGTAATCAAATTAGAAAAATTGTTAATGTATATAAATTATACCAAAACCGGATATAAGAGAAACACGGATATAAGAGAGATTTTATCTGGTCCCAAATTATAGCCTGTGTTAATGTATATAAATTAATAAAATTTGGATATAAGAAAAACACGGATATAAAGAAATTTTTTATCTGGTCCCAAATTAGAGCCTGTGTTAATGTATATAAATTAGACCAAACCCGGATATAAATTTCACGGATATAAGAGCTTCTTCTCCGGTTCTGACAACTCTCTTACATCCGGGTTACGCTTTTTATTAAATTAAACGCTATATTCTGTAGACACGTTAAATGTATAAGTAATATATATAAAAAAATTTCTCAGAGTTAAACTGTAGAAAGACAATATTTTATATATATAAATCACAATAGGAAACTGTTAATATTTTCGACAAACGCGTTTCGTACAATGGACGAAACGATTGGAACTGTTAAAGTTTTCCTATTTTCTTTTATATATATATATAAAATAAAAAATATATATATATATATATATATATATATATATATATATAAACTTGACATTTTTTTTTCCAAACAAAACTTTTATTCCATATGAATTTCATGGATGATTATGATACAAATCAAATTATAATAATAATTCTTTTAAAAATTTAAAATCCATTTCGGTAATAAATTTATTTCGATGAATATTTATCTTATCAGACCGACTACATTTTATGACTACATTTCATAAAAGGGAGTCGGTCTGATGAGGTGAATATGCATATTCATTTTAATTAAAATTTAAACCGGCAATTTCATTTTTGAAAATAATCTGGCAAATTATATATATATATATATATATATATATATATATATATATATATAGAGAGAGAGAGAGAGAGAGAGATAGAGAGATAGATATTTAGATAGATAATATTTTGTGGTAAATATACACATACATATGCAATCATATATCTAAAATATATATAAATATATATACATACATACATACACATAAAATATATATATTTGTATAAAAAAATAATTCCAAGAGGATAGAATCCAGGTAGAACTCAATGTCCAGGACAGATCAATTCCATATAATAAAAAACTTAAACATAATATTCCATGGTCGTAATTTTTTTTGTTGGAATTGTTAATAAAATTAATTTTAATTTGTAGGTCTGATGAATTGAATCGTATTTACGATTCCAATATAATAAATTATCACCATGGAATATTAGTGTTTAAGCTTTTTTATTTTATATATATATATATATATATATATATATATATATATATATATATAATATTAAACAATTTTCAATAAAAATGAAAAGTTTTGTAGAAAAGTAGAAAAAAGACCTGGCTTATCAAAAAGTAGAAAGTTCCTCCAGAAGAAATTCATAAACGTATGCCGTCTTTAAAAAAATGAGAACGAAATAGAAAAAGATAGAGAAAATGGAAAGAGAAGAACATTGAAGGAATGTAAAAGAAAACGTTACAACTCTCGTCATTTCTCGTTAATTACCGTTGTTCTCTCTTTCTCTCTATTTTTTTTTAAATTGTTTTTTTTAGCTTTCTTTACTTCAGGACCATTGTATTCGTCCTCAGATCTTGTCAATAAAAATAATGTGTAAAACAAACAAATAAAATAAAATAAATAATTAATTGCACGGAAAATAAAAATAAAACGTAAGAAACAAAACAAAGGGACAAAGACAAAACGAAAAAAAAAAAAAAAACGCAATTCATAGTCGAAGGAAGAAGCAATGTCACGTATTTTAAACTTTTGAGACTCTTGATAAAGAAGCGCTTCTTTCATGCGACCTTTATTTGGGGCTACAATCCTCTTAAAAAAAACGTTTCAAGGCTCAAGCAAAACTTTTTCACTTTTGTTGTTGAGCTGAGAACAATGATTCATTATAAAAATGATCAATTGTAGCAAATTAGTATAGGAGATAAGAAAACTAAAATTATAGAATTTACTTCGTTAAGAAAATATAAGTTTTCCCCAATAATATTTGCCAAAAAACCAAAACATTAACCTAAAATCACAAGTCAGATCGGAACTTTTATATGAAAGTCAACTGTATACAACGGCTTTTTCAGATCAATGATTAAAAAATGAATCCTGTAGGTCTTAGCCAGGACATTTCTTCTTCGAACCTCGGGGACTGGCGCTACAGAATCACAAACAAGGATCTGTACCAAATAACAGAAACCACATCACTTGAAGACTTTCAGCAGCAGTTCTTCTTCGAATCTTAGGGACTAGCGCTACAGAATCACAAAGAATTTTACCAAATAATAGAAACTACATGAGAACTTCACCAGCAGCAATAATTAAAATGGATAGTACATGTTACTCAAAGAGAAAATAATGACATATTCAAGATGTTGACATTCCACACTACTTCACACAAAAGCTTAGGAAGGAAAATTTTTTTTAATCCTGGAAAGAGCGATAGCAGCTAGTTAATTTTCTGAAAAATATTTTTTAGAGAAAGACTATATAAATTTGGAACAATAGTAGCACTAGCTGCTCGGTCAATAAATACAGAATATTTCCTTATAAGGAAACGGCTAATATTATCACTAACATTAGAGAATAGAACAGATACTATACTTCGTATTTACTTGACGCTACACGTTAGTAGTCTGTGACACAAGGTTACTTGAATGAGGAGACACCGAGCGCTTGCACCCGGGCCAGGTTCAAAAATAGACCAGCCCCAGCAATCGTCGAATGCGCTGGCACCGATATTACTACTGATCTCGCCTGTTTATTGCAATGAGGGAGGTATTGACGCGGGCAGCTGGTTCTCCAGAACCGAGAATCTGTCAATAATATTTTCAGACAGAGACGCAAGGTATTGTTGGTTGGTTGATTTTGTTTAGCGGCATATCAACACCTCTATGGGTTATTTAATGCTGAAATCTAAATATTTTGAACACAATTTTATGGCTTCAACTAAATATATACTATAAATAGGTATTGTTGGTTGGTTGATTTTATTTAGCGGCATATCAACCTCTATGGGTTATTTAATGCTGAAATCTAAATATTTTGAACACAATTTTATAGCTTCAACTAAATATATACTATAAATAGGTATTGTTGTTTGGTTGATTTTGTTTATCGGCATATCAACCTCTATGGGTTATTTAATACCGAAATCTAAATATTTTGAACACAATTTTATCGCTTCAACTAAATATATTTTGAACGCAATTGTACGCCTTCAACTATAAATAAAATGCGTTACTAGTCATATTAGTATAAAAATATATTGTTGATTATTCTACTATAAAATATATTGCTGGTCATCTTGCTTTACTGGTATTTTTACTAATGTACTTTTATACTTACCTATTTTTTACATGTTTTTTTGGTGGGTTCACTCTTTGCCCATAGCTGGTACCCTAACAGTTGCTACCACCCTGGGTCAGGGTGGACCTGAAAAGAACAGTAGTTGATCCACACTCCTCAAAACCTCCCGATTAGAGACCTTGCTGCCGGACGCCGTTTATCGTCATAGCCAGTACTCCTATCTTGAGTAGCATTGGCTTCTCAATCAATGAATGCCGAATGTTCCCTTATAAGGAAACAGTTAATATTACTATTAAAGTTACCACTTCATGCAGTTGTTTGACCTTCTCGGTAAATGATTTTCACCACACATTTATTAATCAACTTTTAACAATTCGGGGTTAGATTTTCTGGGGAAGAGCACATAATCTAACATGATAGAACAGGACCGATACGCTTAAACTCTCGGCAATCATCGTCGGCTTCCGGACACTTTCGTCTAACCAATTTAACTCACAAGACTTGGGTCAACCCGTGTTATGGTTTTCAGGAACTTCCCAACGGTGACAGATATTACCACCTCTATCCCAAGACAATGTTTTCAATCGGTCATGGTGAGATCCGAAGCCGGTTTTCATAATCGGAACTAACTAATATAACAACTCTAGTTTAGAGCTTCATTCGACTTATTCAGCTTTTACTTTATTTTATAGTAATGGATGGTTATAGACGAGAGGGGAGATGCTTATTTTATTACCAGGGTAACATTTTTTTTTTTAAGAATTTTAGTCATCGTTATTTTTTTAGGACGATCTATCACCGCAAGGGTCCAGGGTACTGGGTATTTTTTACTTTATTTTAGAGAGACATCATCTTTAGATAGATTGCTAACCAAAGATAAATATTTTCTATCTGCCCAGTAGTTGAGGACTAGCACAACGATCAACAGCTTTCGAATGGCCTCATCTGCCTAATCAGATGCTCATCATTTTTCTGCCTTGTGCCAGACTAAACGAATATTAGGAAATATCAATTTTTGCTGCCCGCCTACGACACACCATCTTATATACGGGTACGTTTATCCATGTTTACTAATACTTTTTTATACTAAAATTCACCTATTATAAGCCTCGAGAGGCTATCAAGATAGGATTATTGTTAAAAGAGTTTTATATGATAATCAAACTTTTGTAGGTTATTTCTCTCCAGAAAATATTTTTTAGAATGTAAGATTTTTTTTGCAGAGATAATAATGATTTAGTGATACAAGTCTTACTAATTAATCCATAGCTGGGGGAAAGATGTTTTAAATCTGTTGTGTAAGTTTTACTGCTTCGCCTGAAGAATAGGCTAAAGCTGTTAAACCTTGAAAAGCAGCAAAACATTTTATTGATTTATTTGTTTTCTATGGATAATCAAACCTTTGCAGGTTAATTAAAGCTAGAAAATATTTTTTTAGATTGTATGATTTTTTTGTGAAGATAATAATGATATTTAGTAGCAGACATGAAAAATAGAAAAGAGGTGTAAGACAAGGATGTGTCTTCTCACCGGACTTATTCAACCTATACAGTATTCTAAGAGAACAAGAAGTCCTACCAGGATTCATTATTGGCTGGCTCAACTTAACAACATAAGGTATGGATATAAAACAGTGCTGATAGCAGACACAGAAAGTTATAAAAACTCCTACAATGAAGGAAAGCGAGAAGAAAGGATGAATCATCAATTGCAAGAAGACAGAATGCATGGTTGTTAGCAAAAGGGTGAGTCCAGAGGACAAATTGTAAATCGGAGATACCAAAATCAAAGAAAAATCTCCTGAGCCGACCAAGCATAGAAATGAATACAATATGTAAAACCAGTAGTAAGGAGTGCCAGAGAAAAGCGATAATAACAACAAAAATTGCAATATGAGCACTGGTGAAAAATGGTTGCTGAAGACATTAGGTTTATAATACATATTCATACACAGATGTCCTCAAGGACACATGGCACAGTGGTTAAAGGATCCCAAAGAGTGTGAGTTCAATACCCGGCTAAGGCAGTGGAGAACTTTCAAAGAAAAAATTAACAGGAGATAACTGATAACTGACATCCGTTAAACATGGCACGTGGAACTAGAACAGTCTATCCCAGTGAGCGAAATAAAGGGTCCAGTTCGACATTCCAACCTCCTGAAGAAGGCCGGAGCGTATAAAGGCCGAAACTTTGTAATAAATATGGCGACAAAGATGAGGGCAATAGCCCGAATAATGTAAATAATGTCTGTAATACCTCATCTCAGAAATATAGACAGATACCAATATCAATCAAGTGTGGAAAATATCTGGGAAGTGTTTTAACAGAGGACGGAATGTGGCCCGGGATATGGTTTCCAGACACTTCCCCAGCACTGAGATCATCTCATCAGGTAAATATCCGGAAGATAAGCTTCATGGTTAGATTCGAAAATTCAGAACGTTTTTACCATTCGACCACGCGCGTTATACATAGACACACATGTTCAGATGAGCTGTTCTCTTTGGTGCCTCGTCTGCACGAATTTAACCGTGCTACTAGACTGGCACCTAGGTCTCTCAATTTTTTTCCTGTCTTATGTTCTATTCTAATAGTTTATTTTCTCGCACTTCTTACTTATGTAACTCCCTTCCGATTTCTTGCTTCCCTTCCAACTACAATCTTCAAAAACTTAAACGCAACATCAATCGCCATCTTCTGTCTTCTTGAACCGTATTCTTTTATTGGCCTTTCTATTCACGTCTTCTGACTAAAATCTTGGCGTTCTCTTTTATACTCGGTAACACACCGCGTCCTAGTAGCGGGGGGGGGGGAGTACAACGAATAATCACTCTCTCTTTCTCTCTCTCATTCTCTCACTCACGCTCTCTTTCTATATATATATGTGTGTTAGTGTGTGTGTGTATAAATTATTTTCAGATTGAGTAGATCTGCAAAGAAAAAAAATAAAGAAAAGCTAAGGGGAAAATTGTTCTCAGCCAACGCGTTTTGTCCTCTGAGAGACTTTGCCCTAAATGAAGTCCATTAGAGACCCTTGTCTTTTTATACTTTTCCGAAATGACGAAAATATCAGAATATTTGGTGGGTTTGTACTTTTGGTAAGTCTGAGAACATTTTTAGCACTTCATTATATATATATATATATATATATATATATATATATATATATATATATATATATATGTAGACATTAGGAAGTAATTGTGATTGTGTTTCATTGTGAGATTCTTCATACACGAGTACATGACTATCTATCTTAAATGTCTTTCCCACTGGGAGAAGTTAAAATTTAATTTATGAAATCCCGAACAACAATATATATATATATATATATATATATATATATATATATATATATATATATAAGTAACATGTGTGTGTGTGTGTGTGTGTGTGGTGTGTGCAGAAATATGCTGAAATGCATCTGCTTTCGCACTTTCAATACAACTCTCATCTGATGATTACCCTGGGGTCAGGTATGCTTTCAGCCTAAAACACATACACAGGCCACCCCCCAACATACTACGCCTCACACCCGCACGCACTCACTCATACGTGGTACTGTGTGTTTGCATGTTTTCATAAAACCATATATATACATACATACATATATATATATATATATATATATATATATATATATATATATATTATATATTGGTAAGACAATAATGCCACAAGGATGCAAATGGGTTACTGCGAAAAGAAAACAATAAAAAGACTTTAGTGAGGAAAAAGGACAATAGAAGAACGGGTTCCAGGATGCCAGAAGATGAACACACCCACCTATACACCCACCCAAACATGCACACACACACACACACACGCGCGCACACACACACAGACACACACACACACACACACACACACATATATATATATATATATATATGTCTGGCATCTCATATCCTAGGATGACTGAATACTAGGACGGCTAGCCAATCCTTGTTGCAGACACATGCTCAGACACATTTGTATTTGTTCAATTTAGTTACAGTTTATTTAAAAAAATTCAAAGCAACGACAAACTCGTGTTGCTTTGAAATTTTTCATGCAACAAAAACAGACTATCATTATTGTTTTGTCCGTGTATTGTTTAATATATTGAAATGTAATTGTCATCTTTGATAATGGTTTATGTAAGCCGAAAGCTTAGATAGGATTAAAAAACATGTATCAATATGGTGATTTCGTTTCGTCTTTCAATGATAATGTTATTAAGCTCATCAGACTATATGAAAGGAACCCACTTTAAATAAATAGACAAAATTTGTCTATATTATTTAATGAAAACACACATCAAACAAAAAACTTGCTGCCTATATATATATATATATATATATATATTATATATATATATATATGTGTGTGTGCGCGTGCGCCATATATATATATATATATATATATATATATATATATATATATATATATATTATTCTAGGATCACTTTCCAACTTATTTAAGATGATCTTCGCCCTCTCTAAACTTCTAAGGTTCCACACACATTTTCAGGTCTTTTTTCACTGCTCATTGGACTGTTATAGGTGAAAGACCTTTCTCACGTGTCAAACGTCTTATGGATTGAGTTGGATCTTTTCTAATCTCTTTAGCTCTAAGATGAAATGATGATCCCTCTTACTGTTTTGACCTCTTGATCCAGTTTTCGTCTCTACTCTTCCCTCTTTTTTTTAACTTATTCATCGTTTCCTTCATTGTTCTTCAATAGACTATGAAGATGAACACCGGGGTAGGAATATTAGTGCCATTACTGAAGGCCCGAATGATCTTTTTCCTCTCACTATTGCTCAGTTGGGAAGACAGTGAGGCTGACACAAAACAATTTTAATCTGTTCTCTTTCTAGCTTAATAACTCAAAGGGTTTTTCAGTGATTCTTACGACAAGTCGTGTCAAGATAGATTAAACGTTTTATCTTTAAACCTAGGAAAAAGAAACTCAATTAGCTTAGCGGGGTTTTAGATATTAAACATTTTGTGAGATGAAAAATTGTCCATTGAGGTTACACGATTTGGACAATTTTGTTTTTACACCCGGTGTATGTATATTAATCTGATATATTTCTATTACTTTAATCCAGAGGTTCTCATTAGGGTCCATGTAATTTGCATAGTGGAATATACCGACGTCCACAATATAAATATGGTTGGTACCGGGAAGAGAATTTGGTGGAGAATCAATGGTTGGTACCGGAAGAAGAGGGATTCAACCAGGAGACTCTGCCCGACTGCGACTCAGTCAACACATTCTCCAGGAACGGTCTTACCAGGAATATACAAAAAGACTATATGTAAATATTGTGTACACTTTCTTGTTTCAATACATTTTGTTCTAAGTACATTTTGTGTTGCATTATTATTCCATGCATTAGTCAAGTTTCAACAAAAATAAAGCACAGTTCTACGTTATTTGCTTTTCCAATATTTGATCTTCTTGAATCGAATTTAAGTGTTTCTTAACTGTTATCAAAAGTTCTGACTTGACATTATTTATTGAGATTCGGAATATTGTCCTCGTCCTTGTCGCCATATTTTATTACCGTTTCGGCCCTTAGATCTGTTACATTTTTCCAGAAGAAAATTAAATCTTGGCAAAATTTATATTATTCGGAATATTGTCCTCATCTTTGTTGCCATATTTATTACAACGTTTCGAAATCTCCTTTCAGTATCTGTCTATATGTCTGAGATGAGGTATTATGTACGCTATTTACATTATTCGGATTATTGTCCCAGATCTTTATCGCCATATTTATTACAACGTTTTTAGCCTTTTCAGTATCTGTCTATATTTCTGAGATGAGGTATTATGTACACTATTTACATTATTCGGATTATTGTCCTCATCTTTGTCACCAAATTAAAACAATGATCATTTAAATTAAAACGCTCCGGCCTTTATATCAGGTGGTTGGTATTTTCAACTGAAATATTTTTTTTGAATTCACTTTTTATTGTTTTAATTCCAATAATGCCATGTTTAATGGATGTCAGTTATCATTATCTCCTGTTAATTTGATAATTGAAAGTTCTCTTTGTAAAACCTTAACCGGGTATTGAACTCATTTTATTTGGTTCCTATATCATTGGATCTAACCAACGCCTTTATCCACTGTACCATGTTGTTAATTTATGGGTATTATAGATCTAATGTCTTTAGGTATGACCATTTTTACCAGTGCTCATATAAATCAAATATTTGCTTTATCAATGACATTGTGAAAATAGGTGATCTTAAATATCATTAACATATTTTCCAATACAAAAGAAACTCGCTGAGCACAATCAACCACAGGGTTCTCATTCAATAAATATGCAAACTTTTACTGCGTTTTCCTCTTTGAAAATCTTTCATGTTTCAATACTTTGACTGTACTTCTTCAGGCGATGGTAAGTAACTTATCTCTGATTAAATGATTTTTTTTAAATTTAAGAACAAAAAAATTACCTCTTTTCCGAAAGTTAAAGTTGGGGTGAGGACAAGGTCATATTAGAAATAGATTTGTTTCCTGTGCCTTGATTAACCAATTAAATGTCAGATTTACGCTAAATAGAAAAGTAATCTCAGAGAGTGGATTCATATTGTAATGATTATTTTTTCATGTCATTCGATAAACCGGAAATAAATAGAAAAGGTCATCTTTGGCGATTGCAGATCTGTTCTCTACAACAGATAAATATATATATATATATATATATATATATATATATATATATGTATATGTGTGTGTAAAAATGAGAACGAATAGAATCCAATTTTCCAATTCCGACGTTCGTAAAAATTCAATTTAAAAATTTGGGCTGAATAATTCTTTGAGTAATGTCTATTAAAAATATAGATTTTTTCATATTACATGAAAAACATAAAATAAATTTAATGTCACCATGTTTCAAAAAAAATTCACACATCTCAAAGGCGTTTTAATGTAAAATAAACTGGTTTTTATTAAATTTTCAAAAAATTTAAAACCACATTTGCCCTTCTTTCACCAGAAAATGAAATACTTTGGAAAAATTATTTTTTTTATCAAAATGAAATTTTTATTTTTTATGGATTAAAAACCACAAAAAATTGGGCTTTTAAAGCCAAACATATTCTTTCGATTGGGATGAAAAAATCTAAATACTGGAAAGGCTCGACGTTTTTTAATTCAATTTTTAATATTCAAGAATGTTTTCAAAATGATTTAACTGTAAATTTATTTCCTGTATAAATAAGCAAGAAAAATCATTTATTTAATTAAATTTTTTTAAAATTTCTCTCTCTCTCTCTCTCTCTGCAAAAAATGTTTATATATATATTTATTGTGTGTGTGTATTATATATATATATATATATATATATATATAGATAGATAGATGAATATGAATTTTTATAAATCAAAGTTTTTTTTCTTAGGCAGTTACGTTCAAATTTTGAACCGTGGCATTTATTATTTCAACATTTTATGAAGCTGAGGTTTTAACATGAATTTTCTGTTAACATATATTTTTTCCAAATCTTTACCGTTTTTTGTTTTATAACACATTTATAAATTTAATTTTAGATTAAAAATCGTAACTATTTTCAATTTCGTTCCAAATTCACCATAAAAGCCTTATAAAATGTATAAATTTTGTCATGAATTTTTTGTTTTTGTATATGGACAAGATTTTTTTTTATAAACAAAATTTATTAAAAATCTTGTGCCATCAAATAAGACCTTCATTTACTTCAAAGGGAAATTCTACTGAACAATTTCGCTATATTATAATGTAACATGTTATCCAGTGCAGAAGTTTTCGTGCCATTTTCAGTAAACAATGCAAATTTAAAATATTTTGTCTTATAATTTATGCCTATATTTTTTTTATTATGTTATATATACTTTTATTTGATTGCTTATACACACGTCCGCATTGAAAGTCTTTGGTCGTGATGCTTGTCTCATTATCAAAATTTAAGTGATTGTCTTTTATAATTCAAAAAATTTAAGATAAAAATCTCTCTCTCTGTATATATATATATATATATATATATATATATATATATATATATATATATATATATATATATATTTATATATATATAATATATATATATATTATAAAATATATATATTTTATTACTTTTTTGGTAATTATTGCACTCAATTTGAAAGTTGTAGTTTGACATGATTAACTTAAAAAAAAAAAAAAGATTTTTTCCAAATCGTTACCGTTTTTTTAGAAAAAATTTAAAAACGTGTTTTTATTAATTCAAAAATAGCATTGGAATTTCATTCCGAAGATCAGTTTAAAGTCTTATAGCAAAAACCATAAAAATGTATAATTTACTTAAATAACAAATTGTATATGGACAACATTATGCATAAAAAAACACGTTATTACTAAATCATTGTGCCATCAAATAAGACCATTTATTTCAAAGGTAAATTATACTGAACAATTTAGTTATATTATGATGTAATATCTTATACAGTGCAGTAGTTTTATTGTGATTTTCAATAAACAATGCAAATCTAAGACATTAGGGTGTTATATACATTTTTACTTATTTTTTTTGTTTGTTTTTATTAATTATGATTGAACAAATGATTTAACAAATCTTATTTGTTGAGTAGCCATTTTTAGAATCTTTTACAATTTTTTTTTTAAACAGTTTTTACTTATTCACTTATAGATTACAGTAAAGAAAAATTGCATATTTTGCTTGTAGTGATTCATAATTAGACTTCCGATTTGAATATATTTTCCATTCAATGAAACTGATAGAAAAGCTATCAAATTTATTTGGATTTATTCTTGAAATAGTAAAATTTTCAAATCAGTTTGTCGGCAAAAACCTGCAGAAAAATATCAAATTTCTCAACATTTTCTAAAGACAAATTTAAAATTAAATGCTAGTCCTCATTGGTAAAAATATATGAAGTTATAACTAATTTTTTTAAGGCAGGACTTTTAAACATTAAACCCCATATGTAAAATGAAAATTGAAACTCTTAATCTGGAGTTCTTTATATATATATATATATATATATATAAAATAAAAAAATTAAAACTAATATTCCAAAATTTATAATTTATTACATTGGAATCGGAACCAAAAATTATAATTTATTACATTGGAATCGGAACCAAAAAAAAGAGTTCGCAGATTTCTAGATCTGATCTATGAATTGGATCGTGATTACGATTTCAATGTAATAAATTATAACCATGGAATATTAGTGTTTTCCTTTTATATTGTTTTCAATTTCTGTCCTGGACATTGAGTTCTACTTGGATTCTATCCTCTTGTAACAGATATCGCACAAAACATAACGTACATACATACACTATTATTTTTAAAAAGTCTTTTCCGGTGGCTTAGGTTCTCGTACGAAATTTCATCAAACGATCTACCCCAAGGAATATCAGGTACTGTAAAAACAAGTGGGTGGTGTAATGGATAAAATGGTTCGGAAATGGAAATCGAAGATCTTCCGATTTCCAGTTGGGTTTTTTTGATCTTTTTATTTTAATATCATTGGGAAAAGCATGAAAAAATTT
Organism: Acanthosepion pharaonis; assembly: GCA_903632075.3. Classification (NCBI taxonomy): domain Eukaryota; kingdom Metazoa; phylum Mollusca; class Cephalopoda; order Sepiida; family Sepiidae; genus Acanthosepion; species Acanthosepion pharaonis. Next base: position 14,088 of record CAHIKZ030003473.1, on the reverse strand, counting down.
TCAGCTATCCACCAACTATGAGTTAATTAGTAAAAATTTTGTATCAGTAAATCATTAATATCAAAATTAAAAATCAAAAAAAAATGATCTGCAAAGGGGTGATAAACTGTAAAAAAAGAATCAATCGAAGCGGGAAGTCCTTTTTTAGGCATTGGCAATGCGATTCGTTCTTACTTTCTTTCTTTCATTTTCTCACTGAAACCAATTAGCGTCACTGATACGTCTTTTCCGTCTTTCCACTCGATCAAAACGGTATAGACTATTATTTATCAAAGTTTGGTAGGAAAAAACGGACGTGAAAATACGGAAGGAAACTCTAAGAAAACCATTTATTATCAGTTTATCTTTTTAGTGTGCAAATTTTCCTCAAATCAAAACAGAATGGTCCATTATTTATTTCTGACAATGGCAGGTATAACTAAATTATTAACTAACGGAGGAAAAAGCGAAATTATAATTGTTATGGTCCGGTTCCTTGTACCACGGTGATAGTCCAAGGTAGAACCAATAAAGAAGAACTCAAACACAGGTATGAAATAACACAGATATATTACAAACAGGAATATATACAGAGAAGTAGAAGTGTTAGTATGAACAATCAGGTTTAGTAGAGAGAACAATGTAGTCTCGACCAGTATCACTATTCCAATGTCTTGCAGTAATTGTCTGAACGCGACTCTGTTTCGGACTGCCTCTGACTGGACTCTTGACTCGACTTGAACTACTGACTCGATATTCATGTCACCACCATATTCAGTCACCCACCACTGGGGCATCATGTGACATAAGGTCGGTTATTTATTGTGGGTTCTCCGAGCCCGTGGGCTCGGCCCAAAAATATGCCCATTGAACCCGTATAAACGGGTTCAGGGCCGGTTTACCTCCCCGAACGAGACTCCGCCCCTCGGCGTAGCCTCGTTCGGGTTCCTCTCCGCCCGAAGGCAGAGAGTTCAACTGAACAGTCGGTTCAGAAGTGAACTACTGGCTCGACTTGAACTACTCCTGAGGCGCAGTATTTATTAAGTATGGAATAGTTCATTATTATTATTATGGGTACGATCCCATAACAATAATATGGTCTGAATTTATTTAAAATGTCTTAATAAACTGTCATATTTAAATTATAGTAATGGGATAATTAATATTTTAATCAACTAGTTAAAACATTACTTTAATTGTTATAAATGTAATAAGTTAGCATTTAGATAATTATATTACGTACGAGGTGTTTGTTCATCTCGTATTAATAAAATATGGCAACAAAGGATGCCGTATGACTTTTCTTCTATGACCGATTTCCGATGAGTCTTTCCGGTCTCTCCAATGTCATATATTCTTTAAGGAAAGACGTCCTTGTAAAAGGAAGGCCTAGAAAGCCAAGTAAATGTGACCTTGATTTGCGATTTGCAGCAAGAGCCAAAAAGGATTGAGTTCTTGATGAAGGTAGGTGTAGAGAAAATAATAAACATTAAAGATGACAGCGAACAGGTGGTTTTGCAATACAACTACCCGACGTCAGTACGTCAGTATGTACGCATGTACGTATGTATGTATGTATGTATGTATGTATGTATGTAGCTCATTCTATTCATTGTGTATATATATGTATGCATTATGTATCTCAGGTTGTTCATTATCTATCTATCTATCTATCTATCTATCTATCTATCTATCTATCTATCTATCTCATTCCGTTCATTATCTATCTATCTATCTATCTATCTATCTATCTATCTCATTCCGTCCATTAGGAAAATTATCTATCTATCTATCTATCTATCTATTTAAAAATCATTATCTTTTTGGCTAAAAAATTTTGAAGAATGTCGTTTTTGACGTTAAAATACGTCAAAAAATGACATTAAAAACGTCATTATTTTTTACAACCTAATATATCATTCCGTAAATTATATCTATCTATCTATCTATCTATCTATCTATCTATCTATCTCATTCCGTTCATTCTATTATCTATCTTTCTATCTATCTATCTATTTTAGTTTGTCATCCCAATCAGGTGTAAACCCATATTCCTTAACACACACACACACACACACACACACACACACACACACAATTCATTTTTGTACACACACATATATATATATATATATATATATATATATATATATTCATGAAAATCTCCAAAGAATCTACCTGGCGATTAAAATAAATATTAGAAATGAAAATTCAAACTCTGATTAGACCTTTACCATATATAGATTGCGCATGCTATTTGAAAATACTGTTTTAGCCAGCCATAAATGGGAGACGTCTTAACCTGATGTTACGCGACTTGCGCCTCATATTAACGCCCTCATTTTTCTTTCAGACGTATCGAGAGCCTTAACAGGACAATTTCTAATGTTACACTAGAAAAGAAAATTTCACTATACATTGGCTCGAAGCACAGCGACACAATTTTTTTTAAATTTCTGAAAGTCGTCAATCTGGTTGGTTCTGCGCGAGCCTTCAACACTAGAATCAAATCGTCGCAGGGTTTGGCTGTTAGGTCCTAAGAACTGAGATACTGGTCCCGCATACATCGGAAACGAGAAAAGATTCAGAGTCAGCGAGAGATAACGAGTGGGAGAGAGAGATGGAGAAAAAGATGAGAGAAAAAAAAAGAAAGAAAAAAAGAAAATTTTAGAAAGAAAGAAAAGAAAAAAATCAATTGACTTCTAAAAAATAATATAAATTATGCACATTTCATTTTTTGATTATGTTTTAAATAAAAAGAAAATTTTTTTTTTTTTTTTTTCTAACACATTTTTAAAATAGACGTTCAGGCCATTTTTGGCACTATTTGTCATCAGAATCACTTAAAAAACCCTTTGAGTTATTTAGCTAGAAAGAGAACAAGTTAAAAACGCATCCTGTCAGCCCCACTGACTTGCCAACTGAGCAATAGTGAGAGGAAAAAGATCATTCAGGTCTTCAGTAACGGTACGAACATTCATACTTTGGCTTCCATCTTCAAAGTCCGTTCAAGAACCATCAAGAGAAACCGTCCTGGGTATGAGGATAAACTACATCCGCGTCCTGGGTAAGACGATAAACTACGTCCAGCAGCAAGGCCTCTGATCAGGAGGTTTTGAGGAATGTGAAACCACCTCTTAATTGCTGGTGTTCCCAGGTCCACCCCGACTCGGGGTGGTAACACCTGTTAGGGTCCCAGCTATGGGCAAATAGTTAACCCCAAAACTGGGGTAAAAATGGGTTTTAATACCAGAAATACTTTGTAAAAAAAAAAAATTATTATCAGCAATAAATTTTTGAAAAAAAAAAAAATTACCAACAATACGTTTTAGAAAAAATATTAACAGCAATACATTTTTGAGGAAAAGAAATATTACCAGCAATAATTTTTTTAAAAAATTATTACCAGAAATAGATTTTTGAAGGAAAAAACTATTACCAGAAATAGATTTTTGAAGGAAAAAAAAATTAATACCAGAAATACATTTTTCAAGGAAAAAATTATTACCAAAAATACATTAATAACATTATCATTGAAAGACGAAAGAAAATCACCATCTTTATACATGTTTTATTCTTAATACTTTCTAAGCTTTTGGCTTACATAAGCCATCGTCGGAGATTAAAGATTGTAATTTTGTTTGTGTTCATGGAAGATTGCTATGCAACAATAAATTTGTGCATATGAAACGCAGGAAGTAAATATCACATTGCGGTTCATGACGTCACACGACCACGCGAGAAAAAAATGAAGAGAGGTGTTAAGTATGAAAATATATATATATATACCTTCTCATTTAAACTTCTCTGATTAAACAATTTAGACATTGTGTTTATCTTCAATAAAATCCTTTCGTAATTACCTATAAGCTTTCTTGTTTCATGATTAAAGACGCCAAGATAGGTACTGTGGTTATATTTATTCATTTTTATTTGTTCTGGGTACTTTCGATATTTTACACTATCATCATCGCGGTTTTAAAAACAAGTACATTATAACCTTCTATTAAGAATTCAATTATTAACTAAGTTACCACCCTTACACACAATTTTTTTTAGGAAATTGGCGTTACGTTCACGAGCATATTCACAATTGTAATTATTTATATTTATTTATCTTTATTTTTTCCGAGTACTTTCGATATTTTACAGTATCATCAATAAGGATTTTAATTGATAAGACAAATGATTCTGTTTTTCTGAAATAAGTTTTACTTTTCCGTTTAAGACATTCACAGTTCCGATCATGCTTAGAAGACACAAAAGCTGGCTTTAAAATTTATGCTGTAAGAGAAATTCTTTGCAGATAAGTAAGCACATGTCTAAAATTGTTTAATCATAAATATAAAAATGAATATATATATATATATATATATATATATATATATATATATATATATATATATATATATACACGTTTCATTAAATAATATAAACAAGTGTTGTCTATTTATTTTATGTAAAATTTTTTCGTAACTTCTGATAAGTTTGATAACATTATCATTAAACGAAAAAGAAATTCACAATATTGATCCATATTTTTTTTAATATAATCTAAGCTTTCGGCTTACTCAAGCCATTATCAAAGATGTAATTACAAACATATCAAACAATATACGGACACGACAGTGATGATAGTCTGTCATTGTTTAGTTTACATAGTGGATCACTAAGCAACGATGAACACGCGCATATAAGACGCTAGAAGCGAAAATCGCACCGCATCTCATGACGTCACACATGACTACACGAGAGTGAATTGGAGAATGAAATAAGGAAAGCCGTTGGTATAATCAATGGCTTCTGTTACCAATTATAGAAATTATAGACATTTAAGAATATTTGTAGAGATTCCATAGTTGATTTTGTTTAGGTTGGGTTTTAACTGTTTGATGTATAATGCTTCAAGTATTTTTAGTTTTTGTCTATTGTTTTCATGTCGAAGTATAGTTGTGTTTTCGACAAGTATTTTACGGAATTGTGTGTGCGGGCAGGCATGTTGTTTTAAATATATATATATGCGCTGCCAGAATATATGGAATATGATAAAAGGAAAAAGAATTTTACCAACATGTTTCTTTCCTCTTTTGTACATTATCAAGTGAAATGTAAAGATTTCATTTTGCAGCATAATATTTAGTGTGATCAACAATAGAACAAGGTACTCGGCCATGATGACATCGTGCTAGTACAACCCAATTTCACTTACAAGGCTTGGTTCAGCCCGTGCTACACCACGCTGCGATCCAGTCCGATACCGTCAGAAAGTCTCCTTGGTGAGATTCGAAAGCGGGTCTTACGGGTAGAATGCGAACGTTCTATCCATTCGGCAACGCTCAATAAACCCTAATTGCAAAAAGTCAATGTAACTATGAAGGATTTTTGAATTCAATTTCATCTGACAACTTTACCTGACACACACACACACACACACACACACACACACACACACACACACATATATATATATATATATATATATATATATATATATATATATATATATTTGTTTGAATAAAAACAGACCACGTTAAGATTCCATGTAATAAGCTATATAGGGTTTACCCATATGGAATAACTTATTACATGGAATCTTAACGTGGTCTGTTTTTATTCAAACATATCTGCTCTGAATTTTACATTGAGCTCTCTGGATATCATCCTCCTCAGGTCTACCCATACGGATTACCTAAGTTTGCATAAACTATATATATATATATATATATATATATATATATATATATATATATATATATATATACACACTACAGTTCAAAAAAGTAATGTAATTTAATGCCTAATAAACAAAAGTAATTGTTATTTGAAGTCTTTTAATTACTTATTTGTTTATATTTATTTTTTATAAATGTAAATATTATTTATTAGTTTATTTTAATTTGATAAATTATTTACTTATATATTTATTCATTTTGTAAACGAGTTCGCGAGAAAACGTTTTACTTTTGTCTTTATTCACATCATCTTTTTACAGATATATTTTATTTTCATCTGACTATTTACACACACACACGCACACACACACACTCGCGCACCCACAGATACACACACACATATATATTGGAGAATTTTTCACTTTGTCATAGTTTTTTTCGCATATATATATATGTATATATATATATATATATATATATATGTATATATATATATATATATATATATATGTGTGTGTGTGTGTGTGTGTGTAATTCATTATATATATTTACATATATATACATATATATATATAGAGATAAATTACTCTCCCGTCGGTTTCGACGTATGAGGATCTGACAGCTTAATTGATTCAGTTATGAAATTTTGTGCGATAATCTTAAGTGGCACTTAAGACCCGCTAGTGATTTACAAAGGAGGCCGCATATGGAGCAAGAGTGAGGATCATGGGATGAGATCACTGTTAGATTGGCTGACCTTTTAGATCTTGCTCCCGACTCTTGAAGACGATTCAGAAAAGCAGATTGAAAACTGCTGCGTCCACTAAAACACGTTGATCTCCATTCTACCCGCTCAAGGCTAAGAAAATATATATATATATATATATATATATATATATATATATATATATATATATATATATATATATATATATTTATACCTAAGTTTTGATGTGCGACTTAAGTTTCGTTTCTTTTACTGAAAAATTGTTTGGATTTTGCAATACTCGATTTATTCAGACATTCACTGACCTTTGAACTTTACAATCAAAAGAAATGCTCAAAATGGTGGTCCCTTGTTACGGTGAACTGCTTAGGCAATGTTGGCCAAAACATCCAATGGCATTGCGGCACATGCATTTTTAATTTCTTGTCTAGGAAATAAAAAGGCTTAAATACTAATATTCCATGGTCATAATTTATTCCATTAGAATCGTTAATACGATCCAATTCATCAGACCTACAAATTCAAAAAGAAAACAGAAAAAAACAACTCCGGAAATAAAAAATAAAATTTAGTGAGAGTGTATGTATGATTCCTGGGACGAATGTTAGAGTAAATGAAAGCTACAGGGAGGGAGGGGTTAACGAGAGAGAAGAACAGAAAGGTCTAAAGATAAAGGGGATTAAAATTTAACAGAGAGAAATTTTAAAGAGGGGAGTTAAAACAGTTTAAGTGAGAGAAATATGCATATTCTCGGATGTCTAATACATTAAAGATGTAACCGGAAAATATGTGACATACACACACAATAGACGATATAATCTTAAAGATCAGAAGATGAGAGAGGGAGAGGAAAAGAAAAGAAAAAGGGGGTGGGGATATATATATATATATATATATATGAGGTGTCTGATTGCCTTCCAGTTTTTATTCAGTGTATTTTACAATATTCTTTTATTCGCAATAGCATTTTACGGATCGGTTATGTTCTAATGTAGATATTTAAAGGGGCATATAGATAGCGAATACATATTCTGCCTTGTAGTATATCAAAGGAAATGATTCCTGGATATTTTAGAAGAATCGAAAGTAAACTGTAGCAACAATTAAGTTGTATTCTGTAAAAAAAGATCCGTTTATTTTTCACTGGGAAATTTAAAATGTCTGTTTTACAAATGTCATGTTGAAAGTTTATGGTCGGCTGTCTTTTCGGTCGGCATATGTGAAATATGATTCGGATTTAAATATTTCACTCAAATTCTTGAAGATACTTTTAAAAATCTATCTATCTATCTATCTATCTATCTATCTATCTATCTATCTATCTATCTATTCATTCAAAAATTTTGAACTACCAGCGTCTCTCGTTCCTGCGCATGTGCAGTCAAAACAACAACAAATCCAGCTCGATGATGTCCTAACCGATGAAACAGGTTACAGAAACTCCACCACAAAAATTTTAAATACATCTATCTATCTATCTATCTATCTATCTATCTATCTATCTATCTATCTATCTATCACTGTCTGTTTATCTAAGACCGTTCATATCTTTCCATATCTATCTGTCCATCTAGCTAATATCTATCTATCTATCTATCTATTTAAATTTATATATCCGCCGAATTATTAGAAAATATGTTAAGAAATTAAAATTGACCTTGTTAACCGAAATGCTCCTCTTTGGCTAAATCGGTAAAGCACATCAGGCTATATGATGGTTCGGTATAGGATGCGGGTTCGATTCCTGTCGGAGGACGTATATTTTCTACGAAAATTTCTCGGACATTCAAGCCGGTAAATGTTAATACTGCTTATTATAAACAGAGCATTTACTTAATTATTTGTATCTATGAAAAGAACGTATAAACAAAAAAATATCTTTTATATATATATATATATTGCTGAAGTCTCTTCTTTCACGGAGAAGATCTTTTCAGTCAGGGCTTCGTAAATTCGAACAGTCCGCCATTGTTTTATTAGAAATACAAAGCCACTTGGCTTCGACAGCGAGAGGAACATAATTCTAAAAAAATAATTGTATGTTTCAAAATTAACTCTCTATTTAATCATATCTCTCTCTCTCTCTCTCTTTCTCTCTCTCTCTCTCTCTCTCTATATATATATATATATATATATTATTTGTTTATTCATATAATTGTGTACTGGATGCGGGGGTGGTGTAATAGATAGCGGCTCTGAATGCAACATTGGAGAACCGAGTTTTAATTACAGATGAGTTTTTTATATTCCCCCAAACTGCAGCTACCTTTGCGAAATGTATGAAACCAGCTTCTCACTTCAGTTACGAGTTAAAGAGTAGGTCACTTTCAGAAAAGGAAATTATGCAACTCTGACAGAAGGAAGTAAAGTAAAAAGAACATCAGTTGTAAAAAGACAGAATATATGGTTGTCAGCAAGAGGGGCAGAGCAACATGCAAATTACAAATTGGAGACGTCAAAATCCAGCAAGTACAGCAATTTAAATATATGGGACGTGTTTTAACAGATGACGAAAAATGCACAACGAAATTTGAAGGTGTATTAGAATAGCGAAAGATGCCTTGCAAAAGCTAAGCAAGGTATTAAGAAACAGGAGAATTTCGTTAGACACAAAGAAAAACACATTAGGATAGTCAAAGTAGCCTTCCAAATGCTAAGGAATGTATTAAGAAACAGTAGAATTTCGTTAGAAACAAAGGAAAAGGCACATTGGGATAGCGAACATGCCTTCCAAACGCTAAGCAAAGTATTAAGAAACAGGAAAATTTCGTTAGAAACAAAGGAAAAGGCACATTGGGATAGCGAAAGATGCCTTGCAAATACTAAGCAAAGTATTAAGAAACAGGAGAATTTCATTAGAAACAAAGAGAAACTCACATTAGAATATCGAAAGATGCCTTGCAAAAGCTAAGCAAAGTATTAAGAAACAGGAGGATTTCGTTAGAAACAAATGAAAAGGTACATTGAGATCGCGAAAAATGCTTTCCAACTTGGATGGCAACTGGTCTAGGAGAAAGACAACTCTGAATTCAAACCCAGATGAAGCCCCTAAGGCGGATGGACGGCACTTTGCGCTACCTTCCGGCAACTCCTGCAACTGGTACCAAACTATATTGGTTTATCCTCTCCTTTGGACTCTGTTAGCAAGGCTGAGAGGGGGAACTAGATGTCTGGGCAGCCCTAGTTCTCCCTATATCCCACCCAGGGCCGTAGCGCACCGCGCTACTCCATCGTCTCTCGGGAGACGGACGAACGGACGGACGACGACGACGACGACGACGACGAAGTACCGCGTAGCAGTGTGCATGATTAAATAAGTCCGGTGAGATGACACATCCTTGTCGCACGCTTCTTTCTATTTTGGTGTAATTTTCTATTCTCATGCAGGCTGCTTGCTCTCAATCTAATTTCTGTATTCTAATATCCTTCCCAAATAAATTAAGATTGCCTGGCAGATATAACATTTTTGTAACATACTAGGGTAAGTAAAAAATTATTCGAATTTTCGCTATAAAATAGCTTTAAGTTTTCCCACTGAATTCAGCTCGTGCGTGCTTATAATTTATACTATTGTGATCACGTGATCGAAGTTTGAGCTTGATAGCACAGGTTTTCTTACTGCTGTTACAGTGTGAACATGACTGTCTCGTTAGCAGTGTGCCTCAAGGTGGGACAATGAGCAGTGAGACAAAAACGGGATTCATGTTTAGCGGCTGGTTCTTTGATTTTAACTTTTTAAGGGATCCCTTTTCCTTTATTTTCATTACTAATTACAAAGACTGCTCACCTTAAAATCTTTATCTTCCAGAATTACTCTGACTGTAATTTTATCTATTATATTTGGCTAAATACAAACTTCGATATATATATATATATATATATATATATGGACATATTATCAAATACCGATAGCACGACTCGGAGTTTCATGCACAGCACAATCTTCAGGTACAGAATATAGTCTATAGTCAGCAATTGAAGATTGTGTTGTGCATGGAGCTCCGATTCGTGTTACCGGTGAAGAATAATAAGTATATTTATTAATATATACATAATAGCTCTGTTTTATTACATCGACCACTATTTTATTCACACTAGCATTCTATGTGCGATCTCTTATATATATATATATATATATATATTGGAACGGATTCAATCCAACAATTATTTAATATAGTGTCTGTACTAATTATTATATATATTTCTAGTATATAATTTCATATATATTCTTATATATATGGTCACACCAACATTATTATTAGGTATATATATATATATATATATATATATATATATATATATATATATATATATATATATATATGAAGAATGAACAGTAAGATATATAATCTTGTCTCTAGTGGAAGTGGATTTATCTGTATCCTTGGAAACATGAATTATGATTTTAGCTGTGTCTTTAAAAACCCAGTAATTTTAAAAGTTACTCTAAAATTTGCTTGAGGATGAAATGGAACTAATGTCTTTAATTTAATTACAAAATTAAATTCGTAGCTTTTTGCTTCTATTTTGAAAGATGGTTAGAACTGTGTAGCGATAAAAACCATATTTTAAATCAATTAATTTATAATATATATATATATATATATATATATATATATATATATATATATATATATATATTTTAATAAAAAGGCTTAAATACAAATATTCCATGGTCATAATTTATTCCATTGGAATCGTAAATACGATCCAATTCATCAGACCTACAAATTCAAAAAGAAAACAGAAAAAACAAATCCGGGAATAAAAATAAAATTTAGTGAGAGTGTGGGACGAATGTTTATATATTTGAGATATATGATTGTATATGTATATTTACCACTAATATTATCAATATATATATATATATATATATGTTAAGAAATGGACGAGGTCCGACAATTTATTTATTAAAGACATTTTTATTTATGTTTAACGTTGAAATTTTTATAGATACAAGTATTTAAGCAAATGCTCTGTTTTATGATAAACAGAGCAAATAACATTTACTTGTATCTGAAAAATCCAAAATTTTCAAAGAAAAAATTCGTTCATAAATAAATTGTCGAACCTGCATCCATATACGGAACCGCCATATACATTTGCGTTACTTGACCACTCACCACCATGAACCTTATGAATGTACGAGAAGGTCAGATTTTACTGTTATAAACTAAATCTTCCATGAATCTCGTACATTCATAACTGTTCTGGCGTATCGAATGTAAACAAATGACGTCATATGTTAAGAAATGGACGGTTCCGTATATTTATTTAGGTTCGACATTTTATTTATGAACGAATATTTTTATAGAAAAGTATTTAAGAAATTCTTTTTATTTAAACAGTATTTAATAACATTTATCGGCCTGAAATGTTTGAGAAATTTTTCTGATCTATAAAAAATAAAAACGTTAAACATAAATAAAAATGTCTTTAATAAATATATATATATATATTGGGTTAGTGCATAATTATCAAGCGTTTTTATAGGCGAGTTATTTGTTAATGAAAATTGCTGTTTTGTTTACTCTTTTTGATAAAAATATTTTATTTTCAGGTTGTAAAAATGCGAGACGATAAACATAGACATTTAAAAATGTTATTGTTGTATTGTTATGTTTCTTTTTTCATAATAAAAATTGTTTAAAAACGTGTGTGTGTGCGCGGTGTGTATGTGTGCGCGTGTTTGTGTGTGTGGGTGTTAAAAACATCTTTGATAATGGATGAAAGAATATACGAAAGTTCTCAGACTCATAGAAATCCTTGCATGAATGTTGTACTCTTGTTTTTTTTTTGTTTTTTTTACATTATTTCTCACCCTTTACAAGGCCCAAGGCCCGAGGTCCACTCAAGGTAAAGGGTTACGTTAGGATGCCATATATAGCAGTGGAAAATAACGGTTAACACTAGCCTTGAACAGGTTAGGATTGTACTTGTCTACCTGGATTCTATCCTCTTGGGAATTTATATATATATATATATATATATATATATATATATAATAAAAAGGCTTAAACACTAATATTCCATTGTTATAATTTATTCCATTGGAATCGTAAATACGATCCCATTCATCAGACCTACAAATTCAAATATAAACCTATATATATATATATATATTGGGTTGGTGCATAATTATCGAGCGTTTTTATAGACAAGTTATTTGTTAATGAAAATTGCTGTTTTGTTTACTCTTTTTGATAAAAATATTTTATTTTCAGGTTGTAAAAATGCGAGACGATAAACATAGACATTTAAAAATGTTTTATCGTTATGTTTCTCTCTTGTATTATATCAAGGACTGTTTTTTGTTAGGGAGAAAGTGAGTTTTTAAACAGTGACTACTACTGCTCAGTTCAGTCAGTTATGTGCCATACGTGAAACACGCTTAAGCGATCATGTATCTGTCGATATATGACTGACGAGGCAGATTCTTTTCCCGCAGTAGGTTGCCATTGCTTTCTGCGATAGAACAGTTGCCATCCAAAGCTATACAACCCGGTATGTCCTGCTATTTAGCTAGAGGGGAGGGGGAGAAGAGGATTCATATCTTTCCGAAGGGTATTAACACGTAAGTGAATGTAATGGATTCGACTGGTATTCGAACTTGGCACTCCGATTTCTCAAGAGACGCTATTCCATTACTCCACCGTGCCTACTACTGCTACAAATGCAATACTCTTCGATAAAACGAATAGAGTTCTCTATATTACTGGCGTGTTTATCTAAGGATAAATACGCTTAAATTCACCTTCATCCCTGCCTTGCGCCAACGGCTTAGGGGCAGATTCTCCGACTGACGCCAATTCAGCCGGGATCCTACCTAGAGGCAACCGGACGTCTAGACTCACTGATATGCTGTGATACAGCGAAACAGTCTGTCTGTAGATGAGAATATATATATATATGTGTGTGTGTGTGTGTGTGTGTGTGTGTGCGCGCGCGCGCGTGCGCGTGTGTGTGTGTATTTAAACAGTTATTGGTCAGAGATGAATTATACCAGGAAAGAGTTGTATTAAAAATTGCTCGATACATCTATAAAGAAAATAAACCTTTAAATTTAAAAATTAGGGGACCAGCCAATAATGCTACCTTATATATATATATATATATATATATATATATATATATATATATATATAAAAGCAAAATTTTATTTAGTATAATACAATGTTATATATACATCTATTATTATTATTATATATATTATATTATATATATTATATATTGTATATATATATTTATATATATATATATAAATATATATACAATATATTATATATATATTATATATATAATATATATATATATATATATATTGATGCATATTTTCATTAAATAATATAGACAATTTTTGTCTATTTATTTTAAGTAAGTTCCTTTCATATTGCCTAATAAGCTTAAAGTTACTTACTTAAAATAAATAGACAAAACTTGTCTATATTATTTAATGAAACATACATCAATGAAAAATTGCTGCCTAAATATACACAATATTAATATCAATATATATATATATATATATATTATAAATACTGCGTAAATTATTTTTGAACTCATAAAAATAATGAAAATGGAAAAATTCGCAGTCAATTGCAGAAACAATTAAACGAATTGAATGAATAATTACAAAAAAATTCGTCCACTAAACTTTTAAGTTGTGGAAGTGAATATTAGATCAATCTTTTTATTAATCATAATATATAT
>CAHIKZ030003472.1:75000-90669 GCA_903632075.3 Acanthosepion pharaonis | reverse complement strand
AAATTACCTTTTGACACAATGAAAAGTAGTCTGTCTGCAGCATATATAACAGAGTTAATTTCTTTTTTCTCTCAAAATAACTCAAAATATAGCCATTAAAAGCTAAATCCCTGGCAACAAAAGTGAGTACACCCTAAGAAACTACACCCCTAAAAGTGAGTACACCCCTAAGAAACTACACCCCTAAATGTCTAAATTGAGTACTGCTTTTCATTTTCCCTCCAAAATGTCATGTGACTCATTAGTGTAACTATGCCCATGTGTTCATGGGGAGCAGGTGTATTCAAATTTGTAGTGCAGCTCTAACACTCTCTCTTACCGGTCACTGAAAGTTCCAACATGGCACCACATGGCAAAGAACTCTCTGAGGATCTTAAAAAACGTATTGTTGCACTACATAAAGATGGCCAAGGCTACAAGAAGATTGCCAACACCCTGAAACTGAGCTGCAGCACAGTGGCTAAGATCATCCAGCATTTTAAAAGAGCAGGGTCCACTCAGAACAGGCCTCAGGTAGGTCGTCCAAAGAAGCTGAGCGCACGTGCTGAGCGTCACATCCAAATGCTTTCTTTGAAAGATCGGCGTAGGAGTGCTGTTAGCATTGCTGCAGAGATTAAAGAGATTGGGATTCAGCCTGTTAGTGTTCAGACCATACGCCGCACACTACATCAAATTGGTGTGCATGGCTGTCACCCCAGGAGGAAGCCTCTTCTGAAGGCAATACACAAGAAAGCCTGCAAACAGTTTGCTGAAGACATGTCAACAAAGCCCATAGATTACTGGAACCATGTCCTATGGTCTGATGAGACGAAATTTAATTTGTTTGGTTCTGATGGCCTTAAGCATGTGTGGCGGCGACCAGGTGAGGAGTACAAAGATAAGTGTGTCATGCCTACAGTCAAGCATGGTGGTGGGAATGTCATGGTCTGGGGCTGCATGAGTGCTGCAGGTATTGGAGAGTTACATTTCATTGAGGGAAACATGAATTCCAACATGTACTGTGAAATACTGCAGCAGAGCATGATCCCTCCCTCCAGAAACTGGGTCGCAGAGCAGTGTTCCAGCATGACAATGACCCCAAACACACATCCAAGACAACCACTGCTTTACTGAAGAGGCTGAGGGTAAAGGTGATGGACTGTCCAAGCATGTCTCAGACTTGAACCCAATAGAACATCTTTGGGCCATCCTCAAGCAGAAGGTGGAGGTGCGCAGAGTCTCAAATATCCGCCAGCTCCGCGACGTCGTCATTGAGGAGTGGAAGAGCATTCCAGTGACTACCTGTGAAGCTCTGGTAAACTCCATGCCCAGGAGAGTAAAGGCAGTTTTGGATAATGATGGTGGCCACACAAAATATTGACAGTTGACATGTTGTATGTTAATATTGACAACTTTTCCTAAGGGGTGTACTCACTTTTGTTGCCAGGGATTTAGCTTTTAATGGCTATATTTTGAGGGAAAAATAAATTAACTCTGTTATATATGCTGCAGACAGGCTACTTTTCATTGTGTCAAAGTGTCATTTTGTCAGTGTTGTCCCATGAAGAGATATACTTAAATATTTGAAGAAATGTGAGGGTGTACTCACTTTTTTTTGATACACTGTATATATATATATATATATATATATATATATATATATATATATATATATATATATATATATACATATATATATTTATAATTAAACCTTGTAATATTTATGTTATTGAAATTTATAAAATGACCGTTTTTAATTTAAATAAAAGATATAATAGAATATATATAATAATTATAGTTGTTATATATATATATATATATATATATATATATATATATATATATATATATATATATATATATATATATATATATATATTATACTGCTGTTATTTATTTCTATTCATTTTGAACAACCCATAATTCAAACATGTCTGAATTAAAATCATGAATAGTGGATTTTTTCAGGTAAAAATAAGTCTATGATAATCGTCTGATAAATATATCTATGTTTAAAAAATATATATACTCAAGCAATCAAAAATTTATATATATATATTCAACAAGATTCTTCCACAGTGAAAAAAAAGAATAATTAATGGGTATAACGATAAGCGTTGGTGTTTTTATGTTTAAAATATAATCTTTCTTCATTTAAATAAAATTCATTGTGTATTTGAAGAACAAGAAAAAATTTTCAAAGAATAAAATTGGTAATCTACGCAGGTCTAACCTCTATTTTGATAAAGCGTCTGTAACGAAGTAAAAGATTTTCATTCCTTCAAAAAATTTTATGCATTTTTGTGTACATAAACGTTAAATGATCATTTTTTATTTGACATGTGATAAATAAATTCTGCCTGATTTTTTTAATTAATTTGACAAATAGATTTTTATTCCAAAAGCAATTTATTAAAATAATGAAAAAGAATTTTTATTTGATATTTGGTAAAAATTTAAAACAAATCCAACATTTGAAAAAAAACATGTATATATTTAATTTTTAAACATTTTATTTTTATAATATATATCCAAAAAAAAAAGTAACATACATATTTGTAAAAGAAATGAAAAATAATATATATTGCATTATATATGACATTATATATTTATAAAATATATATATATTGTGATAAAATTTTTCTTCAAAAAAAAAAAAAACAGTTAATAAAAAAAAAAAATTTTGAATATAACATAAAGCAAAAATTTCTATAACTTAAAATCTATATATAATATCATATGAAATGATATTATAAAATTTTAGGCTAACAAAACTTTTAAACCAACTATAATAATTCTTTTTTCAATAAAACTGATATATATTAAGGTAATAACCTATTTTCTTCAGACATTAATTAAAAACTTGATTAATAAAATCAAATTGCTGCTTGGTCAACAAAAGTTGTTTAATTTTCCAAATATTAAACAATAAAAATGTTGATTTTTTACCATTATTTTTGGATAAAAAATAAATTTAGCTAAGTTATTAAATTATTTCAAATTTAAAAATTTTGAAAATATCAATAAAAAAATTTGAATAAATATAATTTTAAGATTGAAATATTATTTTCCTTTTTAATTTACTGTCAATAAAAATTTCAATATAAAATTTGATTAATAAAAGAAATATTAAAAATTTCCTTTAAAATAAATGTCATTTAAAACTTTTTGAATTTAAAAAATAAATTTTAAATAAAAATGGTTTTTTTTTTGTTAAATTAAAAAAAATATTAATTTTGATAAAAATTAATAAAATTTTAATGATTGGAATGAAAATTCAAAAAAATATTTTATCTTGATCAAATTATTAAAAAATTTTGCAAAATTTTAAAGAAAATATAAAAAATATTTTATTACAATTTGCTTGTCCAACAAATTGAAATTAATTTTTTTCCTCATTTTTTTTTTGTTATGTTAAATAGTTTATTTCTTTTTCATCTGTAAAAATTTTTGTTTATTTACTTTTTTTTGTTTAACTTAAATCAAATTTTTGAATTTTTTTTTTTGATTATTTGTTTTAAAAAAAAAAAATTTTTTTTTGATCTTTTGATTAATTCAAAATAAAACAATTGATTTTTTTCCTGAAATTTTTTATTTTTTTTTACCAATTATGAATAAATTTAAATTTGAAATGATATATCAAAATAAATTTTTCTTTTTTTTTATTTTCAATTTGAATTTCTTGGTTAAATTAAGAATAAAATTATAAATTTTGGAAGAAAATGGATTGAAATTTTTATATTAAAGTTTAATGATTTTTTTTTTTTCCAGAATAGACATTTTTTTTTAAAAATATTTTGTCAGTTTTAAAATTAAAAATTGCAAAAAAAAAAAAATTAAAATATAATCAAGGAAAAAAATTTTTTTGAATTTAAATTTGGATTTTGAAAACAAATGTTAAAGCATTAATGTTCATTGGAATTAATTTTTTTTTTATTCTTTTTGATTAAATTTTACAAAAAAAATTCATTTGTTTAAAAAAATTTCAATTTTTTTAAATTTTAATAAATTCTCATTTAATTTTTTTGTGGAAACTAATCTTTAATTGTATTTATTTATTTAATTCGTTTTATTTTATAACATTAAAAAAAAAATTCATAAATCAAACACATTTAAATTTTTTAAAATTTTTTAATATTTATATTTCTCTAAAAAATTTACTTAAAGATTAAAAGATTAAAAAAATAAAATTTAAAAAAAAAAAATTTGTTAATTTTTGAATTTTTAAAATTTAAAAAAACTAATTGGATTTAAAAAAATTAATTATTTTATAATATTTTTTTTTTTAATAAAATTTACAACAAAAAAAAAATTCTTTTTTAATTACTTAAAATTCTTTTTTAAATTTGAAAATTAAATGGTTTATATTTAAATAATAAGTTTTATTAAATATGGCAATATCAGATATTTGACCCTTTTTTTTTCTTTTTATTAAAAGATTCTGATATTTTTCTTTTTTTTTTCCCGATTAAATTAAAAAAAAAAATTTTTTAAAAAATAAAATTTTATTTATTATTTATTGGATTTTTTTAAATTTTATATATTCATTTTTCATTTAACTGATTTTCATTTTTATGAAAATAAAAAGTTTAAAATATCTTTATGTTAAAAAATATTTAAAATATTTTATTTGTTGTTTAAATTTTGTTTTTTGCAAATAATTTCAAATTTTTTTATCTAAATATTTCTGAAAGATATATGTAATTTTTAAAATTAAAATCTTTTGTTTAAATTTTTTAATTAAATATTCAATTAAATAAATATTGTTTTTGTCTTATCTAATTACTTTTTAAAAATCTTCATAAAAGATTGAAAAATTTGTTTTAGTAAAGATATTTAAATCATTCATATTTAGCGAAATTGTAAAAAAAATGATTTATCAAATATGATCATTCAAATAATGAAATTATTATTATAAATAATAAATGAATGTTTAAATATTACATTTTCTAATGTTGAAAGAAAGAATTTGTTTTAAAATTTTTTTTAAAAGTATTTTTTTTGAATTATGAAAATTTCTAAAATTTTATTTTTTTTTTAATTTTTTTTGTATTTTTTTTATCAATGTTTAATAATAGTAATTCCAAATTTATAACAATTATATTTTGAAAAAATTTGACAAAATATATTTTAATTATTATTTATTATTATTTTGTTTTATATTAAAAATTTAGTTAAAAAAATTTAAATTTAAAAACAAATTTTTTTTTAATTTTTTTTTGTATAATCATTAAAAAATTTTTTATTTACTAAAATTTTTTTTAAAAAATTTTTACTTTTTAAAAAAAATTATTAAATTTTTGGTTAATATTGTTAAATTGATCTTAAAATTTTTGTGGAAATATATCTAAAAATAAAGTACTTCAAATTATTGTGAATTTTGGTTATTCATGAATAATTTTATGAAATTAATTTAAATGTGAAATTAAATTTGCCAATAATATATTTTTTTAATTTTATATATTTTTTTTTTATTCTTTTAAAAATTTTTTTAAAAAAAATCAATTTTTTTTTTTAAATAATTTTTTTTTTTATTCCTTGTCTTCAAATGAAATCTTTAAAAAAATTTAAATTTTAAACTTTCTTTTTTCTTTTATCTTTAAAATATATGGGAAATATTTTTTAGGTTTCAAAATTATCCAAATGTTTTCATATAGGTTTAACTCCGTTTATTGTTTAAAATTTTTTATTTTAAAATAATTTCCTGTGAAATATTTAATTGTCTTAAAATTAAATTATATATTTTTACTAAAATTTTTTGTTGAAATTAATTTTATTTAAGATTTTTTTCAGTTTTTTTTAAAAATTTTGAATATTGAAAATTTTGATGAAAGGAAAAAGAAAATTTTGCAAAAAAAATTATATTTTTTTAATTTCAGTTAAATTCATGCCCCAAATTTAATAGAATTTCCGTTTTCTATTCAAATAAAAAAAATTAAAATTAAATAAGTATTTTATTTGATTTCAGTATAAAATGTATATTCGTTTGAATCTTTTTTTAAAATTCAATGAAAACCTTTTTTTTTTGATTTTTCCTTCTGTTTTAACTTTTCTTTCACTTAATGATTATTTCAAAAATTTAGTTCCAATTTTAGTCATTAAAATCCATTTTATTTTAATAAATAAAATATTTTTTTATCCCTGAAATATATTTAAAATAATTTTATTTAAAATTACCTTAAGCCTGAAAAAATTAAAATTTTATTAAATTATTAAATGATTTTTTTTTTTTTAAATTATTGACAAATCCATTTTTGAATTAAAAATGAAATATTTAAATAAATTTTATTTTTTTTTTGACAAAATTTTGAAAAAATTTTGACAAATTTTTTTAACAATTTTTCAAAATTTAATTTTAAAAAAATATTTGGTTCATTGTTTTGGACATTTAAAAATTTGATTCTCTTTGTTCATTTTTTTTTCCAAAATTGATTTTATTAATTATTCCATTAAATTTTGAAAAAATTTTTCTTTTGATTCATTTTTTCTTCTTGATCATTTTCCAAATGTAAAAAAATTTGAAAAAATTGTTTGTTTTAAAATTTTTTTCAAACAATATATATCCATATTTTTTTGCAGAAATGTTTAAGTATCAAACCCCCTTTTTATTTTTCCAATTTTTTTAATTAAATGTTCTTCATTTTAAAATTATAAAAATGTATCAAAGAAAAATCACATTAGAACAAAAAATCTAACCTCATTTTTAAAATCTTTGATCAGTCTGATATAAAATGATATATATTGAATGTTGAAAAAAAAAAATGAAAAAAGATGTTTTTAAATGAATTAAATTTGTTTTTTGTTTGAAAATAATCCAAAAAATTTTCATTTTTTAATCATCTGAGAAACCCTTTCTTGCCTTCCATCAGCATTAATATGATGCTAACCCCAGGTAAATAACTCTATTGACCTTCTCAACTAATGTTCTCAGCTGATATGAAGTTGAAAGACTATATTGAATCCATTGCTAGGTCAGCTGCTAAGAAAGTTGGTTTACTATGTTGTGTGAAACAGTTTTCTCTTCAGAATCTGTCTTATATATCTATAAGTCTACTATTCATCCATGTTAGAATATTGCTGCCACATATGGTCTGGTGCCCCTGCTATTTTCCTTGAGCTCTTTGATAAGATCCAAAGAAGAATCAGCAATATTATTGGTCCTGATCTGGCAGCTCAGCTTCAGTCACTTTCCCACCACCATAAAGTTGCCTCTCTGTGTCTTTTTTTATAAATACTTTTATGGTAATTGTTCAGATGAGCTCTCACTATGGTACCTAGACTTTTTTTAATTTAAGCGCAGTACAAGACTGGTATCAAGATCTCATCAATTTACAGTTGAACTGGTTAGATGTAACCATAAATTCTATGCTAACAGTTTTTTTTCTCTGCACTTCACTTGTGGAACTCCCTTCCAGGCTCCATGCTTTCTTTCCAGCCAACTTTAATCTTGCAAAAATTTAAATGCAATGTCAATCAATCTATCTACTGTCCTCCTGATTACTCTTTTTCTTTCCTGCTCATTATTAATGTTTCTGTTCCTAATTCTTCCACACCCAAATAACTTGTCTTGTGTTTAGTGGTTTTACTGCCTTGCATGGGGTGATACTGCTAAATTTAAAAATAAATAAAAAAAAAACAAAATAATAAAAAGGAAAAAATGTACACTAAAAAAAATTTATTTTAAATAATCATTGCAAAGAAAAATACTTAAAAATGTCTATGAATTATAACAATTATCTCTGCTTATCATGTTACTTATTGTTTATACCTGACATGCTCAAACTTGTAATAAATCAATTTATCGGTTTTATTTTTCCTATGCCTATTAAAAACAAAATTTTTCTGGGTTGTACCTCCTGTATAATTTTGCTTATAATATTACAATTCTGTTGTGGTCAAGTGATGCCCTATTCAACCCTAAAAAATATATAAAAATAACATTCAGACAAGGCCAAAACATCACAAAGCCCCATTACAGACTGTTCTCATTCCAATGCCCACGTCTAGTGTTGTACAGTTATAAGAAATTTCCAAATTTTGAAATAACTGCCAGGCCCAGGGATTGAAACTCATATTTAGTGAGGATATCTTTTCTAGTTCTTATTTTTTACTGCTTTTTCCAAGAGATTAAATATAAACTAAGCCCAGGGATTGAACTCGGAATTTTTATGCCAATAAAATTGTTAACCAAAAATTAATCCACTTGCTATTGTTTTAATTGATATACACCTTTCTGAAGGACAGTGGGCATGGCTTCTCCAAAATTGTTATATTTATTTCAAAAAAAGATATGGAAAATTCTTTAAATATATGTAAATAAATAGTAATATTTTATCTTTAAAATCAAACCATCTTTTGTCATTTGAAAAGTTTATTTATTTTTTCAAATACAATGACCAGGGTTTTAAGCAACATCGAATTTTTCATATAGATAAATAGGTGACATTTGGGGAACAAAAAAGTGCTTTAACTTTTAATGTGCAGTTGGTGTAATGGACAATGGCATGGAATTGTTAATCCCATGCATTTGAAAGTCCAAATCTGTTTGGGTTTTTTTATATTCAATTTTGAACAAATACCCTTGTGGAAAGGTTATGAATCTAACAAATACATTCTCCCCTTTTATATAAAATTAATTATCTTTTTTTGTTATGCTAAACTATTATTCCCAAAGATAAAATTGTGTACTAGATCATCCATGGTAAATTTTCATTTTTACAACATTTCATTATTTTTGTCAAATCTTTCATTATTACAATGTGGGATATTTAATAATAATCATGATGAATTGAATTTACTAGATTATAATAATTATATATATATATATATATATATATATATATATATATATATATATATATATAATTTTTTTTGTATTTAGGCAGAAATTCTTTTTTTCATGCAATTATTTTATTAAATATGACAGACAAGGTGCTTTGATTAATTTTTTTATAGAATTTCTCATATTATCTTATAAGATTTTTTTTATTTTAAGTCGATAAATTATACAAAAACTCTCCAAATGTTTTATTTTTCCAAGCACTTTCAGCTATACATTTAGCCATTTTTAAGGATGGAATATATTTATTGTTAACTGGAAATGGATTGTTGTATGTATGTATGTATTTAGTATTAAAAAAAAGTATAAAAAAAGGTTCAAAATAAAATGGGAGCTTTATTAATATAAATAAAAAAACAACACTCAATATCAACTATGAACATGGACACAGTATGTTGACTGTTTTGAAAATAAAACATTCTATAATGCTAAATACATACATACAACATTCTAAAAAATATACATACACACAATATATTGTCTATTTAGGCAGCAATTTTCTTTTGTGAAAGTTTCATTAAATATTAAAGATGACAAGATGTTTGTTTTTTTAATAATGCTTTTATATAATTTCTCCTGTGATCTTATATTTTTTTTTTTCAATAGATAAATTATATAAGGAAAAATTTAAAAAATAAAACCTTTTTTTTTTTTTTTTTCCTTTTTAACATCCAGTTTTCCATACATTTGACCATTTTTAAGGTTAACAAAAAAAGGATTCAACCTTGAAAAATGGCTAAATGTATAAAGAAAGCTTATTATTTGAAAAAAAACAACATTTGGACATTTTTTTATATTTTTATCTACTTTTTAAAATAAAAAAAAATTATATGATCACATGAGAAGTTATATGAAAAAATCAAAGCACTTTGAAAAATTTTAAATATGACCATAACTTTTCCATGTCCATTATAAACGATAAACTGCATCCAGCAAAAGGCCTCAACAATCAGAGGTTTTGAGTTTGGAAACCACCTCTTAATTGCTTTTTTGTTCCCAGGTCAATCCTAAGCTTTTATTTAGAACCTGTTAATGAAAATGAAGCTAAATTCAGCAAATAGTTAACAAATGCAAATTTTAAATTTTAAAAATATATTTTTAATACCAGAAATAAGAAAAATAAAAAAAAAAAAAAAATTATCATACAAATTTTTTTTTAGAAAAAATTATTATTTATTAATTTGAAATTTTTAAAAAAATACCAATAATACAAACAGTTATACATTCTTTAAAAAAAAAATATGACCAGCTATAGATTTCTTCAAAAAGTCAAAATAGTCCCAGAAATAGATTTTTTTTTTCCATTTTACCAGCAATAAAAATTTTGTTGGCATTAAATAAAAATATTGAGGTGTTGATATATTTTTCAAAAATACCAAAATAAAACATCTTGTTTGTCATTTAACAAAAATTCCTTTTTAAACTGGTAAAAAAATCATTTTAAATTTCCAAGAATAGATAAAAAGAAATTTCTAAATAACATAACATTTATTTAATCCTCATACAATTATAATTTCAATACAACAATTATATTTTCTTTATTTTCATTCAAATGAAATTTTATGCTTCAGACAAGAAAATCTTTTTTTAAATTTATCTGTTTTAAATCATTTAGAAATTTGTTTATTATTATTAGAAATGTGTAAAAGCAAAAAATGGAAATCCCTGTACTGTAAAAGTTTATAATAATTTTGTACTGGACTGTAAAAAAAAGGTAGTCCCAATTATTTGTTTTAAAAAAAGAAGGAAAAAAATTAATGGACAAATGGCTTTAAAGATTAATCTCCCTCCTAGTCCATTTAATTGGAGTTCCAATATTATATAGTTAAGGTAACAAATCAAATGGTATATAATCCAATTTAATCCTAATAATATAAATATTTAAATAAAACTGATCCAAAAAAAAGAAGTCAATGTATTTATTAATACAAAGTTCAAATATAATTAATAAATTAAAATCCAAAATCACTTTAAATGGGGAATAGCTTAAGATATTTAAAATAGGCTATTCCCCATATGAGGTGATTTGAGATTTTATAGTTTATTAATTACTAGAAGCATGGCTCGGCGTTGCCCGTGCTTGATTCAAAAATTGTATGACTCATACAGCAATTGCTATCACTTGACTTAAAATATTTTTTGCCCTTCCTTGCCTTTTAAAAGAGTGCCCTTTGCCGTGCTGATGTTGCTACATGCCTTACTTCTTGCCTATCTCACACTGCAAATTTTTTCTAAGCTCTATACTAAACATTAAATCTGTTACGAAAAAAAGAACTAAACAAAATGAACACAAAATGATCAGCTTTAAAAAAGGACTCATAACTGGAAAAAAACGAAATGAAAAAAAAATGTTAACAACAAATACTTTTTTTCACCCAACCCAGTATTCTGCGGAATCAGAATCAACGTTGAGTTTAAGCAAGAGAATGAGCCAATTGGAGTAAAGTGCCATGCAGATTTAAATTTTTCCACTTGTGACGAATGCAGCTATCAATTTTTTTTCATTTTTTTTTTTTTTGCATGCTAGCATGCTAGTTAACATTCATGTCAGTGAGATGTTGCCTCTCACATTTGGTAAATCATGCCTATTTTTATCTTCTATAGGCTCTCCCAATATTTGTTTCTGCTTGCCAGCTATAGGCTCTCACTCTGGGCAGTAGAAAATGGCAAAACTATATGAAAACTGCCATAGAAGCATGAAAAAATTGATTATTTCCACTATTGATGGGAGTTGGGAAATACAAAGTCAATCTTGGCGTTCCCGCTAACTTGGAGCATGTACATGTAATTTTTGGTGCAAATCTGTCAAATTGCGGCCATGCATTCATTACACACACACACACACACACACACATATCCTGCCTTTTATAGATAGAGATATATATTATATTATATAGCATTATATATAGCAGTCAGTATTAATCCAAGGAAGTTTGATTAAAAAGTACTGACAATGTCTGTGTTTAATTATTTTGTATTGTTCTAATTTCTGGATATGGTACTATAGATAAACTGTTGATTTAGTCACAATTTCTAGCACCTTATTTAAAAATTAGAAAAATACAACATAAAAAAAATTTAAACAGACCGACCTTGTTTTTAATCACTTAGTTGGAGATAAATACATGACAAAGCGGAATTTTTTTTTTGTGTGTGTGTGATGTATATTGTCATTTAAGACTTTATCAGTTTTAATGTTTTAAATTTTAGAAAGATTTTTCCACTTTCCTCACATTCTTTGGTACATAATTTATGTAATTTTCTTATGTGCATGTTGTAGTTGCCAAGTAATTTTTATCACCCCACCCTTTAGAAAAAAATTACATTTCTGAAACTTCAGGCTTTCAATAGAGCTGTCAACACCTCATAAAAACACCCATATCTGTGATAAAAAAAAAAATTTCTGTGATATTTTAAAGTAAAAGTAAATAATGTTTCAATTCAGATTGATTAAACTTTAAATTGTCTAATCTTCCTCAAATAAAGTTTAAGAAAAATATTTTATTTTTGAAAGATTCTTTTAATAAAGAGAATTCTGTTGTTGAGAGAATTGTAAACATGGCAATTTTATTTTTTAATTTGAAATACAGCAAAGTATTTTGCTTATTGGAAATATTAAATTCAGTATAATGCTATACTGGTAATTTTTCGAAAACATGTTCTTTTATTTTACTTTTCTACCAATTTCCAGCCAGCTCCTTAATAATGAAATGCTAGCACAACCATCAACGGTTCCATCGACCCAAAGTTCCTAAGGCTTGGGTCAATGTCATGGCAATGTTTTTAGGCACTTTACAAAGATATCGCATACTGAGGATTGCCTCCATCAGACCAATAACATCAAGAAATCACCTTCCCAGCAAAATGACCATGATGAAATTTGAACCTGGGTCTCATGGTTAGAAAACAAACCATTTTAACCGCTCAGCCATGTCCTCATTTATACAGTATTGGTTAAAAAAATTTTTTTTTTTTTTTCAGTTTTTCTTTAATATTCAGATCATTTACTTGGTTTTCAACACAGATTCAGATATAAATTCTCCAATGTCTTCATATTTTTGACTATTATTTTTAGCTATTATAAGAGATCTTGATGTACTTTCTTCCTTTTCATATATCACATTTTTGTGTGTACACGAAACTATTCGTCCGTTATTTATTTTTTTTTTGTATAGTATGTTTGTTTGTAAATTTAATATCATTTTGATGTTTTTATAATTAATGGTTTCCATAGTTGTAGTGTTTTTTTTGTTTTATTTGTTGAGGTTTCATTTGTTTTTTTTTTTTTTTTTATGTTTTATTTGATAGTTTTATATTTTTTTTTTTTTTTTTTTTTAGGTTTTATTTGATAGTTTTATACAGGTTTTTTTTTGTTTTTTTTTTTAGGTTTTATTTGATAGTTTTATTCGTTTTTTTTTTTTTTTTTCTAGATTTTATTTGATAGTTTTATTCGTTTTTTGGGAGATTTTTAAGGATAGTTTTATTTTTAGGTTTTGTTTGATAGTTTTATTCATTTTGGGGGGATTTTTAAGGTTTTATTTGATAGTTTTCGGTTGGTTTTTGGTTAGGTTTTATTTGATAGTTTTATTAGTTTTCTTTTTTTTTAGGTTTTATTTGATAGTTTTCGTTTTTTGTTTTTTTTTTTTTTCTTTGAGGTTTTATTTATATGCTTTTGGTTAGCATTTTTATGATTTCTTGTTCTCTAAATGTTAATCACTGAAGCCAAGTCCTTAGACCCTGAGTTGCATACAATGTCTTGTCAGAAAAATAAAATGGATAAAAACTGTCAACTATCACATTGTTGATAAAATAAGCTTTTACTACAATCATTCCACTTTGACATTGTCAGTGTACGCCCCCCCCCCACTTCTTCGTCAAAAATCTGAGGGTGGGGAATAAAGAAGTTAGCTTGAGAAGTAGCATGTTGAGATTTTGACAAGCAAAATCCACCCCCTCTTCTTTCAGAAAGCCCAGCAAAACTGCAAATTAAAGCTTTTAAGTACAGTTCTTACAAAACACCCAGACCCCCTTATTAGTAGTCTAAATGCTGTCCAGTTATTTACTTTTTCTTCTGTACGTGCCACAAACGGAAAAAGTCACAAGTGAGTTTTCTCAGAGTGCCACGGCCATGATTTTTTTTTTCCCTTCATTTTCTTTAGATTGACTTCATTATTTCATTTTATTTTTTTTTTCTTGAGGGTATTTTTTTTTATTGTTTTTTTTTATTTTTTATTTCTTTAATGTTTATTTTTACAGATGTAGTAGTCAAGAAAGAAAAGTAATAATAGTTAACTAAGTCTTTCTTACCATTTCAGGCTATAAATGTAACATGCTTATTTTAGAAAGCAAAGAAAAGAAGTTTTTCTTTTAATTTTATTTTTATTACCAGAAAGTAAATTAGCAAGCAGGTTTTTTTGTTTTTTTTTAGGGACCGAGTGAGATAAAGTTGTGTTCCTCCCAAAAAGAGATTAAAAAAAAAAAAAAAAATTACCTGCTTATCTGAACTTGTTTCTACAGTACAAACAAATACTTATTTCATATATAAATGACTTAATTTTTTTCTCTTAACTTTTTTAATTATTTTTTTATTTTTTAAGGGTAAATTTATTTTTTATTAAGGTTAACTTTAGTATTTTTTTTTTAAGGTTAACTTTAGTATTTTTTTATTAATTTTTATTAAGGTTAACTTTAGTATTTTTTTTTAAGGTTAACTTTAGTATTTTTTTTTAACTTTAGTTTTTATTTTTTTTTTTTTTTTTTTATTAAGGTTAACTTTTAGTATTTTTTTTTTTTTTACATTAAGGTTAACTTTTATTTTTTTTTATTAAGGTTTAATCTTTAACATTTAAAGCAATTTATTTAGGCTAAAAATAGCTCTGGAAATATATTTCTTAAAACCTTAAATTTGGTTTGTTTGGACCCTAAAATAAAGCTTGATAAAATTAGGCATGAGGAGTGATCCTTATTTACATCCAGGCTCTTGTCCTCATTTTTGTTATCATGATGTTTTGACCTTTGTGCCCTCTGGCTATCATCAGGTGTACACTTGATGAAGGCCAGAGGTTAGAAGAGCCAAAATGTTGTGATAACAACAAAGATGGGGATGTTAGTCTGCATGTTAATAAAATTTAGGTTCCTCCAAAATTAGGCACACTATTGATGCATGAAAAGTTTCCTTAAAATTTACCAAAAGTCTGGGAATGATCAGATTTCTTTGAAATTTTCAGCATTTATACTCAGTAATGAATGAAACTTATTGAATCTTTATTTTTTAAGTTTTATGGAATTCTTTTTCCTATTAGCTGTATGCTTCATGCCAACTTTAAATCTCATCCGAGATCATCATCAGGGGGTGGATTGCTGAAGATGATCTCAGATGAGATTGAAAGTACTTCTTTAATGAATTTGATATCAACATCAAGAAAGATATAAGAGAATTTAAGAGGATATATATATATATATATATATATATATATATATATATATATATATATATATATATATATATTCAAACCTGTTTTGCTATATCACAGCTCATCATTGTGGCTAGACCTCTAATTGCTTCAAGCTGAGATTGAAACTCGACTGATCTGGCATCAGTCAGAGATTCTACCCCTAATCTATCAGCTCACAGCAGAGAAAGGGAATATTTTAACATATTATACGCATGATGTACATAAATGCTAAATCAGCAGCCAGAATGCTCAATTCATATATGAAGAGCAAGGTGTTATAAGCAGGAGCAGCTACTGTTTTAAAAATTCCCTTTCCTCATAGTGCTCAATCGGTGAATGAGAGAAAACACACACACACACACAATAATGTTCACCCTGTAGAAAACCCAAGAGCCA
>CAHIKZ030003472.1:0-70000 GCA_903632075.3 Acanthosepion pharaonis | reverse complement strand
GACAGTTTCAGATTTGACATATGTATGTATATTAATCTGGTGTTGTATTATGTTAACTCTATCTCTGATATTGAGCATATTCTAATAAGTACCAAGCATATAATATATAAATAATTATATATATATATATATATATATATATATATATATATATATATATATATATATATATATAGTGTATCACAAAAAATGAGTACACCCCTCACATTTCTTCAAATATTTAAGTATATCTCTTCATGGGACAGCACTGAAAAATTACCTTTTGACACAATGAAAAGTAGTCTGTCTGCAGCATATATAACAGTTTCATAATTTCTTTTCCCCTCAAAATAACTCAAAATATAGCCATTAAAAGCTAAATCCCTAGCAACAAAAGTGAGTACACCCCTAAGAAACTACACCCCTAAATATCTAAATTGAGTACTGCTTTTCATTTTCCCTCCAAAATGTCATGTGACTCATTAGTCAAACTATGCCCATGTGTTCATGGGGGCAGGTGTATTCAAATTTGTAAAGCAGTCTCTAACACTCTCTCTTCACCCTCACTGAAAGTTCCAACATGGCACCACATGGCAAAGAACTCTCTGAGGATCTTAAAAACGTATTGTTGCACTACATAAAGATGGCCAAGGCTACAAGAAGATTGACAAGTCTGAAACTGAGCTGCAGCACAGTGGCTAAGATCATCCAGCATTTTCCAAAAGCAGGGTTGTCTTGGAACAGGCCTCGGGTAGGTTGTCCAAAGAAGCTGAGCTTAAACCTTGGCTGGATCACATCCAAATGCTTTGCTTGAAAGATCGGCGTAGGAATGGTTAGCATTGCTGCAGAGATTAAAGATTAGATTCAGCCTGTTAGTGTTCAGACCATACGCCCACTACATCAAATTGGTGTGCATGGCTGTCACCCCAGGAGGAAGACCTCTTCTGAAGGCAATACACAAGAAAGCCCATCAAACAGTTTGCTGAAGACATGTCAACAAAGCCCATAGATTACTGGAACCATGTCCTATGGTCTGATGAGACAAAATTTAATTTGTTTGGTTCTGATGGCCTTCATGTGTGGGTGGCGACCAGGTGAGGAGTACAAAGATAAGTGTGTCATGCCTACAGTCAAGCATGGTGGTGGGAATGCCATGGTCTGGGGCTGCATGAGTGCTGCAGGTATTGGAGAGTTACATTTCATTGAGGGAAACATGAACTCCAACATCTACTGTGAAATACTGCAGCAGAGCATGATCCCCTCCCTCCAGAAACTGGGTTGCAGAGCAGTGTTCCAGCATGACAATGACCCCAAACACATATCCAAGACAACCACTGCTTTACTGAAGAGGCTGAGGGTAAAGGTGATGGACTGGCCAAGCATGTCTCAGACTTGAACCTTCTAGAATATCTTTGGGCCATCCTCAAAGCAGAAGGTGGAGGTGTGCAGAGTCTCAAATATCCGCCAGCTCCACAACATCATCATTGAGGAGTGGAAGAGCATTCCAGTGACTACCTGTGAAGCTCTGGTAAACTCCATGCCCAGGAGAGTAAAGGCAGTTTTGGATAATGATGGTGGCCACACAAAATATTGACAGTTGACATGTTGTATGTTAATATTGACAACTTTTCCTAAGAGGTGTACTCACTTTTGTTGCCAGGGATTTAGTTTTTAATAGCTATATTTTGAGTTATTTTGAGGGAAAAATAAATTAACTCTGTTATATATGCTGCAGACAGGCTACTTTTCATTGTGTCAAAGTGTCATTTTGTCAGTGTTGTCCCATGAAGAGATATACTTAAATATTTGAAGAAATGTGAGGGGTGTACTCACTTTTGTGATACACTATATATATATATATATATATATATATATATATATATATATATATATATAGGATATTACATTGAAAACCTGTCAAAAACACTACA
This sequence comes from Acanthosepion pharaonis, assembly GCA_903632075.3. Lineage (NCBI taxonomy): Eukaryota > Metazoa > Mollusca > Cephalopoda > Sepiida > Sepiidae > Acanthosepion > Acanthosepion pharaonis. The sequence goes on along the minus strand of CAHIKZ030003472.1, from coordinate 68,090 downwards.
CAATTACAATCAGGTTTCAATGCACATACAATGCATCTCATCAGGTGATTGTAAATTACTCGCAAGTGAATGATTTAATCAGAATTAAAAGCAAAATATAGCCTCTTTTTATGGAAAAAGAAAAAAATGGGGGGAGGGTATATTTGTGGGCTTTGCTTAGATCAACCAATCAAATAAGGCCTACATTAAATTTAAACTAAGGAAAGAAAAAATTAAGAAACAATTTTCCATAAATGGGTCACAACCTGTAGGTTTGAAATCAATGATGGCAACATAATGACAAACATATTAAAGATGTGGATGGATATATGCTGTACATTTAGACAGTCATTTCTTAAGAAAAAGTTATATGCTATGTGAGTTTCCCTCATCTTATCTGGAGATATATATATATATATATATATATATATATATATATATAAATATAAATTATTATGACAGTTTTCTGTAGACATTCTGTCAGTTATATGCCTTGCATGATGCACACTTAGGCAATCATGTATCTTTTAATACATGACTGATGAGGCAGTTTTTTTTTCCTGCAGTAGGTTGCCATTTCTTTCTGCAATAGACCAGTTGCCATCCAAGGCTATAGAACCCGGTCTCTCCTGCTATTTACCTATAGCTGGTGGAAGAGGATTCATACCTTTCCCAAGGGTATTAGCACGTAAGTGAATGTAATGGATTTGACTGAATTCAAACTCAGCTCTCTGATTCCTCAATCCGAGCCACTATCCATTACTCCACTGTGCCTCATTAGACATTATTTTAATTTTATTTTCAATAAAATTGTCTCATAATTTTTTCTATAGAAATATTATCTTTTTTTTTTTTGAAAATAAAATTTTATAGGTAATTTTTAGCTTTCAATAGATTATATGTGATGTTTATGGCCATATTTAGGTTATGTATAACGTTTGGGAGGCATTGCTATTTTACAATGATTATTTGAATTTTTACACAAATAAATGCTATCAATGATTGTTGGGTTGAAATTTATTTAATGGCCTTGAAACCAGGACAGCATAAATTTGATGTTCATTGTTATGCCATGAGTTTATAGTAACCAAACAAAAGTGGTCATAATGAGAAAAGGGAGGGGAAGGCTTGTACAGACTATTTATTTCAATCTTGATGATAAGTCCTCAAGTTTTGATGAGAGACAAACCCATGTGTAAAGAAAGTCATTTTGGAATTTTCATATTATTTAAATAAATATCCTTATCAGTTAAAATTAGCCTACTCCAAGTAGATGTGTATTTTTGTCTATATCTCTGAGAATTTCTAAATACTGGATTAATTACATTATTTGACTGTTATCCTGATCTTCATTGCCATTTTCATGTTTTCAGTTCCTATATCTGATGAGGATGAGGCAATTTTTAAATTACTTGTCTGGTTAAATTTTTTACAAAAAATCAAATACTTTTTTAAATAAGTTCAAAAAAAAATGGTATCTCTGATAACGTTAACATTATCTTGTGCAATTGTGTGTGTGTGTGTTAAAAACTTTTTCTACATCTCTCTACAGAGGATATATATTATATATATATATTCTATATATATATATATTTTAACAAATATTTGAGATATATATTCAATCCATAAATAAGGATTTATTATGATTATTGAATATTTAATTTTATGGAACTGTTATGTCCTTTACAATTTGTTTATATTCATCATTTTTTAAATTTAAATAAAAAAAAAAAAAAATTTAAAATTTGATATGTCTTTCTTTATATCTTGAGGTAAATATTATGATTGGATAATGATATTATTTAATTTGTTCTTTATCATTTTTAATTTTTACCATTTTCATAAATTTATGAAATAATTGTGAATATGGTAATGAAAATGAGGATAACAGTTCAAATAATTAAATAATACAAGTAATATAAATTTATTTTTTTTTCCTATAATAGCTCAGAAGCCATGTTTGCTATATAATAATGCTTCTTTAATGATAAAAAAATATATCAAATGAGCCTGGTCCAAAATTATATTTATTGGTATTCTCTATAGCCAACATCAGACTAGGCATGAATGTGCAGGTGAGGGTAATGAAGAGCAGTTCATAATTAGAAATTAGAGAGCTGAGTTTGTTACAAACCAATATAAGAAAAAAAAAATTTAAATTAATCTACTTCCACCAGCTATGGGTTAAATAGGACTTGTATCTGGGGAAAATTGTTATTCACAAAAAATTGTTAAATTTAGTAAATCAGAAAATATTTTGGTTTTGAACTTTTCTGAAATTCACACAAAAAGGAAAGTAAATATTGCCTTTCAAAAAAAAAAATTGTTTTTGATTTTCAATATATCATTTGTATGATTTACTATATTATGGTTTCAAATATATATCATGATGAACCAAAAATTTCATGTATCCTTTAAGACGAAAAAATTTAAAAAAACAAAACAAAAAAAAATTTCATTTGATTTTTTAATTTTTGAGGGATGTGTAAAAAATTAAAAAAAAATTGCAGGTGTTCCCAGGTTCAAGAAAATTAACTGAATAAAAGCTTTTGTTAGGGTCCCAAAAATGGGCAAATAGTTAGCCTCAAAATTAAGGATTAAAAAAATTGTGAAAGTGTAAAAATAGGTTTTAAAAAAACAATAAATTTTTTTAATGAAAATAAATATTGCCAGCAATAAGATTTTTTTTTCAAAAAATAAAATCATTCAATAAAATAATGTCGAAAATTTCTACAAAAAAAAAACATTAAACAAAACATTTCATAAAATAAAAAAAAAAAATATTTCAAAATTCAAAAAAATTCAAATTTAAAGAAAAAAACAAAAATAACAGTTTTTTTTTAAAAAAATTTTTATCTTGAAAAAATTTTTCATTTGACCCTTCAATATATCTATCAGATGAAAAATATTTCATTTTTTTAGCCTTTATATATTTGAGATTGAATTTATTTTTCAATAAAATTGAATTGTTTAAAATAATAATTTTTTTTTAAGCCTTTATATAATTATAGATGAACCAAAAAAGAATATTTTGAAGAAAATAAAATATATCTATCAGATAACCAATATTTTATTTTAATAAAAGAAGGTCAATATATTATCATTTTAAAATTGACATTTTCATGAATATCTAATATATATAGAATTTTTAATATTTAAATTTCGCTTCTATATATCTATCAGATGAACCAATATTTCATTTTGACCCTTCTATATATCTTTTTTGAAATCTAATATTTCATTTTTCACCTTCTATTTATCTATCAGAATGATTTCTAAAATAAAAAATACTTTCATAAATTTTTGAAAAATTTTTTTATTTTTTTAATTCAAACTATCATTATGATTTTCAAATATTTTATTTTGACAATGTTTCTATATATTTTAAAAGTATATCTTTTAAATTTTGAATTTAATTTTTTTTTTGCATTTCTAAAATGAAAAAAAAAAAATTTTTTTTGGAAAAAATAATTTTTATTTTTTTTAAATTCCTGTGTTGTTTGTGATGATGTCATTATATATTATGGCAGAATATACATGGGTTGCATTATGATGGGTTTGACATTGACAGCTGATATTTACTGAGTGGATTTTGGTGTGTTTGAATAGTAAATACTTTAAATAACCAAATGATGGGTTGATTTTATATTTTAACCTCAAATTTTTATCAGACTGAGCTTATATAGAATATTTTTCATTCTTGCAAAAGCAATATTAACTTAATAAAATCATATACAAACTAATATTTAAATAAGACATAATTTGTATTTTTTAATTTTCAAATTTCAGCAGGCATTTTTTATTTTCAATATGAGAACAAAAAAAAACTTGTTTTATGTGGTCTTCATGCAATTTTAAATCGGATGGTTTTTAATTGATTCCTATATTTCTTTATATTATTTCTACATTTTATTGTTTTTTCATTTAAGAGTAGGTTTTTTAATATTTGATATTTTCCAATTACAATTTTTCCAGTATTTTGAACAGGAGGTTATCCCTTGTTTTGTTGTTTATTTTTAACATTTTGTTCCTTTTTTAATGTTTTTTCATTCATTTTTTCAAAACCAGTTGCCCTCTTGTTTCTTAGTAACCTTGCTATCACCTTGCTTATAACTTTTTGATTAGAAAAAACAAATTATTAAAATTCCAATAAAAAAAAAAACTATCAAAAAAAATTTTATAAATTTTCATTTTTGAGAATTGGTAAAATAATAATATTTATTTTCTTTGAAAGAATAATTTTATTTTTAATTGAAATTCTAAAAAAGCTAATACAGTTAGAACTAATTTATTTTGTTAAAGCATAAATCCACAATTGATAATGGGTATGTCCCCATTCAAATAAGAACAAATGTAAATACTGTATTTGGTCTTTAGTAAGATTTTTTGTGGAATTTTATACAAACTTAAACTTCTAGCAATTTAATATTCTTCTCTTTGTGCTGCTGGCAAAATAAAATGTGTGTGTTTTCTTTTTTTATCTAAGTATTATTATTGTTTTTTTACCAATTTTCATTTGATTCTATTCAGTAAATAAATCTATAGGTTACAAGTTTATTTTATAAATTATTTTATTTTTAAATGTAAAAACAATTTTTTTTTTTCATAAATTTATAATTTACAAAATATATGAACCAACTATAATTTTTATTTTATTTACCATTTTATAAAGTTTTTATAAAACATTGGCAAAAATGATATAAAAAAATTTAATTTATATTTTTTTTTAATACATTTTGTTCTAAAAACAAACATTTTTTTAAAAAAAGATGCTTAGTGCATAAACAAATAAGGTTTTAAATCATCAGTTTTTTTAAATATTATTAAAAATAATTTCTTGGCAGGTTTTCTATACATTTTTAGAAAAAAAAAAACCAAATTTAAAATTTGTTTTTTTATATAAATTTTTCTGAAAAGTAAAGGTATAATATAAAATTGGAGTTTCTGGCCTTTTTTTATGTTGATTAAAAATCCTTTCATCTGAGATCACGATTATAAAAAAAAATTTGGAAAATTAGATCAAAAAAATAAAAATCTGAGACATAATTTTGGTTTTTGAAGGAAATTTTTTTATAATGTCTGAAAAAAAATAATTTTTATTTAAATTTTTCTTTTTTATAAAATTATGAATAAAAACAAACTTGTTTTCATATTTATTTATAAAATGCTAAATAAAATACATTGCTTTGTAGTTGGTTCATATATTAAAAAAAAAAGACAATTTTTATTTATAACTTTATAAACATTTACTAAATTATTAAAATATGTGAACAAACTATAAAGAAATCCTTATTATTTACCATTTTATAAAGTTTGAATCAATTGGCAATCATCTGATTTTTTGACAACCATTCCAATAATTTATAATACTTTTTGTTTGTTCTTGAGAATTTGCCACAAAAATATTAAGTGATATTGTCTTTCTTGCAAAACTTGGACCTTCATGCCTGCAAAAAAAAATGGAGTATCAAAAAGGACAGTTCTTCCCTTGATATTTCTATTATTTTAACTACCTTCACTCATCGACAATGTTTATTGTTTTAAAATGCGATGATGAAAATTATAATAAAACCTAAATATATGTTGAAAGTGAATTTATATATTTTTTCTTGAGAATTTATAACAAAAATATGAAACACTTTATTAAATTGTTTACAAGAATAATTTTATACTTACAACATTCTAAAAATTAATACAATTATGAATAATGCAATGCAATATTTATCATTTACCAATTTATAAAGAAATAAATATGAAAACAATTTTTTTATTCATAAATTTATAAACATTTACTAAATTATTAAAATATGTAAACTAACTATAAGGAAATCCTTATTATTTACCATTTTATAAAGTTTGAATTGATTGGCAATTGGTCGATGTTTTGCCAACCATTCCAATAAATAATATAATAAATAAATCATGTTAAAACAATAAATAGTTTTTACATTTTGAAATGGACAAAGAACAAAATTATTTTAAGACATTTTTTATATTTATACGTTTTTTTTTTTTTTACAAATAGCTAAATAAATGCACTTTATAATAAACAGTATTAAATAACATTTACCGGCCTGAATGTCTGAGAAATATTCATAGAAAATATGCGTCCTCCAACAGGAATTGAAACTGTATCCTTTTCGATATATATATATATATATATATATATATATATATATATATATTATATATATATATAATGTTTTTTTTGTAAAATAATTTTTTAAAATTTTAAATTTGGAAATAATCAAAATTAATTGCAAAATCCAGCGAAAGACACCTATGAAATAAAAATAATTCTTTCTATGAAAAGTAAAGACCTATATACATCAAATTGTCTTTAAATTAAGTGGCTGCTGAAGAATTGTTGTTAAACTTTTAAAAGGTAAGCTTAAGTATTAATTCATTACTTAAATGCAGTGATCAGTTTTGAGTATATATTTTGAATGCAATTTTATACCATCAACAACATATTTTAAATGCAATGTTTGTTTTAGAAATTATGATTAGAATTGGAATAAAACCTAAACATATGATGAAAGCGAATTTATATATTTTCTTTGTTTTTGAGAAATTACAACAAAAAATTAAACACTATTTATTAGATTATTTATTTACAAGAATGATTTTATATTTACAACATTTTAAAATTAATACAATAAGAACTAATGAAATGCAATATTTATCATTTAATAATTTATAAAGAAATAAATATGAAATTCATAAATTTATAAACATTTACTAAATTATTAAAATATATGAACCAATTATAAGGAAATCATTATTTACCGTTTTTTACAATTTAATAAATAAAGTGTGAGGGTAAGAAAGATAGAGAGGAAGAAGTTCAATTTCAATTTTGAGAAATATATATCCATGCCTGGGAAAAACTACAGCATGCTGATGAAGCATGGAAAAATCCAGTATAATGAGGGGGGGGGCAGAAAGAATTTTGAATTTATGGTTGCTGGACAAAGCCACCTAACAACTTCTTGCTAAAACTGGAAAAGCTATGTTGAGACAACCATTTTCTACAAAGTTCATACTTTTGAGAAATAAATTATTGAACAAATTTTTAATGTATTTTTTTTGTTCAGGTATGCAGGATATTGCTATTATTTTTTTAAAATAAGAAAAATTGGATAAATTTAAGTTGTTTATTTACAAATTTATGCATTGGAATGAGGAAGAAAGGGATTGTCAGTGGTCAGAATTAAATGCAAACATTACTGATAGAATTTTTATTATATGTATAATGTAAATGCATTGTTAATGATTTTTCACTATAGGAATGCATTGCAAATGAGGAAGAAAGGGATTGTCAGTGGTCAGGAATTAATGCAAACATTACTGATAGAATAGGGCTATTATATGTATAATGGAAATGCATTGCTAATGATTTTACTATAGGAATGCATTGCAAATGAGGAAGAAAGGGATTGTCAGTGGTCAGGAATTAATGCAAACATTACTGATAGAATAGGGCTATTATATGTATAATGGAAATGCATTGCTAATGATTTTTTACTATAGGAATGCATTGCAAATGAGGAAGAAAGGGATTGTCAGTGGTCAGGAATTAATGCAAAAATTACTGATAGAATAGGGCTATTATATGTATAATGGAAATTATATTGCTAATGATTTTACTATAGGAATGCATTGCAAATGAGGAAGAAAGGGATTGTCAGTGGTCAGGAATGAATGCAAGCATTACTGATAGAATAGGGCTATTATATGTATAATGGAAATGCATTGCTAATGATTTTACTATAGGAATGCATTGCAAATGAGGAAGAAAATTGATTGTCAGTGGTCAGGAATGAATGCAAACATTACTGATAGAATAGGGCTATTATATGTATAATGGAAATGCATTGCTAATGATTTTACTATAGGAATGCATTGCAAATGAGGAAGAAATGGATTGTCACTGGTCAGGAATGAATGCAAACATTACTGATAGAATAGGGCTATTATATGTATAATGGAAATGCATTGCTAATGATTTTACTATAGGAATGCATTTTTAAATGAGGAAGAAAGGGATTGTCAATGGTCAGGAATTAATGCAAACATTACTGATAGAATAGGGTTATTATATGTATAATGTAAATGCATTGCTAATTATTTTACTATAGGAATGCATTGCAAATGAGGAAAAAAATTTTGTCAGTGGTCAAGAATTAATGCAAAAAATTACTGATAGAATTTTATTATTTGTATAAAATGTAAATGCATTGCTAATGATTTTACTATTTGGAATGCATTGAAAAATGGAAAAAAAGGGATTGTCTCTGGTCAGGAATTAAATCAAACATTACTGATAGAATAGGGCTAATATGTATAATGGAAATTTTTAATGATTTTACTATAGGAATGCATTGCAAATGAGGAAGAAAGGGATTGTCAGTTTTCATGTTTTTGCAAGTTTATTTGATAGAATAGAAATACTATAATATTATAATGGAAATTGATATTGCTAATTTGATTTTACTTATTTCAATGCATTGCAAATGAGGAAGAAAGGGATTTTCAGTGGTCAGGAATGAATTTGCATTACTGATAGAATTCATTATTATATGTATTTGGAAATGCATTTAATGATTTTACTATAGGAATGCATTGAAATGAATGAAAGGATTGTTTTTAGTCAGGAATGAATGCAAGTATTACTGATAGAATAGGGCTATTATTTGTATAATGGAAATGCATTGCTAATGATTTTACTATAGGAATGCATTGCAAATGAGGAAGAAAGGGATTGTCAGTGGTCAGAAATTAAGTTCAATGCTACTGACAGTAGTAGATCATAGGCAGATAGAAGGAAACAAATTAATCTTAAAGATTTATTTTCAACATTGCTGAAGAACGAAGCTTTGCCGTTATGGAAACAATTTGGCAAATTGTTTTGTTTATTCTTTCCAAATGACAAAACCAGAAGCACTTTAAGAAGGAACCTTATCCTGTGCTGAATTTTGGAAATAACATGTAATGTTTGATATCAATTTTAAAAAAATGTTCTTATAGGCAGAAAATTGAGAGCTGAAGAAATGCAAAAGTTTTCTAATTGACAAGACATTAAGCACCGAAGAGGAAGTTAAGTAGACATATTCGTACAGTTTTATGTTTCCACTCAATAGCTTTTTCTCCTCCCCCAACTCCTCTTTGCATACTCTCTGCTACCTTGGATATTTGATTTCTTATAGTTAGTTTGTGCCATCTATGTGTCTGGTTAGTTAACATTAGAAATTTATATATTTGACTACTGTTGCTTTTTAAATAAACTTAAATTTATTAATATATCCAAACTTTTCTTAATTTAAAACATTTTTTCCATTGTTTTTATTTAACTTATTCAAAATTTTTTATTTTTTAATAAATTGGTTAGAGTAAAGTAAATCAAACAATGAAATTGAATTTAACAAAAATATATCATCATTATTGCAATGCATGATAATAGTTTATTGTTTTTTTTAGAACTGACAATGCATTTTTTTTTTTGTTTGTTTGCCATTTCTTTTTTTAACTAGTTGCCATCCATGGCTATAAACCCGATTTGTCCTGCTATTTAAAATATATTTCAGAGAAAATTATCTTATCAATTAATCATAAAATGATGATAACATAGCTTGTCTCATAGTTAAAAATTATATATGACTGACGAGGCAGATTTTTTTTTTTAGGTTGCCATTAAAGGACTGTTGACCAGTTGCCATTTAGAAAATTTCTGCTATTTACCCATAATTTTAAAAAAGAGGAAATCCATTTCAAAAATAGGTGCATGCATGAACCCTTTATAATATCATGTCTCTTTCTATTTGACGAGGCAGATTTTTTTTTTGTATTGCCATTTTTTCTGCTGACCAAATGAATTGTAGAACCCGATCTGTCCTAAAGATTTATACTTTTTTTAGAAGATTTGTTACATTTCCAAATCAAAGTGTGCCATGCATTTACATAACAATCATGTTTTTTCTATAAAATGACATTATGAATTTTTGTTTCCTGCAGTAAATTGCATTTTTTCTGCTGTAACCATTGCCATCTTTATAGAACCCAATCTGTCCTGCTTTTACCAAGGTGGGAGGAGAAGAAGATGATTTTTTTTCAGTTTTTAAAATTCATCATTGATAACGCTTGCCATGTCTTTCATATATGAATGACGACCAAAAATTTTCAAATTTTTCTTTATACCAAAAAAGGTTGTTTCTAAATCCTGCTATTTACCCATAGGTGTTTCTTGTTTTCATACATTTCAAAAAAGTTTGCCATAATGATAATTTTAAAAATGTCTTTTCTAATAAAATGAAACAGATTTTTTTTTTTTGTCCAATAGGTTTTTTTTTTTTTTAAACCAGATGCCATTTCAGTTTTTAACCTTGTCCTTTTACCCATTTAAAATTTTTTATTCATTTTTTAAAATTTTCAACTTTTTTTAAATTTTTTTCTTTTTATTTCTTTTATTTTTTTTCATTCTTTTTTTTTTTTATTTTTTTCCTTTCTTTCCATTTCTTTTTTTTTTTTTTTCCTCTTCATATTTTTCTTTTCTTCCTTTGTTTTTATCGCCTTATTTTTATTTCCGTAAAAAATTTTGTGAATCCGAAATTCCTACAAAGCTGCTATCCATTAAAGAATTTTCCTGCACTAGGTTGCCATTTCTTTCTGTGGTAGACCAGTTGCCATCCAAGGCTATAGAACCTAGCCTGTCTGCTATTTACACATAGCGAGGGGAGGGGGAGAAGAAGAGGATTAATACCTTTCCCAAGGGTATTTGCACGTAAGTGAATGTAATGGATTTGAATGGAATTTAAACTCAGCTTCACTACTTACTTTCTTTCGTTATTTCTTTCTTTTTTCTTTATTCTTTTTTCCTTTCATAATTTCCATTTCTTTCTTTCTTTTTTCTTTTACTTTCCTCTTCATATTTTCCTTTTTCTTTTCTTCCTTCTTTATTTCTTCCTTTCTTTTTTTATCTCTTTTATTCACTTTTCTTTTCCATTCTGTCTTCCTTCCTTCCCTCGCTCCCATGCGTGATTCCAATTCCTCAATCCGAGCCGTTATCCATTACTCCTTTTTCCTTGCAGTAGGTTGCCATTTCTTTCTGCGGTAGACCACTTGCCATCCAAGGCTATAAAACCTAGTCTGTCCTGCTATTTACATATATCTGTGGGGAGAAGAAAAGGATTCCTTTCCCTAGGGTATTTAGCACATAAGTGAATGTAATAGATTTGACTGGAATTCGAACTCCGCTCTCTGATTGCTCAATCCGAGCTGTTATCCATTACTCCACCATGCATCCTCAAAAATATTAAATGCTATTTATTAAATTGTTTACCTCCCTTGCATACGAGAGAAAAAAAAACCTTGAATTTGACAACCAAGAACACTGTAAAACAAACAGCAAGAATCCACACCCACAGGAAATTTAAGATATTGAAGATGGTCTCAGATGAGATTAAAAATACTTAGGAAAATAAAAATTATTTGAAAGAGAATTTTGGTCTTTCTAAATCAATTTTCTGCGGCCACCAAGAAATTAATTTGTGGACTCGAAAGAATTAAAACTAAAATAAATAGACATAATGCGTCTAAATTATTTAACCAAACCTTTTTGAAAGAATAATTTGATTTTTACTACATTCTAAAATCTAATTAAACTAATGCAATGTAATATTTATCATTTACTAATTTATAAAGAAATAAATGTGAAAACATTTTTTTATTCAAGAATTTATGAACATTTACTAAATTATTAAAATATATTAACCCTTCCGCTGCTAACTACGGAGATCTTTGTTTTTCTTATTTTGCTCCAGCTGGCTAAGTACGGAAACCTACGTTTTTTTGCATACCGCTGGTATGAGTGTCCCGTTGCGCCATCTATCGTAAAATCACAAAGGACAATGCTTCAAAAGATATCATGTGTAGACCCATTACTTATCTGGTATATCCATCTATCGTAAAATCACAAAGGACAATGCTTCAAAAGATATCATGTGTAGACCCATTACTTATCCCAGGTATATCCATGAAAATGGAAGGCTGTAAAACACACTGGTCCCAGTTTTCTGTGTAATAAAATATATAGGTTGAAATTTGGTATTTTCTTTAAAAATGGCTGACCGGATGGGGGCAGCACTTTGGCAAATGAGTAGCAGTGAAAGTGTTAACCAGCTATAAGGAAATCCTTATTATTTACCATTTTATAAAGTTTGAATTGATTGGCAATTAACCAATATTTTGCCAAGTATTCCAATAAACAATCTAATAAATAGTGTTTATTTTTGTTTTCAATTCTCAAGAACAAAGACAATATTAAATAAATTCACATATGTTTAGGTTTTATTACAATTCTAATCATTACTTTTTTAAAAGAAACATTGACAAGGAATGAATTTATAAATTTTCTTTGTTTTTGAGAATTTACAACAAAAAAATTAAACACTATTTATTAAATTGTTTATTTACAAGAATTTTATATTTACAACATTCTAAAAATTAATACAATAAGAACTAATGTATTGCAATATTTAACATTTTAATAATTTATAAAGAAATAAATATGAAATTCATAAATTTATAAACATTTACTAAATTATTAAAATATATGAACCAATTATAAGGAAATCATTATTTACTGTTTTATAAAGTTTGAATCAATTGGCAATTAGCCGATGTTTTGCCAACCATTCCAATAAATAATCAATAAATTGTTTATTTTTATTGTTGATTCTCAAGAATTAAGAAAAATATAAATTCACTTTCATCACATATGTTTAGGTTTTATTACAATTCTAATTGATTTTTAAAATAAACATTGCCGAGTAGTAAAGGTAGTTAAAATAATAGCAGTGTCAAGGGAAAGACCATTCTTTTGCCACTCGGGATTTTTTTTTTTTTTTTTTTTTTTTTTTGTGGGCAAAAGGACCAAGTTTGCCCCCCCCTACTTTTTGGAATATTTGAACCCTTGCATAATACGATGACGTTTAGGTCATCATTTATGCATGAGTTGTTTATCTTACAATCCCATCATCGGTATAATTGATTTGGGCGTATATTAATTAGCCTTGTGAAATGATTTAATGATAATGTGCAACATGTTGAAAAAAATACAGAATAAATGTTTATATAATGCAATACAGTAATCCAGAAGAATAAGGTCAAAGTTGAAGTTTTAAGAGTTCAAGTGTCAGAGTTCGGGTACTGAGAAGTGATAAAGAATGCATGCCACAGCCAATCTTTTTTTTCACTGAATCTTTTGTTCACTGCTCGTGTAAATTCATGGCTGATGATGGTTGCTCTGTGGTGTGGGTAGGGGATTGTACCTTTGTCCCATGTTATCTCCCTTGTTTGTTATCATTTCTGTGGAAATAAATAGGAGGCGTTATTTTTGGAGCATCTATCATATGGCGCCATTGTTCTAAAGACAATGCTTTAAGTTGTTAGATCTTTGCTTCTTTCAGATAATGTGGTTTCCCTCCCCAACTCTGGAGGATAGGAGCTGTTCAAAATATGAAGTTGCTTTTGTTTAGATGACCCTGAAGTCAATGACTTGGTTAACTCTAATCATGTGTCATGAAGACAAAGTTGTTGAGTCATTAACATGGCTGACATCTGACATTGAATACAAAAAGCTGGCAATTTCTTTTATCGCAAATAACCTCAGCAAGAAGGAATACGCTGTTCATTTTGGTAAATAATTGAAATTAAATTTAAGGCTTATTACATAATTTTTTTGCTTTTATAAGCAACATTTTGACCGATTGTAAGATTGTTTAATTTTTGCGCAAGAATTCATACTGAAGTTTTTAAATAAATGGTTACTTAAATCTTTTTATGCTTGGATCTAATAAATAGAAAAGACATTTCAATGGAACTAAACTAGTAGAATACATGATGAAATAACATATTTAGTAACATCCAGTTTTTGAGTGGCTTTCCTTCTCTCTCTTTAACATTTTCTGTTTCTTTTACTCTCAGTAATCCTTTGCATCATAGTAGATGTATCACCTTACTTGGGGTGAAATGATTCAAAAAAATATTTTCTTTTATTTATTTTTATTTTTTTTTTTTTTTTTTTTTTTTCAACATTTTTTTGTTTTTTCTTTAACTTTCTTTAGCACTATTTTCATTTTTAACTTTTATTCTTTTTTATACTTTATACATTTTTTATACTTTTTATACTTTCTTTTTTTAATACGTGCTTTTTTTAATACTTTTTTAATACTTTCTTCTTTTTTTAATACTTTTTTAATACTTTCTTCTTTTTTAATAAATACTTTTTTTTTTTAATACTTTTTAATACTTTCTTTTTTTTATACTTTTTTAATACTTTCTTCTTTTTTTAATACTTTTTTAATACTTTCTTCTTTTTTTAATACTTTTTTAATACTTTCTTCTTTTTTAATACTTTTTTAATAATTTCTTCTTTTTTAATAATTTTTAATTTTTTTTTTAATACTTTTTAATACTTTCAATACTTTTTTTTTTAATACGTGCTTTTTTTAATACTTTTTTAATACTTTCTTCTTTTTTTAATACTTTTTTAATACTTTCTTCTTTTTTTAATACTTTTTTAATACTTTCTTCTTTTTTTAATACTTTTTTAATACTTTCTTCTTTTTTAATACTTTTTTAATACTTTCTTCTTTTTTAATACTTTTTTAATTTTTTTTCTTTTTTTTTTAATTTTTTTTTAATATTTTCTTCTTTTTTAATACTTTTTTAATACTTTCTTCTTTTTTAATACTTTTTTAATACTTTTTTAATACTTTCTTCTTTTTTAATACTTTTTTAATACTTTCTTCTTTTTTAATACTTTTTTTGCTTAAGATTTAATCATAATGGTATACATGAATTTTTTTTTTTTTCATAAGCAACTTCAGATTTTTACCAGCACTTTGTTTAATTTTGGCATATGAATAAGTACTTAAGTTGCTTAAATGTTTGCATGTTTGTGTTTTCTTCTTAATCCACCTGTGGAAGTCTTTTCTTGAACGTAGGCCTTGTTCAAATCTTTCCTTTTGCTATTCATGGGGATGACTAGGCCATTACCCTACTGCACTGAACCAGTTCAATCACTGAAGTTAAACAATGTTTCAACGTGGTAAGGCCATAAGCGTGCACTTTCTTTTGTTGCCCTCTGATCGACTTTTCTTTTGTTGCCCTCTGATCGACTTTTCTTTTGTTGCCCTCTGATCGACTTTTCTTTTGTTGCCCTCTGATGGACTTTATGAAAGCAAATATAATGATTTAATTTGCAACAAGTATTTATACAGAATTTTGAAAATTCTGAAAAACTAACATTTTTAATTCTAAGAATGCGCATAAGGAAAATTCTTGAACAAATTCAATGACAATCTTTTTTTTTTTCTCTTTTATCAAATAATAATAATTTTTTTGCTAATAATAATAATCATTTTAACATTCTTTTTTTTATTTTTATTTTTCAGATCTTCACTCCTGAAGACAATAAAAAAAGAAATTAAATATTTTTGTACTTAAAAAAACACTGTCAAGATGATGAAAAAGTCCAACGCATGGCGTCAATGGGGTGGAGCCCATCATGGACCTCGACAGGTATTTGAACAAAAAATGGCCACTGCTTATGAAGAGCATCAGCAACACATGGATATCTTAAGGATGGAATATGAAAACACCTTAAATGCTGCAATGAAGCTCTTGGAGAAAGATGCCAATGACCAGATGTGTTCTTACAAGGATATGAAAACGGATGCACTGAAAGCGTATGAGAATAATGTTGAACGTGCACGTACTCGATATAATGAAATCCTGGCTGCCATTCTAACAGAGTATAATGAAAAAGTGAAGAGTGGTAGTAAGAGGAATGCCAATACTGAAGCGGAAGAAAAGTAAATGGAAGGGGGAAGAAAAACAAAAATTTAAAATTTTTTTTTTTTTAATTAGTTATTTAATTAATGATTTTTAAAAACTAATTGTCTTTTATCAAAAATATGTCTATGTTCATGAATTGTCTCTTGCAAAAAAAAAAAATGAAGATATATTGTAAAGTTTATTTTTCAGAATCAAAAGAAAGGAAAAAAAAAAAAAAATCTTAATTTTTCTTATTTTATTATTACCACTGTCAAATAATAGGTGTAACATTTACATACATATTTCATACTGTAAATGGAACAGCTGTAAGATGACGGGGAGATATATATATATATATATATATATATATATATATGAGTTAAAGATCATTTAGATCAAATATTGATTGTAATCCAACAAGATCCTATTTTGTATTTGTTCTTTATCTCATATATATATATATATATATATATATATATATATATATATATTATATTTAATTTTTATTTAATTTGTTTTTTGCAGAGATGACCACCCATTTGTAAAACCATAAATAATAATAAAAAAAAAAATTCAACCTGAATATTTTATTGATTATTAAGAATATGTGTGTGTTTTTTTTTTTTTTCTTTTTTTTTTTTTTTTTTTTTTGGGGGTAGAGAATGTCACAATTTATTTTTTTGGAAATCTTGTGTTACAGCCATTTTGCATTGAAACGCAGATTTTCATCTGGCAACCGAAGTTAAGCAATTTTGGGCATAGTCAGTACCAAGATGGGTGACCACCTTCAGAATACCAGGGACTAATCTTGAGAAATCAGATCACAGAGCTTTGTTCATCCTTCATGCACACTGCTAGCAGAGTGGCCATGTTTACACTGAAAACTGGCATGATCAAACTCAAACTTTGATTACATGACCATAATAGTTTCATCTCTAAGCACACATCAGTGGAAAGCAGTGTGACAGATCTAAAGATATTCTACGGCGAAAGTGTGCATAATAATGCACCGTGCTAAAGGTTAAATTCATGCAGTCGAGGCACCAAGGGCAGGAAAGAAAACTCACCTGAGCAGCTGGAATGAAATATGTGTAGAAATTACAGGGAATTCATGTCACGCTGTTGAGAAAGTGACTGGAGACGAGATGCCTGGTCAGAATCGATTGTTACTCTTCCCACCCCAGTCATAGGACTACTACTACTCCTCCTGATGATGATGATATCTGTTTCTCTCCTAATTTAATAGGAGTAGATAGGACTATTTATCACCCAGTTCATACTCCTTTTCCTTCTTTTGAACAGGAGTAGAGGTTTATTCTTTGTTTCTTGTTTAGGATGGGGTTTCTGAAGCCTTAAAGCTTTATCACTCTGTATATGACTTCATATGCTGTACAAAAAGTTTATCTGACCACTGAACACAACTGATCCCTGAACAGTAGTGTGTTTGAATTTCATAGTTGTGTTGTCATATCCTGCTATGGCAACAGAAAACAATTTTGAGTGAAATTAACAATAAGGATGTTGCAACTGAGAGGCATTGAAAAAGAATGCAATGGAAAGGGAAGTAATGTTAATAATGCAGCATGTTAAAGGTTAAACATTTCAGTAATTTAAAGAGAAATTGGGTTTATTTTTTTCAAGCTCAGAGTAACTTTTATCATTAAGAATTTAAACCCATTAATACCAAAACATTGGGTGCAATAAGAAAAAAAAATAAGGTGTCTCTGCTTCAGTGTTAGACAAATAAAAACTCTAATCCCAAAGTTTGTTATGTGCCTTGTGTGATACACACTTAGGCGATCCTGTATCTTTTGATACATGACTCATGAGGTAGGTTTTTTTTTCCCACAGGAGGTTGCCATTTCTTTCTGCGGTAGGCCAGTTGCCATCCAAGGCTATAGAGCCCGGTCTGTCCTGCTATTTGCCCATAGCTCGGGGTAGAAGACGATTCATACCCTTTCCCAAAGGTATTAGCACATAAGTGAAAGTAATGGATTTGACTGGAATTCGAGCTCGGCTCTCTGATTCCTCAATCCGAGCCACTATCCATTACTCCACTGTGCCTCATGTAGACATTAGCAGGCTTATTTTTCAATAAAATTGTCTCATAATGTTTGGTAAGAAACTTAGTCTTTTTTTTGTATTTTTTTTTTATGTAAAATTTCTGCATAGGTAATTGTAGCTAAGCACTAGTGATTCCTCAATCTTAGCTGCTATCCATTACTCCACTGTGCCTCCTATCCCTAGACGGATCTTAAAAAAAAAACAATTTTAATCCACCTTCCCATTTTTTTTTAAAAACTTTGATGATGACTATGAATAACAATCTCACAGTGTAGTCTTAGGGTCACTGGCTACCTGACCTCTTCTCGCTACATATCTAGGATGGAAAGGTATTTATTCAGGTCTAGCATGCCTTGAGTAGATCTGACAAAGTCCAACCCTCTCCAGGTCAGCTGATGTCTTCCAACTTGAAGCCTGTCATGAATATGGCAATAAAGATGTGAACAACAGTTCAAACAATGTAAATAGTTACAATACCTCATCTCAGAAATAGAGACAAATGTCGAAGGTGAATATGGCAATGAAGATGAGGACAACAGTCTGAATGATGTAAATAGTTACAATACCCCATCTGAGAAATACAGATTTTGAAGGTGAATATAGCAATAAAGATGAGGACAAAAGTCTGAACAATGTAAATAGTATAAATAATTAATACCTCATCTCAGAAATATAGACAGATCCTGAAGAAGGCCAGAGCATACAATGACTGAAACATCATAAATATGGCAATAAAGATGAGGACAACAGTCCAAACAATGTAAATACAATTCAGTGAAGACCATTCTTCTTTGAACCTTGTGGACTGGTGCTACAGAATCGAAGAACTGCGTCAAATAAGACATGTCACTTGAGGACTTCCAGCAGTGGCAACAAGTGAAATGGATATCATGTGTACCATATATACTTGAATATAGTGCAAGTTCTAATAATCAGGTTTTTACACAGGTAAATTTTTTTTAAAGAGGTTAAAAGTCATGTGTTTTCAGTGCTTGGTTGCACTATACCAAAGTAATTTTTTTTTTTTCTGGAGGGGTTAAAATTCATGCAAAATATTCAGGGGGTCACACTATATATAAAGTTGGCTTATACACAAGAGAAAATAATGACATTATCAATATGCTGATATTCCACACTACTTGAAACAAAAGGTTAGGAAGGAAATCCCCATCAATACTGGAAAGAGCAATAACGGTTACTGGACTAGAAGAACCTGTTTTCTTGAGAAATAGTTTGAAGAGAAAGATTTTATAAGTAGCACTAGCTGTTCAGTCAAAGCAACCAACATCATGCTGGCATTGATATTACACTGACAAACCCTCTTTGGTGCAATGTGGGATGTGTTGTTACAGGGATGGAATCTCCAGGTGCCAGACATCTCTTGTTTATTTGTTGTGTTCTATCTGAAGACAGAAACACAACTGAGAGATGAAATGTAGTTTGTCACCCTGAAAACAAACTATATTTAGTATTTAGTTGCCAACCTTGGGTCGGTAGGGTATCACACAAGGTCAGTTAAATGTGGGGAGCCCAAGTGCATGCACCAAGGCCAGGTTAAAAAAAAATAATGTAAATAGCGTACATAATACCTCATCTCAGAAATATAGACAGATACTGAAGGCCGGAACGTTGTAACAAATATCGTGACAAAGATGAGGACAATAGTCTGAATAATGTAAATAGTGTACCTAATAACCTCATCTCAGAAATATAGACAAATACCAAAATGTAGTTTGTCTGTATAAAGACAGATACTACACTATGATCCCAGCCCAAAGGCCTTACTTGAGTAAAGATTTTCCAAGCGTAGCTTAGATGTGCCACAAGGCCGAAAGCATGGGGCACCCAGTAAGGATCGAACTCACTTTTCAGTAGTAACTGATCTAGCAAGACAAGCTTGCTAACCATTACACCATGCCGAGGTGCCCCTACATAATTTTTCAAGCATAGCTCAGATGTGGCACAAGGCTGAAAGTATGGGGCACTCAGTGAGGATCGAACTCACTACTCAGTTGTAATTGTTTTAGTGAGACAAGCTTGCTAACCATTACACCACCTTGAGGTGCCCAAAGGCCTTACTTGAGTAGCACTGGCTGCATGGTCAATGAATGCTAAAGGTTTCCTTATAAGGAAATGGCTAATATTAGCATTGGTAAGAAATAATTTTTATTTTAAGAAATTAGTTGCTTTTAGAATTAATCTCAGGACATTATTTTAAAATTTTGAACCATTCCCAAAAAACTAAGCAGTTGTAGAACTACATCTTAATTGCTGTTGTTCTCAGGTTCTAACCCCAGATGCTAGCACCTGTTAGTTTCCGAACTATAGGCACTGTAGTGTGCAGGAGGCTGGGACTGGAGGATTCCTTGGGCATCCAATCAAAGAGTGAAATAAAAATTTTGTTTATATTTAATTTGAATAAAATATATGTTTCATGTTTCATTTGTTATTATATATTTAAAATGTCTTCATTACTTGGCCCTATAGACACCCCTTGCTTGAGTCTTAGGGGCATACAATCAAGGAGTTGGCCCTGGGTATCACCAAACATCACCATGTGACTGTATGGGCAAATAATGACCCCCCCCCCAAAAAAAAATCAAGATACTAGGA
This sequence comes from Acanthosepion pharaonis, assembly GCA_903632075.3. Lineage (NCBI taxonomy): Eukaryota > Metazoa > Mollusca > Cephalopoda > Sepiida > Sepiidae > Acanthosepion > Acanthosepion pharaonis. Next base: position 47,597 of record CAHIKZ030003472.1, on the reverse strand, counting down.
AAGTGTAAAAATACATTTTTGTAAAAATAATTACCAACAATATATTTTTGTAATAAAATTACCATCAATACATTTACAAAAAAATAAAAAATGACCGACAATAGATTTTTATAGTAAAATGACCAACAATACATTTTATAGTAAAATTGAAGACCTGGTATATATTGTCAAAAAAACAAAAGAAAAAAAAACAATTTGCAATGATTAATTTCAATTCTTGTAAGGAGAAAAAAAAGTCTTCACTCTTTATCTGATTTTCTAAGATTAAAAAAAACGTAAGATTGGAAAAAAAAAAAGAAGCTAAGTAAATAATTTATGAAATAATTTCATTCTCTTGGATTAATTATGAAGTTTGAATTTTCATATTTAGATTTCGACATTAAATAACCCATAAAAGTGTTGATATGCCGTTGAGCAAAAACAACCAGACCAAATCACTTATTTACCCAGAAAGTATAAAATGATGTACAAAATATCTGTAGTTGAAGGCATAAAATTGCATTTAAAATATATGACCACTTGTCCGTGCATTGAATACTACTGCCATATCAGTTCTATTGCTTCTGCTATTCATCTTGATGTTCTTGACAAAATCCAGAGATGGATCTGCAATGTAATCAATCCTGATTTGGCATTTCAACTTCAGTAAACGTAATTTTTGAGCATTTAATTTTGAAGATCATCTGAAGAAATGTACAAAAATACTTAATGTCTTTTGCTTACAAATTGACATCAAAATTTTACTATTTCAAGAATAAATTCAAATAAAGTGATGTCTTTTGTATTAGATACATTGAATGGAAAATATATTCAAACCACAATTCTAATTATGAATTGCCGCCTGCAAAATATGCAATATTTTACTGTATAAGTAAAAAAATTGTAAACGATTAGAAAAAAGGCTACTCAATGAATAAGATTTGTTTGATCATTTGTTAAATCATAGTTAATAAAAACAAAAATAGATAAAAATGTATATAAAACCTGATACTGCTGGGTACAAATTATAAGACAAAATGTTTTAAATTTGCATTGTTTATTGAAAATCACGCTAAAACTATTGCACTGTTTAACATATTACATAATAATATAGCTAAATTGTTCAGTATAATTTCCCTTTGAAGTAAATGGTCTTATTTGATAGCAAAATGATTTAGTAATGATGTCCTTGTGCCATACATCTTGTCCATATAAAATTTGTAAAGCTTCAGTAAATTATAAATTTTATAACACCTTGCTATAAGGCTTTTACTGATCATCGGAATGAAATTCTGGCATTATAATTTTGAACCTAAACGTAATGTTTAAACTCATTAAAAAATGGTAAGGACTTGGATAAAATATACTATATGTCGTTATTTACCATGTCAAACTGCAACTTTCAAATTGTGTGCAATATCATGGTTTCAAAACTGTCCTGCCCTATTGAGGATGGGCAACCAATTTAGGAGAAACTCTAAATTCAAACTGAATTGCACTATCCTAAAAGTGTATACATGTACTTTGAGGCAGCTTGTGAATCCGAATTCATACTGAAACTCTTACTATGGATTTGCATATTTGAATGAATACAACCTCTGTTACGCTTGGTGAGCTTTTGTTCAGATATGGTGGGCTCGTTTGATGGAACTGGCTCAGCTGACCAGGTGAGTGGTACAACAGCTATTACAAGGTAAGGTGAAAATGTACGGCAGCCAGTGCAAATCACACTCCTTGCAGTAGTGACAAGCTGTATAACTCTGCTATGATAGGTGCTGAAAAGTTCTTGGTGTAACCTTTTCCCTAAAATCTGACCTAATAACCAAACAATAGATTCTTTTTCAATCAGAATCCCTTCCTGGTCATGCTGAGAACTTTTCATTAAATCCTGTGGATACTTTGCCACAGAATTCTGATTCGCCTTGCAAACAATTACTACTGTATAGTTAGTTCATTCTTCTCAGGACGCCCCACTTTTGTAGCCTTGTGCCATACTAGGTTAAACTTGGAAAATTCTTATGTGAAACATTCTAGTAAACTTTGGAATAATTGCTGAGGGTTAGGGTAAAATAAAGTTGACCAAAGTCAAGACGAAAATAACATCAATGTAAGTCAGTTTGTTAATTAACTTAGAAGTGATAATAATTAACACCTCAAATAATGATCTTTCTTTCTGGTACTATTTAAGTAGGTACCTCCAAAGATTTTCTAAAAAAAACAAAAAACAAAAAAAAAAAAACTGTATACCATGATAAAAATAGGCTCCAAACTTGATAAAAACAAAATTTATTGTCAAATGTTTATTTTATTATTAAGAAGAAAGACCAAAGTATCTTTTTATTAAATTTGTTAATCCTTTCTTGCAAGTTCAAAATTTTGGTTAAAAATCTTTTTTTTTTTGTGTCAGTGGATGGGCCAAAGATTAGTATAGGAAATTTTAATTTCATTTTGGCATTTTTTTTAGGAAAGTAAGTGGGGTAACTCCACAAGTTTAGGGTCAACCATTATCTATCCTACATATGTTCATAATATCTATCTCTTTCTTATTGGAAATATTCAATTTTAATCTATTAGCTTGAAATTAAAAACGAAAGTAAAAGCAGAAGAAAGATTTGTCATTTTAAAAATTCATTTTAAAACCCTAGGTATAGTTTTTCTGTGCAGACACCTAATATATATATATATATATATATATATATATATATATATATATATATATATACTAAAGTTAGTATAACCCATCTGCAACTGGGTCTTTCATTACTGGGAATTTTTGCCATTCAATTGGAGCAGTTTAAGTTTAAAATCAGCCCACTCGAAAATCAATATCAGTAACAACAATTGGGGTATCTCTACCAAGTTAGAATTTTAAATTTTTCATTCGCTTGAAGTTGAATTCAAAGTTGTTTTTATTCTAGAATGGTTACCAACCAAGACTAAAAAGTGCAGTCGAACTTGTTAACTCATGCTTGAAAAAAAAAATTTGATAAAAACAAAAAGTAGCTGAATCAAGAGAGAGTTAAATAAGAAGCATGTTATTTTTGGAATGGCAATCTATGCAAGCATTCAACTGGTTAATTAAATTCTGATTGTGTTGTGCTAACGTTTATTTTTTATAAAAATTCTTTCCTCTTGATTCAGTGTGATTGTCTCTAGAATAAAAATAAAATGGAAAAACTTCCAAAGTCAGGAGAACAAAAGCAAGAATTATGGAAATCAAAAAGAATGTGAAGACCATAAATAAATAAATTTAGCTATGCCGTTTATTTATTCAATCAGACAATTTGTCTGTTTCAGATTATATTGTGCGATACAATAAGAATTGTTTCTAAGTTGGGACCTGTTAAATGACATCATTCATAGTTTACATTTTTCCAACTAGATTATTGACATTATTTACAGTCAGACCAATGTGCTCACCTTTGTTGTCATTATCCTAACGTTTTGGCTTTCTGGGATGAGGAATTATCATTATTTCCATTATTTACAGTCAGACTAATATCCTTATCTTTGTTGTTATTATCACAATGTTTTGGCTTTCTGGGATGAGGAATTATCATTATTTCCATTATTTACAGTCAGACTAATATCCTTATCTTTGTTGTTATTATCACAATGTTTTGGCTTTCTGGGATGAGGAATTATCATTATTTCCATTATTTACAGTCAGACTAATATCCTTATCTTTGTTGTTATTATCACAATGTTTTTTTTTTTCTGGGATGAGGAATTATCATTATTTTATCATTATTTACAGTCAGACTAATATCCTTATCTTTTGTTGTTATTATCACAATGTTTTGGCTTTCTGGGATGAGGAATTATCATTATTTCCATTATTTACAGTCAGACTAATATCCTTATCTTTGTTGTTATTATCACAATGTTTTGGCTTTCTGGGATGAGGAATTATCATTATTTCCATTATTTACACAGAATAATATCCTCATCTTTGTTGTTATTATCACAATGTTTTGGCTTTCTGGGATGAGGAATTATCATTATTTCCATTATTTACAGTCAGACTAATATCCTCACCTTTGTTGTCATTATCCTAACATTTTGGCTTTCTGCGATGAGGAATTATCATTATTTCCATTATTTACAGTCAGACTAATATCCTTATCTTTGTTGTTATTATCACAATGTTTTAACTTTCTGGGATGAGAAATATTCATTATTTATATTATTTACAGTCAGACTAATATCCTCATCTTTGTTGTTATTATCACAATGTTTTAACTTTCTGGGATGAGAAATATTCATTATTCATATTATTTACAGTCGGACTAATATCCTTATCTTTGTTGTTATTATCACAATGTTCATAATGTTTCAGATTTCTGGGATGAGGCATTATCATTATCCACATTATTTATAAGCAGACTAATATCCTCATCTTTGTTGCTATAGTTAGAATCAGAACATGTGCAACAAAGTTTTATACATATCATACCTACAAATTATGCTTATTCCTAGCTCTCCTTAAATTTGTACTACAAAAAACTTATTTAAATATATATATATATATATATATATATATATATATATATATATATATATATATATATATATGTGGGTGACCCCAAAAATGGGAATTTTTGAAGTGTGTATTGCCAGACATGAGTAAGTGGCAACACTGCAAGACAGTGACCTTAAGAAAGTAAACATTTCGCCATTTAGAATTCAAGATGAAATTCACAGTATCCCAGCTGAGATGTTGCAGGCAGTCAATGAGGAATTTCCACAGCAGATTTCAAGAATGCATTCGTACAGGGGGACGCCATCTACAGGACATAATTTTTTTTAAAAATGAAAATTCCATCATTGTTTCTTAAATGGCATGTTTTAAGGTTTCAATTACTATGAATAAAATATTTTTCTTCCATCTCTTTGGTTTTATTGGATTGTTAAAAATTCCCATTTTTGGGTCATGCTGTATATATATATATATATATATATATATATATATATATACACTAGACCTGGCTTTCATAATATTTAATATTCTAGCAAGATTAATGCTCGACAAAACGTACATATAAGTTTTAGATCAAAATAAAATTTTTTCGTTTTTCATTCAAAATACCAAAATTTTAGGAATACGAAACAATATAATTATCCTGACGAAATACCTATTATGATCATATTTAAACGGAAATGCTGATCTTATAAAAGATTTCAGTTATCTGTTTGGATTGGTATTGCTTTTATGTCCATCGTCTTTTTCATGTTGTATTGTATATGGTCTATGTTAATTATGTTTTATGAATATGTCCTGAAGATGGTCTATTAGACCGAAACGTCCGACGTTGACATTAAACATTAAAACAAATATAATCGCATATTAGGATTTTTTGTTTGTTTTTTTTCAGTATATTTTTCAAACATACATATATATATATATATATATATATAGCATAATGAGAAGCCACGTATATTTCTTAATATATATAACAAAAGTTTCAATTAAAAATATCAAATTATTTTTATGAAAGTATTTATAAATAATTTCATAAAATAAAACATTATAATTTTTAATTTGAAAACTTTTTCTATATATATATATATATATATATATTTTTTGTGTGTAACATACCAAGTCAAGAAGTTCAGAGGAAAGCAAATTATTGACGTACCTAACAAGCTTTGCGTAAATGGTTGTCAGAACAGGGATTAGGAGAAAAAAAAGAAACATTACTAAGGGCTAAAAGAACAGGAAGTTGTGGAGACCCATGATTGTCAGTGCCCTAAAAGGTAAATGGCACATAAAAGAAGGTAATTCTGCAGTCTTAGAATTTCATACCTCCAAAAAATGGTGAGTCAAAAAGACAGTTTTTCCCTTGACACTGCTATCATTATAACTACCTTCACTCCTTGGCAATGATTGTATTGTTTTCAAAAGTGATGATTAGAATTGTAATAAAACATAAACATAAGATGAAAGGAAATTTATACATTTTTTGTTCTTGAGCATTTACAGCAAAAATATTAAATTGTATTAGATTGTTTACAAGAATAATTTTATATTTACAACATTCTAAAAAATAAAACAATTGTATAAAGAATAATGCAATGCAATTTTTATCATTTACCATTTTATAAGGAAATAAATATGAAAACAAGTTTTTATTCATGAATTTGTAATTTACTAAATTATTAAAATATGTGAACCAACTATAAAAAATCCTTATTATTTACCATTTTATAAAGTTTGAATCAATTGGCAATTAGCTAATGTTTTGCAAACTATTCCAATAAATAATATAATAGCATAAATACACAATCTAATAAATAAATAGTGTTTATTATTTTTGTTGTCAGTTCTCAAGAATAAAAATATATATAACATTAATATATTAAAATATTAAACACTATTTGTATATTAGATTATTTATTTACAAGTATAATTTTATATTTACAACAATACAATATAATTTGCCAAATTATGAAGAAATAAATATGGAAATAATTTTTTATTCATAAATTTATAGATATTTACTAAATTCTTAAAATATGTGAACCAATTATAAGGAAATCCTTATTATTTACCATTTTATAAAGTTCGAATCAATGGCTTGCCAGTGTATTCGTGCAGCATTACAATTTTTGTATGCTTCCTTGGAGTAACGTCCATCACAGACAATGGCCATAGAACAACTAATCAATAGTCGAGACAATAGTGTCTGGGCATGATAAAAATCTGATGCAATCATGGATGACGCAGTAATTTCAGGACCAAACAAATTTCATCATACACCCCAAAAATAGGTTCATATCACTGCATATCACTGCAAATGACCTAATCTGAGGAAAAAAATAGAAATCAATTACACCCTGTCACTCCAGTGGGTTTAAAACTGACCAAATGGGGAAAGAAAAGAAACTAATGCAGTTGTTTCAATTAATTTGCACAAGGGTATAATTTGAAATACTTAGCTTTCTTGGATTGTTGAGAGACAATTCTTTGAAGTCCTGCATGCTGGTTAGAGGCTGATAATATAATTGGGAGGTAATTTTACACAGGCAAGTATTTCAACGCTAGTCATGAGGAACTGAAACAAAACCTTTCACATGACGTCAGACACTTTTCTGATTAATTTAATTTTTCTCATTTTATATCAAAAGGAAGGCTTGCTAATTTCTTTTTCTTCTTGGGTCACTTCTATGAAGGCAAGCTTTTCATTGGTTCAAAAAGAATTTCATATAGCCTTGTGAATTTCTGTCATTCTTCTTGGCTCACCAGTTAATTTCTGTGAAAGGCAAAAATTTCACATAGGCTCACAAATTTGTTTCCTTCTTCCTCCGTCCTTTGAATTTGGAGGGAGTGGGTGAAAAGATTTATTATTATTTCGCATTCACTACAAAATAACATCTTCCAGAAATTTCTTTTTATATAACTAAAAAATTTGGACAACACCTCTCCTTAAATTAAAAAGAATATGGATATTGAAAACGGGTGTGTGAAACATATATCTGAAATGTATTTTCCCAAAGTTTTTTTTTATAAAATAACCTATTCAGTAAAATATTAATCTATGAATAAATAAGTCCTGAAAATTTTGTTTGAATTGGATAATTCCCTAAATTTTGGCAAATATTTGAAAACATCATGTGCTGATTTTTTACTTTTATTTTGGAAGAAAGTATCTATTTTGGTAGTACCAAATAAAATCCAATAATTAGATCAATTTTAGAAGATTTTTAAAATTGACATATTTTCCAGCTCCACCAAAAAGACAATGATATTTTTATAGTGACAGTGTTTATACAAAGTATAAAAATTTTTTTTTTAAGCAAATATTTCCGATTCTGCTAAAACTCTAGAAATAGTAATTTATATCAGAATTTTTTCAACTTTTGATTAGTAAAAAAAAATACTATGAATTAAATTTTCATACATTTTAATTTTATGTGAAAATTAGAGACATCTACACTTGATGTATCCTATTTATTAAGCTGAGTTTGGTACAAGGCCAAGAGTAGTTAGAATCCCAATAGGAGTAGATAGGTTGGCCTATTGCCTGGTTCATACTCCTCCCAGTTTTTTTTAACAAGAGTGGAGGTTTATCCTTTTTTTCCTGTTTAGGACTGGGTTTCCAGTTCCTTCTAAGGTCTACATCCACACTAATGTTTCCAAGTGAAATCTGAAATGTTATTCGCTAATTAAACCTTGATCTCTTCAGGTCTAGAATTAGTGCTTATCTTTCCTGCATAACCCCAAGAACTTCTTGACCTTTCTTATGCTAATACAACTCCACACAGTAACCCTCTGCCTTGAGTGGCTCTTAGGCCTTATATTGTGTGAACATTAGTAAAATAAAAAAATCAAACTCACAATAGAAAGAGTGTCAGATTTTTGTATTAACCATTGCTAGTTAACTTAGTTTAGTCTGACACAAGGCCATAGGTATTGGGCACTTACTGAAGGTCTAACTCTACAGTAGTAATGATCTGTGATAAGAGCTTGATAACCATTACTATATGGTATATTACTCATATAGTAAAAAAATTTTTTTATCAGTTTCAAACCATACAAGGCAATAAAGCCACTAAGACGCAAGGGGTTAATGGGTGTGGATGAATTAGGAACAGAAACATTAATAATGAGCGGGAAGAGAAAAGAGTAATCAGGAGGACAGTAGATAGCGATTGACATTACATTTAAATATTTGAAAATTAAACTTGGTTTAAAAGCATGAAGCCCGGAACAGAGTTCCACCAGCAAGGCAGTAAAGCCACTAAGACACAAGGGGTTACTGGGTGTGGAAGAATTAGGAACAGAAACATTAATAATGAGTGGGAAGAGGAAAGAGTAATCAGGAGGACAGTAGATAGCGATTGATATTGCATTTAAATATTTGAAAATTAAAGTTGGCTGGAAAGCATGGAGCCGGAAAGAGTTTCACAAGTAAGGCAGTAAAGCCACTAAGACACAAGCGGTTACTGGGTGTGGAAGAGTTAGGAACAGAAACATTAATAATGAGCAGGAAGAGGAAAAAGTAATCAGGAGGACAGTAGATAGCGATTTACATTGCATTTAAATATTTGAAGATTAGACTGGAAAGCATGGAGTTCCACAAGTGAGAAGTTCAATGTTAATGACTAATTATAAATATTAACTAAGCTTGATTTTGTATTTTAGTGTCGGAAAACCATTTATAATTATTTTAGTATATGTGCTCTTATGTATATATATTTTTCTGAATTAATTTTGCTATAAGGAAAAAAAATTTAAATGTTTCTGAAACAATATTTAAAAATTAAATTTATCTCAGTATCTAAGTATGTAAGGGCAGATAACTCAAATGTAATAAATTGAATTGTAGATGGCGTTTTCAGTTTAACATGGTCGACGATAACAAGCACTCCAGAGGAAACTAAAATACATAAAGAAAGTTTATTATTTATTACTGAACTGACTTATCAGCAATTAATTTAAATAAAAAAATAGAGAAAAATAAATATGTCGTCCGCTTTAGAGGAGTCGGTGAGAGGGCCGCCGATATCAAAAAGTAAAGACACCGTAAGTATTAAAGAGAGAACTTCTAAAAAAAAATAAACAAGACGAAAAAAGTCTTTCTTTATTAAATAATTATTTTCCTGTTTTATAATTATATCGTTTTTTAAAATACAGAAGTTACTGCCTATTTTGTTATTTTATTAGCCCTCAATAAAATTATCACTTCCTTCAAAACTAGAATAAAAAAGGTAATGTTAATTAATGTAATCAGCTGAGCAGGTACGAAGAAAGAATAATTAATTTCCCATTCATTGATAATTATTAACTTCTTTTTTATAAGGTTTACTTTAAAAATGTATTTATTTCTGATGGCTGTACAATACATTATGTTGAAAGAGTCAAAATTTAACAGTGTTTTATCAAAATAAACCTTCATTTTATTTGTCGTTTAAAGACTATTTTCGGGTACATGTTTTTCTTTACTTTTCTTACAAATAATGCCTGTCTGGAACTAGAGAAAAAAAAAGTTTAATTAAAGATTCATTTGTTAAAAATATACACAGAAAAACAAAGTCTAGCTTTTTAGACTTTTAAAAAATAAAAAGTAATACTTGTTTCAATTCAGATTAATAAACTTCAAAAATCAGCTAATTTTCCTCAAACAATTTTTCAAAAAAGTAAATTTTATTTTTAAAAAACATTTTTTTTTTAAAAAAAAGATTTTGTTTTGATTATTTTTCTTCTACATGGACAAAAAATTATAGATTTTTTACTGATAAGGGAAAAGAAAGATTCTAGTTAATTTAAATTTCAATTTGAAATACACCAATTTTTTTTCTTCGCTTTTATTGGGAATACTCAATTTAAATATTAACTTGGAATTAAAACTAAAAGAGAAACTTCAAGAAAGACTTTTCAATTCACATTTTTTTACAATGCGTTTTTATTTTTAAACTTCTAAATTACAAAGTAAATTAAAAACACTACTACAGGGTTCAAGGTAATGTGATTAAAATTACGTTTTTTATACTTTAAAAACTAATTTATATCCCATCCAAAAATTGTTCCTTCAAAAACAATTTTTTGAAGGAACAATTTTTCAAAATTAATTTTGGGATAATGTATGAAAAACGTAGTTTTTCACACAACATCAAACCCTGTTTGAGTGAAAATTATTGAATTGATCATATTGTAGTTGGGTATAAATAATTTTTAAATTAAAAAAAAAGAACTGTTGTCATAATTAAATCGTCATTTTTGCCGTATGACTACGTGTTTCAATGTTTTAAATTAAAATGAAAAACATCAACGTCAGATTATCTTTTTATGACGATTCTTAAGTACTTATTATTTACTAAAGTAAATATTTTTAAAAACGTATTTGTTTTAACTTTTAAGTTAAAGCAACTGAACATATATATCCCCCCCCCCAAACTAAAGGATCTTGTTTTTATAAAATGAAAATCATTTTAATTTAAATGATTTTATTTGAAATTTTAAAAATTCAAAAGTGCGTTATTTTAACGTGTCGGTGAAATCAACGTTACTTTTTCACCAAAAAAATTAATTTTAAGAAAAAGACATTTTAAAATTTTTAATTTTTATTCGGAAATAAATTGCATTAAAAACGGTTTGGTTACCTTTTTTATTTTTTTTAAATCAGGTCTGGTAATAAAACTTCATTCGTTTTACTAAAAAAAAAATGCCTGCTGAAGTAACAAGTGGTTGTTAGAAAAAAATTGTCGGCGTGTATCCGCATTCCTTGAAAGAAATTGAATAATAAAATTAAAAACAAAAATGGGGAGAGGGATTCATTTGGTTAACATTAAAATTAACCAAATGGTGTAAATTATTTGTGCCTGTGTAATGTTTTAATTGATTAAAAAATACCAGGCAAAGACGTGTTTGGTGAGTAAAAGAGAAATGAATTATCTCTCTTTCTTTCTCTCTCAACCACTTCTATCTACATCAGCGTTTCTCAACTGGTGCGCCCTTAAAGTTAGCAACGCGCGCCCCAATTTAACGGAAGAGTATTTTATTAATTAATTTTATATTCTAAAACTCATTATTTTAAAAAAGCTAGAGTCACCAAGCATATGGCTTTCATGGCTTAGTCAAGTATTTGTTATTTGATATTTTAAACTGGATGCTAAATTCCTTAATCTTTAAGTTAAGGAATGGATAATTCTTTCTCTTTCTTAAGGCATATAACATCAAGGCCGGACATTAAAAAAATTGCCGAAAAACACATCAAGCACAGCACAGGTTTCAGAGATGCATACTTAAATATACAATGTAATGTCTTATTTCAGGAGACTTGTTCATCATTTTCCTATTTTCAAATTTCATGAGTAATTTTTCCTTATTAAAATTTAAAATCAGCCCAGAGTTTGTCATTCTACATTGTAGAATCTACAAGCTTAATAAAAAATAAAATAAAATAAAAAATAAATGCTTATTTCAAGAGTCTTATTCATCATTTTCCTATTTTCAAATTTCATGACTAATTTTTCCTTATTAAAATTTAAAGTGTACTCTAGAGTTTTAGTAATTCTACAAGTGCACCCTGAGTTAGAAAGGTTAAGAAACACTGATCTACATAAACGAGGTGTTGGAAAGCTCTTGATCTCAACAACTTCCTAAATGTTGACCAAAACGACAGATTACAATTTTGTTGGTGGTTGAGCTTCTTGGTTAGGTTGAGAATTTTCAGGACCCTTAAAGTCAAAGAGCATCTATCTATCCTCCACCTCTTGCCCACTTCTTGTAACAATAACATTGATTTTATTAATAAAAACTATTGTCGTACAGTGTTATTTAAAAAAACACTTCACTAATAAATTTTTCTATTTTGTTATTCATTGCTCCCCATCATGTAAATTATTTTCAGATAGTGTATAAAGGAACAAAATGAATAAAAAGATTTAAAAACTGTTCCTAACAGACACGTTTCACATCCCAATTAAACAGTATTCATTTATTTAAAAAGGAAAAAAAATTCTTGATTATTACCCGCTTACCAGACTCTGAATTATGGCAGTTTGTGGCCTCCATATGTTTTGACTGACCTTTCAGCCACCTAATGAATATTCATGAATGTTCTCAAATTTAAAAACTTTGATAAACCAATGACATCCTTGCTTTTCTATATAAACACATACAACAAAATAAATCCTTTTGTCTTGATAAAGTCCCTCAGAGGACAAAACACATCGGTTAAGAATTGTTTTTCCTTATTCCCCCTCTCCCCAAAATGAAAAATCTTTCTTGAAGCTTTTACTTTAGTTTTAGTTTGGTTTAATTTGTTTTACGACATATCAACCTCAATGGGTTATTTAATGCCGACAACATTTTTTATTGCCGGTAATATTTTGTTTTGTGAAAAATCTATTTCTGGTAATATTTTTCTTTCAAAATTGTATTGCTGGTAATAATTTTTTTCAAAAAAGTATTGCTGGCAATAGTTAACTATTTGCCCATAGCTGGGACCCTAACAGGTGCTACCACCCCAGGTCAGGGTGGGTCCACGCTCCTCAAAACCTCCTGATCAGAGGCCTTGCTGCTGGACGTAGTTTATCGTCTTACCCAGGATGCAGATGTATAACGTCTTACTGAGGACAAAGTTTTAATTTGAAGCTAATAGATTAAATTTAATATTTCCAATAAGCAAAATTCTTTGTTATATTTCAAGCTGAATTTAAATTGATTGGGATTATTTATTTATTTATTTTTTTGATTATTAGTAAAATCTATAAAATCGGTCATATTGACAAATCTGTTAACACAATTTTCTTTATTAAAAAAATCTTTCAAAAATCAAATATACTTCACTGGAAGTTTATTTGAAAAAAAATTAACTGATTTAAAGTTGAATTGATCTGAATTGAAACAAATATTACTTTTAGTTTAAAATATTACAGAAAAGAATTTTTTTTAACACAGAGGCTGGAGTTTATATGAGGTGTTGGCAACATTTATTGACAGACTAATGTTTGGAAAATTTAAGTAAGCAGAAGATAATTGTGAAAAAATTACATGATGAATACAACATAAACACCTTTTTTTATATAGTTTTCTTTAACTACCTTGTTGAAACTGCTTAGCAAACTTGATATATTTGGGGAAGATATTAGGATAATCAAAAACCTATACTGGCAGCAAAAACGGTCTGCGTGTGGATAGAGAAAAGGGTTCATCAGATATACAAAAATAGAAAGGGGTGTAAGACAAGGATGTCTTCTCACCAGACTTATTTAACCTATACAGCTAGACAGTTCTGAGGGAATTGAAAATGCTATCATGACTCATCATTGGCGGTCACAATCTTAACAACATAAGACACGCAGATGACACAGTACTGATAGCAGACACAGAAAAGAAATTACAAAACCTCTTACAGAAGATAGCAAAGGAGAGCGAGAAGAAGGGACTAAGCATAAACTACAAGAAGACAGAATGCATGGTCATCAGTAAAATCATGATTTGCAGGTTGGGGTCATTAAAATCAAGCATCTGCGGAATCTTAAATATCTGGGAAGTGTTCTGATAGAGGACGGTAAATGCGACACTTGAGATCCTTAGACGTATTGGGATGGCCAAAGACACATTCCAAAAGCTGAGCAGATTATTACAGACAGGAGGATTTTGTTGGTGACAGAGAAATGAGTACTGAACTGCTATGTGACATCCGTCCTCCTTTATGGCAGTGAATGTTGGATGGTCTCTTCAAAGATGATGAAGAGACTTGAGGCGGCGGAGGAGGTATGGTTCTACAGAAGGATGCTAAGGATATCATGGATTGAGTGTGTGAGCAATGAGGAGGTTTTGGAGAGGATGCAAACAAGGAGGAAGATTATATTTAACATCAGGAAGAAATTTCTGGGATATGTTATGAGAAAGGAAGGCTTGGAGAATCTGATACTCACAGAGCGAATAGAGGGACAAGGGAAGGAAATGTGTAACATACCTAGTGAGCTTAGGCAAATGGATGACAGAACAGGGTCTGGGACAAAACTTTTTGAGAGCTACAAGGGATAGGGAGAAGTGGAGAGTGATGATTGCCTATGTCCTGAAGGGACAAGGCACATAAAATAATAATAATATTAAAAATTTTAAATATTGTAGGCATTCTAATATTGTATTGTAGGTACTTTAGCTTTTATAGTCTTACTTATGAAGACAGTTATTAAGGAAATGTTAGAAAATCTTACTTATTATAAAACGCAGATTGTGTGTGTCTGTGTGTGTACGTTTATATATTGGATCGGATTTCATACATTTTTCAACCGATTTCAACAAAACTTCACTTTTTTTTTGGCAGGTAGGGTTTCTTATTGTCTTGCACACTTTTTTCTTTATTTTTACATTCAGAATGCTTTAAAAATTTCATTTACAAGACAATTGTTTATAATAAAATTCTATTCAATCGATAGACTCATAACAATTGAAAACAATGTTTTTGTTTGAGTTTGGGTTTGACCAATTCATAAAAAAAAAAGAAAAAAAGAAAAAACTAATTAAGACATGCATGTCCGTCAACCTTAAACAATAATCTTTGTCAATTTTATTTTTCAGTCTTTATGATGGTCGATACTTGATCTATCTCTTATTGTTACATCCCCGGGCAACGCCGGGCTCTACTGAATTAATACTAATAAATTTTAAATTTACTATAGTCACTGCTCTTATTTTCTGATAATGTGTGTGGATGTCTGTATTTACAAAAATTGTCATGAAATAAATTCAAGATTCTTTTTAAAATACCAGGGTTGGTTGAATCGCAGTGAGCTTTTCCATTTACAATGAGTAAATACAGTTTTAATTTAACAATATCACTCGACTTGGCTAATTTAAATTAATACAGAATTTTAAAAGTTTATAAATTATTCTAATCAAAATTTCAAACAATTCTTGTAAAAATTCATTATTTGTTGAATTTTTTTTTCAGACTGTTCATGATCTTTTCTATTCATAAAAGCAATTAAAAGATTTTCTAATTAAATAATGTCTTAGTTTTGTGTCTATATTTCTGAGATGAGGTATTATAAAAATATTATTTACATTATTCGAGTATTCCTCATTTTTGTCGCCATATTTATTACATATTTCAATAACTTGGAATGTGAATTGAACCCTTTATTTCATTTCACTATAAGTAGACTGTTTATATCTCAGTGAGCAAAAAAAAGGGTTCAGTTCATTTATTCCAACCATTCTGAAGAAGGCCATAGAATAGAACGGTTGAAATGTTTAATAAACATGGCAAAAAAGATGAGGACAATAGACTGAATAATGTAAATAGGGTCTTAGTTTTATTTCATTTTTTTATTTTATGATTGAAAACATTTTCTGTAACTGGGGGCCCTGTCTGATAAAAAGAAAATGATTTAAACTTTCTGAAGACAATGAATATGAACATTTAGCAATACAAAAAAGAGTTTCTTGAAATTTCATAACATTAAATGAGTTGTGGGTAACAAATATAAGAACAATTTTTAGAGATTTTCTAAAAAAGAGATGTTTAAAAAGTAATTAATTTCTGAATAAGTTCTGAAAGTTTCATCAAAGTCTGACAATTATCTGATTTTTGCAAGAATGTCCTAATCAATGTGCAAAAAAGAAGCACAAATTTTCCATATAAATTTCTGGTCCCACATTGAAGCCAGAAAAGCAAGATTTTTAACCAAAATTTTCAAGGTTCTAAAAATGGTAAAAAAAAAAAAATTACATAAAAAGTCTTTTGGTATTTCTTTTTAATAATAATGAAAAAGTTTTGATGATAAAAGCTTGTTTTTATTACGCTTTGTGTACTTTTTTATTATGCTTTTTATTATGTTTTGTATACTTTTTTCATCATGTATTCTCTTTTTTGTCTGAAGTTCTGGAAGGAGGAGTTATCATTATTTACATTATTTATATTCAGACTATTTTTCTCATCTTTGTTGTTGTTATCAAAATGTTTCGACTGTTGTACCCTCCGACCTTCCTCAGGTGTATATCGATCTGTGTAACCTACAGGAAATGAATTTCTGGGAAGAGGAGTTATCATTATTTTCACTATTTGTATTCAGACTATTTTCCTCATCTTTGTTGTTGTTATCAAAACGTTTCGACTGTTGTACCCTCTGGCCTTCATCAGGTGTATATCGATCTGTGTAACGTACAGGGAATGAATTTCTGGGATGAGGAGTTATCATTATTTACACTATTTATATCCAGACTATTGTCCTCATCTTTGTTGTTATCACAATATTTCAGCTGTTGTGCTCTCCAGCCTTCTACGAGAGGATTAAAGCTTTGGTTTGTGAATTTGGTGACATAGTAATTGTGAGTTCAAGCTTTGCGTCAGGCAGTAGTAAAAATAAGAATGAGGTAAGATATCCCTAGACATGGGCAGTGAAACAAGAACAGTCTACCTCCTTGAATTGAAAATTTCTTATTTTTAATAAGATTTAAGATTATATTTGATAAGATATCTTATTTTTTTCTAATAAGATTTTTAGTGGACAGCCACTGTTCTACATATGGATTAATCAAGGGATGGGAATTTTACATTATTATGTTACACTTGTGGTTTTTGTGTGTCATCATAAGTCTAATTAATTTTATTGTGCAAACATATGTTGGTCATTTGTCCAATAACACTAAACTGACTTCTTTTCATCATGGTATACTTGCTTTGATTTTGCCTTGCAATTTTTTTATTGTGAAAATATCTTTGTCATGTAACATGAACTGCTTTCTCTCACCTTGCTAAAACTATATTCTCAGCTTTTGAAATTAGGATTGTAGATTTCTGTGATGCTTGGGAAATATCGTCTCAGTCAGTTTAATCAAACTATATTATGTGCCAGGTAAGACGGTAAACTATATCCAACAGCAAGGCCTCTGATCGGGAGGTTTTCAAGAACATGGAACCACTTTTTAATTGCTGGTGTTCTCAGATTCATCCTGACCTGGAGTGGTAGCACCTGTTAGGCTCCCAGCTATGGGCAAATAGTTAACTCTCCCAAACTAGGATCAAAGCCCTATGAAAGTATAAAAATAGGTTTTAATACCAGCAATCATTTTTGGAAAAAAAATATAACCAGCAATAAATTATTACCAGCAATACATTTAAAAAAAAAAAAAAAAATATTACTAGCAATAAAAATCTTGTTAGCATTAAATCACCCATTAAGGTTGATATACCAAAAAAAAAAAAAAAAAAAAAATGAAACAAACCAAACTGCATTGTTAGTTTGAAGTTACTGAACAATCATAATATTTGTTTATATTTCTGAGATGAGGTATTGTAATTATTTACACTATTTCAGACTGTTGTTCTCATCTTTGTTGCCTTATTCACTATATTTTCAGCCATTGTACACTTCAGTGTTAGCCATTGCTGGTGATAATGGCGAGCCCATTGCTAACCCTTCATCCTGCCAATATATGTCTGATTCCATTCCAAAGTATGTTTGTGTACAGAAAGCATCTCCATCATGTTATCTATTGGTATAGTGTTTCATTCTCTTAGGGTTGAGTCTGAGGCCAATCTGTCCCTGACTATTGATAATGCCTCCCCTGTGCGTACCTTGGTGAACAAAAACTCAAAGAGTTAAAGAGAGATAACTTATACTGAGACATTTGGAAGAGGCATGGCATGTGGAACTAAAACAATCTACCCCAGTTTGAAATTCTAATCACCTAAAGAAAGCTGGAGCGTACAACAGCCAAAATGTTATGAATATGGCAACAGTCTGAACAATGTAAATAGTGTAAATAATCATATTACAATATAAAACCTGGGGAATATTTATGGAGCTTTTTTTCTTTTAAGTAAATCTTATGTTAGGGATGCTAATTTACTCCCCTTATAAAGGACAATAACTCAAAATACAGTTGAGTTACTTCCCTTGTCTGTTAGTGGGAGTGTGGCATTTCTGATTTCAACATGGTGGCAAGCTGACATGCATGTAGAATTCAAGTTTTCAATCCAAACAAATCCTTACCATTCTCAGACAGTAAATGAATAAAAATTGTGTTATTAGGTGTTAAAATATCAGTCAGTTATTTGCCATGCTTGATACACGCTTAGGCAATTATGTATCTTTCGATACAGGACTGACAAGGCAAATTTTTTTTCTGCAGTAGGTTGCCATTTCTTTTTGTAGTAGACCAGTTGCCATCCAAGTCTATAGAACCTGGTCTGTCCTGCTATTTACCCATAGCTGGGAGGAGGAGAAGAGGATTCATACCTTTCCCTAGGGTATTAGCACATAAGTGAATGTAATGGATTCGACTGGAATTCAAACTCGGCTCTCCGATTCCACAATCCGAGACGCTATCCATTACTCCCGTGCCTCCTAAAATATACTTGTCTTTTATTCTCATTCTTTTATTTCTCATCCTAACAGACTGGGATATAACATTTTACATGTCTTCAAACATGGTAGGTTTAAAACCTGGCAATTTTTTGATGTTTTTAAGCTTGATAAGAAATATAAAAGTTTTAAAATCACATGACTTTTTATTTTTAATAAATAAAACTAATTTATATTTAATTTATTTTTTTTTCAGTCTGATTTCCTTATGACCATTGTCAGGACACTTTCATCAAGGTAAGTAAAGTTTTTTTTTTTTTTCTTTTTAAGTCTTAGATGTAATCATCTTGAAAGACATATTTCTCTTCATCATTGTCCTTGACGAAATGAAACTAGACTTTCAACTAAAGAGGAGAACAGTATTGTGTTAACCTTAAAACAACCAAGGGGTAGTGAATACAATGAAATTACCATAACAGATTTTGCAGGATGATCTAGCTCTTTTATCCAATAAACTTGGGAAAAGAACTATTCCTTCTCAGATTTGCATCTGTTTTGGGAAAAGTTGGATTCTGTACAAATAAAATTAAAACAGAATTCATGTCTTTTAATCAAGAAGGAGTTCTTATAACATTCAAAGGTGACAAATTAAGTGGTTGATTTTTTTTTTATGTCTGGGATCATGGTTGAATTCCCCACAAAAAGTCATAGATATTAAACTTACAATGGCATGGACAACACTATCAGAAAATGACTAGCATCCAGAAGCCAAAAACTGAAAATAATTTTGAAACTGCAACTTGTAACTGACTGAAGGTTAACATTTCATACTGATATTATCATTTTCTTTAGTTTAATTCTACAGACCAGTAGCCCACCACAATTAAGGAATCATTTTACTGTCATTTATAAAATGTCTTGAACTGTTAGCCTATGTAGACAAGTACTTCAGCTAGTAGATAAATGCAACTTAGGTAGAAGCTATATGAAGTGACTTAATTATGCTTTGTTTCATTCAGCAGACCAGTAGCTTCCCAATATGAAGGAATCATTTTACTGTCATTATAAAGGGTTTGAAACTGTTAGCCTATGTAGAGAGGTACTTCAGCTAGTAGATAAATACGACTTAGAAGAACCTCTTTGGTTCATTCAGCAGGCTAAACAATCATCAAGTTGAAGAGTTTTGGCCACTTACCCTATGTAGACAGGTACTTCAGCTAGTGGCTAAATACATCTTTAGGTGAAGAAGCTGTATGAAATAACTTTTAATTATGCTTTGTTTCGTTCAGCTCATCACAATTAAGGAATCATTTTTCTGGCATTATAAAGAGTTTGGAACTGTTAGCCTATGTAGACAGGTACTTCAGCTAGTGGATAGATACCACTTTGGCAGAAGAAGCCATAGAAACTGACTTTAATTATCCGTCATTTCATCTATCTGAACAGTAGCTCATCACAACTAAGAAATCATTTTACTCTCTTATAAAGAATTTGAAACTGTTAGCCTATGTAGACAAGTACTTCAGCTAGTGGATAAATACAACTTAGGTAGAAGCTATACGAAGTGAATTTTAATTATGCTTTGTTTCGTTCAGCAGATCAGTAGCTCCTCAATACTGAGGAATCGTTTTACTTTCATGATAAAGGGTAGGAAACTGTTAGCCTATGTAGACAGGTACTTCAGCTAGTAGAGAAATACCACTTTGTTAGAAGCTGCCATGGGAACTGACTTTTAATTATACATTGTTTCATTTAGCAGACCAGTAGCTTCCCAATACTAAGGAATTGTTTTATTAACATTATAAAAAGTCTGGAACTGTTAGCCTATGTAGAGAGGTACTTCAGCTAGTGGAGAAATACTACGAGTATTTATAAAGAAGGTCTACAATTTCATGAGGGTTTTATTTTTATGAATAAGCCATTTATTTGTTCAAGTTATTTGTTTCAATGGATTTTGTAGAAACCATTTACATTGGAGGTTGTTTTTTTTTTTTTACTTCATTTCATTTCTTCTTTTCCTTTCATTTAGTGCTGATTTCCAGAAAAGAGAGAAAGAGAAAACCAGAATCGAAAAAGCTTTTCGAGAAAGTGATAAAACATTGAGTGAATTAGTTTCAGGTAAGTTGTTTTTCTTTAATTCTTAATAATTTCTCTAAACTCGTACTCTTTAATGTAGTGTTTCTCAGTCTTTTTAAGCAGAAGCACACCTAAGAATAAAGGAAAATTGTGTCGCAGCTGGGAGCGAGTGAAAATATCGTGTCGAAGCTGGGAGCGAGTGAAAATATCGTGTCGAAGCTGGGAGCGAGTGAGAATATCGTGTCGCAGCTGGGAGCGAGAGAATATCGTGTCACAGCTGGGAGCGAGAATATCATGTTGCAGCTGGGAGCAAGTGAAAATATCGTGTCGCCCCTGGGGCAAGTGAAAATATTGTGGCACACTTAGCAATATTTTTAAATTGTATACTTTTAAATATTATGAGATAAAACCATAGATTTAAAAAAAATATACATACAAATATAAACTTATGTTATTTCAATGTTTCTTTTCGTTGTGCAGTTTATTTAGTGTGAAACTTTTGCCTGGTGTTTTTTCATGATTCCTTTTAATGTTTGGTCGAATGTGTGATAAGCAGACCAAAATTTCTTCAGTTGAACGTAGTCTTTCTTGCTACTTATTTTTGTTGTTATTTAGGATTGAGAAGCTTAATTCACATAATTAAGAAGTAAAAAGAAATTGCAATGAAACTGATAAAGTCTTTTTAGTGAATGTGAGATATTGCTTTTCTATTGAAATCCAAAATGTATCAATCTGTGCCGTTGGGTGTTTTATTTTGAGCCCTTGATCACTAGAAATGGTGGCTAATTCTTCTACTTCACATAACTGAAGTTCAATATTAGAAGGAACATTTATGAAGGGATTTTGAATCCAGTCACTTTTCTGTACTCAATGACGGAAAATAATAGTTGATGTTTTCAAGACGCTATCAGATGGGCAACCATAATTGGGATCAACCATTAATATTAAAACAAAGTATTTACAATAACATAATCGAAGAATAGCAAAAAGAATCTGAAAAAAAAGTTTAATAATTATTCATATACTAACACTGTACAATTACTACTTCCACACATGCACACACACACACACACACACACACACATATATATGCACATACACACACGTACGCTGTGACAATATTTTGTAGCACACTTAAGGGGATCATCTGGCACTCTAGTGTGCCACAGCATGGTGGTTGAGAATCACTGCTTTAATTTTTTCCTTTTGGCTAGCAAACATCTTCGTATTTTTGCTTACCTAGAAGATTGATATGTTTCTACTATAAAATTGAAAGAAATCTGTATCTTTGTCTATCTAAAAAATGTTTCTACTATAAAATTCGCTGAGGTTTTCAATTCTTAAAAATGTTTTTTCTTTTTTTAATTCTATCTGTTTCTATAAAGTCCTTCCATAAAATGTCCATTAAAAGCCATTTGGAATTTCTTGAGAACTAATTGGGGAGTTCCAATTTTCATTGGCTTTGTTATATTCACTTAACACACAAATACCCTTAGGAAAGGTATGAATCCACTTTTCCCCCCCTGCTATGGGTTAATTAGTAAGACTTGTATCACTAAACCATTATTATCTAAAAAAAGAATTCTTTCAATCTAAAAATATTTTCTGGCTTAAAATAACCTGCAAAGTGTTCATAAGCCATAGAAAATGAATCTATCAAATTGTAAATAAATCTAAAAGACATTCCTGTGTAGCTAATCAGTATTTCATTGACTGATTGATTCATTTTCTACAACTTATCAACCCTTACCAAGTTATTTATTTACATTCTCTGGAAGATAAATGTATAGAAACTACAGTGGCCACAAAGTGAGGGATCAGTTTATATATTGATTGCAATATAGAACTGTTCCCCCACTTTATATTCACATTATAACTTCTGGATTTAAAAAACCTGCAAAGGGTTGATAAGCCGTAAAAAACGAATCAGTCAATCAATGAAATACTGATTAGCTACACAGGCATGTCTTTTAGATTTATTTACATTCTCTGGAATAGAAATGTATAGAAACTATCGTGGCCACAAAGTGAGGGATCGCTTTATATATTGATTGTAATATAGAACTGGTACCTCACTTTACATACACAGTTATTTCTTGTTTATCAAATTCTGATTAGGAATGAATCCCTCGCTATGAGGGAATTAGTTAAGACTTGTATCATTATTATCTCAAAAAAAAATTCCTAGAATCTAAAAATATTTTCCAGCTTTTAGTAACCCGCAAAGGGTTAAGCCGTAGAAAATAAATGAATCAATTAAAAATCAATGTATAATCAGTTGTAAGTTGCTTTGAAAATGGGCACCGAAATATGAGTGCTATGCTGCTTATAAAAAAGACAAACTTTTTTTTTTCTTTGTTTACTTTATATTCAATAAGCTTTTCTTAACAAAACTTTTGATTGCTCTTTTGATGTCATAAGATTAAATCTTAGAACTGGCTTATGCCCTTAAAATTCAACATGCTCAAACCTGCTCCATAAATATTGGCTCTTAAAGTCTCACTGTTTGTGTAACTTCCTGTTATTTGCGATGATGTCATCATTTATTATGGCAGAGTATACATGGGGTGTGTTATGACGGGTTAAACATTAAGAGTTGATACTTATGGGGCAGGTTGAATGCTTATGTGTTAAAGGCATAATTATAAAAAATGCAAAATAGATATATTAGTCTCCAAATTATATTATTAGTAGGCAACCGTTTATCTCCTGAGATAATGGTAATGCTGTGTCTAGTCAAAATTCAGTCCTTTGGTGGTGAGGCTAAAGGGACATCACTAGGTTGCTGGTATATAGAATTCATGCACTACCCAGACCACATGCCCCCACCGTAACTCTAATATTTAGGACTGGTTTGGCTCTGGACATTTGTCTGTGGATAGCCAATCACCTTTGGGGCTCCAATCCAGATTTTTCTCTCGGGATTTACTTTCATAGCCTTTTCAGTGTTTGAATATGGTCACAAGGCTGTGGAGGTTTAAATTCAGGATTTTTCTTCCCTCAGATGAACTACCTTCTGGGCAGATGGAGCTCCATCTGCCCAAATGCAGTTGGTTATATGGTGCCACTGGTTCATCTACATCCCTTCTTTGGCTTGGCACTGGATTTAGTTATTAAAAAGTATTTGAGATGCAAACCATGGGAGTATTTTATTGATCGGGGGTTGGCATCCTATGGCACATGTGCCACGCATGACATGCCAAGCAATTTCCAATGGCATGCAGCTGCAAATAACATCATGGCGTCCGAACAAATAACTACTACAACACAAAGAAGATATTTAGCTGTTGCAAAACTGCTCACTTGTTGGACTCCCATTAATAATAATAACTTTAAAAAAAAAAAACTTTTAAAAACAGTTTATTTCTATTAATGTGGTTTACATATTATATATATATATATATATATATATATATATAAATATATTGTAGAACTCCTATAAAAATAATATGCTGTTGGCATACTGAATGATTTTAAAACCCAAAATTGGCACAGGTTCAATTAATAATTACAAAACAAATATATATATATATATATATATATATATATATATATATATATTATTTAAAAAAAAAATTTTATAACATAAATATGTTATAAAATCACTACAAAAATAGACATTTTGTTTTAACAATTCCTGTGTCTTATCAAGTGATGATGTTGAATGTAAAATAAATGGTTTTAAAAATTTCAAATTAATTAAGGATCCTTCAAACACAAAAACGCTGTTACAAAAAACTAGAATGGCCAATCAAAATACAAGTATAGGAAAATTCAAAAAACTTGACAACGGTGTCATGTTATAATAGCTATTCAAATATTTAAAATATGGGTAATATTAAAAAAAGAATTTATTCTAACCAACAATTACTAAATTCTATGATAAAATTTGATATTAAAAGGTTGCCAACCCCTGCTCTATATTATTCAAGTAGAATATTCTAGAATATTAATGTGGGTTGCATATTATTGTATATATTACAATATAAAATGTCTTGTAGAATCGACTTGTATAAAAATACGTATGCTGCTGCCACACTGAATGATTTTAAAGCCCTACACAGCAAAAGTTTGCTGACCCCTGTTATAGACAATAGGAGATCTTGTCTCTGCTACTAGCCCCAGCTAAGACAACCTTTCTTTTTGTTTATTTAATATTATATATATATTAACAAAAAAAAAAAAAAATAAGATTCAATTTTTGGGGGAGCTTGTAAAACACACAATATGTAATGTTTATATGTTGTTGTGTTCAGTTGCCATCACTGGATTTCAATGCTACTGAAAATTTGGTATCAATGAAAGAAGGGAGATTTTTTCTTTACTGGTTTTTTTAGAGGAATGGACAGACTATTCAAAAGGGGAAGAACTTAAGAGAGCACATGCTGCTCCTTGGAGTAAGCATCCCTCCACATGTGGTCATAGCCTGTCTGCAATGCAATGGAAGTGTATCATGCTTCATAATTCCTGCGGCCCTCTGTTGACTTTGGGCCATTATCCAAAACATAAACAAAGGTGATCCATTGCTGTTGACCGTCCTGGGTATGACGGTAAGCTACATCCACGTACTGGGTAACACGATAAATTACGTCCAGCAGCAAGGCCTCTGATCAGGAGGTTTTGAGGAGCATGAAACCACCTCTTAATTGTTGGTGTTCCCAGGTCCACCCTGACCCAGGGTGGATACCACCTGTTAGGGTCCCAGCTTTGTGCAAATAGTTAACACCCAAACTTGTGTAAAAATAGGTTTTAATACCAGAAATACTTTTTGTAAAAAAAAAAAATTACCAGCAAAAAATTTTTGAAGGAAAAAATATTATCAGCAATACTTTTAAAAAAAATACCAGCAATAAAACAGCTATCTATTCTTTGAAAAAATATGACCAGCTATAGATTTCTTCAAAAAAATATTCCCAGAAATAGATTTTTTGAAGAAAAAACATTACCAAAAAATAAAAAAAATTTGTCGGCATTAAATAACCCATTGAGGTTGATATGCCATAAAACAAAATAAATGAAACCAAAAAAAACAGAAACAATGAATTAACCCATTGAGGTTGATATTCTTAAACCAAACCATTGCTGTCAAATACTATTCCATGAGGTATTTTGATTGATCACAAATGAATCTAGCATTTATGTAAATAGTATGTACATTAAAAATTCTTCTTGTATATCTTTTTCCCTTTCAGAACACTACCAAGATTTAAAAAATTCTTCAAACAAATTAGTACCATCAAAAAAAATGAATGGTAAAGTTGAAAAAAGACCATCTTTGCTTGTTTTGAAGATTACTTATTAAGACGTCTTAATAATTGGTAGGTGGTGAATTTTTTTGTTTGTAATAAATTGAGGCCATAATAAAAGGGGGATCTGGAAATCATTTAAGGAGTCAAAAAAGTATGAAATTAATACATAGAGTGGTTTTAATAAACTCTGAAAAATTGGGAAAAATAATAAAAAAGCATTTTGGGCAACAACCTAAAAGTAGGAATTTGGTATTTTAAAGTAGACAATTGTTTTCATGGATTTGTTAATTTTTAAAAAAAAATACAATTACTAATACCACCCATACAAGTTCAGTATATTCAAGATATCTATCTCATTTAAAAAGATTGGTACAACTTAGTTTTTCCAATACTGTTTTCTAAATGAGATTCAAAAAGAGCAGTTTTCTTTTGTGCATTTAATCAGACCAGCTTCAGCTGGTCTCTTGCATTTACACTGAATAAAAACTAATTAGTGATCCCAGAAAACAAAACCCTGAATTTATGGGAAATGGGGATTTTTTTTTGCATTTATTTCTCTATATATATATTATATATATATATATATATATATAATATATATATATATTTAATCAATTCATATTTAATTGGCAATAAAGATCGTTTAGATTCAAGTTTTTACTGGGAAAGATATTTGAAAAATTTCAGTGCATAGAAAGGACAATAAAATAACAGGGTTCAGAAAAAGACAGAAGATGGTGACACCTGTTGCATTATTTTTTTTTTAAATTATAGGTGACAGGAAACGAGAAAATCGGAAAAAGAGTTCCAGAGGTGAGAAAATGAAAAAAAAAAAAAAAAAAAAAACCTATTAGAAGAGAACTCAAGGTCATATCGAGCAATTTTCACATTATAATTTGGGAAGTTGTTGTCAGTCTCAGAGTATATTAAAAATTCATGATGTACAAAGAAGAGATAATAATGAAAATATTTATAGAAAAAACAGAGATTTTCATATATTTGGCAAATTTTTATAAAAGTAACTAATAGTTGAGATGCTAGATCATATTACAGGCCTTTTGGATTTTATGAGAATTTTAGATATAATAAAAGCTTAGCATCAAACCAGATATGGCAGCAATATTCAATCCATGGACAAATGGTAACAATAAAATGAAAAAATTCTTTTAAATGAGAAAATATTGTCTGAATTGACAGAGAGAACCAATTTTTCAAATTCTAGCAGACTAATTAATTTTATAAAATTTCTTTTAATTTTATGTCGGTACCTAAATTTAGACTATAAATTCTTTGACAATTAAAGAAAAGTCATTAATTATTATATGGAACTGAAATATTTTTGCAAAAAAATTGGATGAATGGATGGTTTTTCTGACATGGATTATTTTAACTACAAAACACTAAAAATTTTTATTTAAAAAGTGATGATTAGAAAATTTAATAAAACCTAAAACATGATGAAAGTGGATTTAATTTTTTTTTTTTCAAAGAATTTACAATCAAAAAATATTAAACACTATTATTATATATTCTGAATTATTCTTTTTGAAGGTATTTTAAAAATAATAGCAGTGTCAAGGAAAACTGTCCTTTTAACACCCATATTTTGTTTATACAAGGGTTAAAGGTTACTAAAAGTCAAATAGTTTTTTTTTTTGATCTTTTTTCAGAGAATTGGATAAATTAAAGATCATTAGAAGACCTGAGTTCTTGCAAGACATTTATTTTTTTTAGCACGCAAACTGAATAATATGATTCTTTTAAAATTTATTGAAGGTGTTGAGCATAAAACTATTGTTTCCAAGATGGATCATATGTAAGTGATTGTTTCATTACTTTTATATATAAATAAGACTGTTAATATAAGGACCAAATAAATATAATGATAGCATGGCTTATTTTGTTTTTTATAATCCATGAAGCTTATTTTTAAAATGATATTTTTTTTGTTTTGATTATAAGTAAGGATGATTTTGATGACCATTAAAGCATTTTTTGACTTTTAGATAGGATGATGTCAAGGGTTTTCAGAATCAGAATAAGCCTTGTTTTTATGTGGAGTAAGGTTCTTATATCAAGGGAATATACTATGAAAATGCATTGGCCAATGATTTTTACTATGAAAATTTTTAAAAACAATTTTTTAAATCAAAAAAATTGACAATTTAATTTGACCATATATGCCTATACTGTAGGTTAATTAAATATTCAGTTTGGAATTCCTTGAATGTTACCCAGATGAAGAGATACCTGAGTATGACCCAAGGGCACAATGACTGAAATGTTGTAAAAACAACAACAACAAACATGAGAATGTTAGTCTGATTGTAAATAATAATAATTCTTCATCCCAGAAAGTTCAAATCTTTTTTTTTTTATTATTATAAATTGTAATTTTTTAAAAATTTTTAATAGAAATTGTTGTGTTCATCAGTAATTGTTTTTTTTTTTTTTTTTAACTTATACCTTGTCAATAAAACAATTTCATTTAATTTTTTTTTTTTTTTTTTTTTTAGAAGAATCAAAGAAGTCATTTGAGAAATTAGAATGGTAAATTTTGATCAGCAAAATGTCCATGCAAATCTTGATCTAATTGTCACTGCAGGTACAGTATGGCTCTTTGATATTTTTTAAATTTCACTAAGTTAACACGGCATGTCTCTTACATTCAACTTCATGATTTTAGATATAATTTATTAAATTTTTCTAGATACAGGAGTAGTTTTCTGTTAGATTTTCCATTGTTTTGAATTCAGAGTAGTCTTTCTCCTATATTTGTTGTCACACTAGAGAATCTAGACTACCCTGTAATTTAACTCATAGAAGAAAGGGAATTACGCTTCATATTTAAAAGAAATTTAATTTATGGCAATTTTTACGTCTTTCCATCACTATAAGATTTTTGCTCTTTGTCACCTTATATCCAGTGAGTTTTTCTCTGTTCTAACTTTTTCAACCCCTTCTCCTCTTCCTTATTTTTTATGTTTCCTTCTTGCTTAAAATTATGTAGCTTTCACTGTTATTCCAGTTTTCAAACAAGCAGAATAATAGTATAGATTCTTGATGAGAAAGCATAACTAATTCCCGTTCAGAAGGACCTAAGGATCAAAATTGATAATTTAATTTTTGATCCTAAGTAGAAAAGCATAATGGTTTATATAAAAACAAGCAGAATAATAATATATTTTGATGAGAAAGCATAACTAATTCCTGCTAAGGACTGAATATACAAGCAGATACTAAATTTGATCCTATTTTAGAAAATAATCCATATATACAAAAACAAGTAGAATTTAAAATAGATTCTTGATGAGAAAGTATAATATAATTCCCTGTTCAGAAGGACTGGTGATGAAGCAGATATATACAATCTGATCCTAGGTATAAAAGCATAATGGTCGGACATACAAACTAGAAGAATAATAATAGTTAGATTCTTGATCAGAAAAATATATATATATATATATATTTTTTAGCAAAATGGTTGATGACTACTGTAACCTGGTAGGACAGTTTTTAAAAAACATAATTTGGGAAAAAGAAAAATCGTTGTTTGAGAATATGACTTTTTCATTGGTCTTCAAATAAGCAATGATGCCATTCAAATTATTGAATGTTGCAAAGGAGAGAAGATTAGTTCATTTTTCCAAATGGATCCTTATAAAAATGGTGAATGGTTTTAATAGAAATACTATCCCATGGTTATTCATATAAATATATATGGCCGAATAAATGGAAATATATAAAAATATTAAAACTAAAATATATATTCATTATCTTGTATATATATATATATATATATATATATATAAATAAAAAAAAAAGAACAGTAAGATATAAAATCAAATGTTCTTATAGATATTTTATATTTTTACAAAATGCTAAATAAATTTACAAATATATTTATATTATAAATTTAATTGATTTAAAATATGGTTATTATAAATTAATTGATTTTCAAAAAACCCTAGTTTTTTTCGCTACACAGTTTATAACCATGTTTTGCAAAAACCCTAAATTAAAAAATTAAAAGCATTAGTTCCATTTCATCTTCAAGCGAATTTTGGAGTAACTTTTAAAATTTACCGGGTTTTAAATACACAGCTAAAATCACGTTTCCATGGTTACAGAATATTCTACTCAAATTGAACACGGGGTGTCTAGATTTTCCTTATGACAGTATCATTGTATCAGTTATTAGCTACATTTTGGTAAGGGGGTGAGGATGTATTTTACACTGAAACCTGACGTCAGTTGAATGGATGTCGTCTGAATTTTTTTAAAAAAAAAAAAAAAAAATTGTTAACGGTAAAAAATTTTCAACGTCATCTTTTAAAATTAAA
This sequence comes from Acanthosepion pharaonis, assembly GCA_903632075.3. NCBI lineage: Eukaryota > Metazoa > Mollusca > Cephalopoda > Sepiida > Sepiidae > Acanthosepion > Acanthosepion pharaonis. The sequence continues at coordinate 17,182 of CAHIKZ030003472.1, read as the reverse complement.
GATTTTTTTACAATACTTTTTATTTAACTACGATTTGAAATATTTTCCTTTTTTAATTTTTATTTTACTATATTCTTTTTAAGAACAGTTAAATGTATTAGAATCCATTATATTATGTAGGATTATTTTAACATTAAGTTTAAGTATGTATATGAGGTTACATTTTTTTTTTTTTTTTTTTTATATGACTATGACAGCAGAAATGGTTACTTAATTTCACTGATTCAGTAAACTTTTCTTTTATATATAAACCTATTATTATAATATTTCACATGTAAGTACTGAGGACATGGGTCATTCAAAAGCTTACATGTTATGGTATTTCATATTAATTTTATTTTACTATAGGTGTTATTTTTGGATTCTTTTTAATGCGTGTAGTATTATTTAAAAAAAAATTTAGGTTAGAATTCATTCAATTTAACTACAATTTTAATTACAAATTCAAAATTACAACTTTAAAATTTTAAAATATTTTCATTGTTTAGTTTTTAATAGACTATATTACTTTTTATAACAGAAGGAAAATTACTCATATTAAGTAAGATTATTTTTCCATATCAAAGTATATGTAAATTTTTTTTTTTTTTTTTTTTTTTTTTTTTTTCTTTAAATTTAAATATTATTTAAAAATATTAATGGCACTTACTACAAAACTAGCTAAGTCATTTCTCAGATTTAGTAAACTTTATTTATTTATTAATTAATTAATTTATTTATTTCAAATATATGTAACCTAATTAATAAAGTTTCATATGTATGTATAAATAACATGTTAGAATTCATTTTATTTTACTACAATTTTAATTTCAATTTTAAAATTTTAAAATTAAACTTTAAAATTTTAAAATATTTTCATTGTTAGTTTTAATTTAGACTATATTACTTTATAACAGAAGGATAATTACTCATAGTAAGTAAAAATTTTTTTTTTCATATCAAAGTATATGTAAATTACAATTTTTAAACTTTTAATTTAGATATTATTTAAGTAATATTAATGGCCCAGACTACAAAACTATCTAAGTCATTTCTCAGAATTAGTAAACTTTATGTATTAATTCAAGTTTAAGTATGTATATGAGGTTAAATTTTTTTTTTTTTTTTTTTTTTTTTTTTATATATATAAACCTAGTGATAAACCTAATATAATTTCTCATGTAAGTACAAAGGACATGGGTCATTCAAAAGCTTACATCTTATGGCATTTCATATTAATTTTATTTTACTATATTTGCTTTTTTTGGATTCTTTTTAGTGCGTGTAGTATTATTTAAAAAGAAATTTAGGTTAGAATTCATTCAATTTAACTTTAATTTTAGTTTCAATTTTAAAATTACAAACTTTAAACTTTTGAAATATTTTCATTGTTAGTTATATTAGACTATATTACTTTTATAACAGAAGGAATATTACTCATAGTAAGTAAAATTATTTTTCAATATCCAAGTATATGTAAATTACAATTTTAAACCTTTATATTTTAAAATATTATTTTAGTAATATTAATGGAACTTACTACAAAATTAGCCAAGTCATTTCTCAGATTTAGTAAACTTTATTTATTAATTAATTTATTTATTTATTTTAAATATATGTAACCTAAGTAGTAAAGTTTCATATGTATGTACCAAAGAACAGGTTAGAATTCATTTTATTTAACTACAATTTTAATTACAATTTTAAAATTACCACATTAAAATTTTAAAATATTTTCATTGTTAGTTTTAATTGACTATATTACTTTATAACAGAAGGATAATTACTCATAGTAAGTATAATTATTTTCCATAACAAAGTATATGTAAATTACAATTTTTAAACTATTATATTTAAATATTTTTAAGTAATATAAATGGCACAGACTACAAAACTATCTAAGTCATTTCTCAGATTTAGTAAACTTTATGTATTAATTAATTAAATTATTTATTTTAAATATATGTAACCTAGTAATAAAGTTTCATATGTATGTACAAAAGAACAATGGGTCATACATTACCTTACATCATCTAGCTTTAGTTATAATTTCATTTTTTCAGGAGGTGTTTTATCAGATTCATTCAAGTGTTTGTAGTACATTTATTATAGAGGTGTTTCATTAGGATACATTTTATTTAACTACAATTTTTTTAAACGGTGTTTATGTTTTAATACGTTTTTTAACCACAATTTTAAATTTTAAATAACAGTTTAAAACATTTTTCCTGCCATTCCAATAGACTTTTTTTTTTTTTTTTTTTTTATATATTATTTAAGGAAAATTTTTTGACAATGACGGCATATAATAGCTATTTCATTTCTCTGATTCAGTAAATTTTATTTTTTTTTAAACTTAGTAATATATAGTTTCTCTTGTATACATAGAGGACAAAAAAAAATGATCTTCAAATTCTAGCTCTTCTTATTAACTTCCATTTTACTGTAGGTGTTTTATTTGATTCTTTTTAGATGCCAAAATATTTTGAGAGAGATGTTTGATTTTTATATTTATTTATTCTAAATGAAGTTTGATGTTGGTTGAATCTTTTTTTTTAATTCATGGCTAGTGCAACCTATATATATTTTTATGTTATCAGGATTTTCAATCGAAGAGATATTGCATTGGTATACTAATGATTCAGTGCAACATTTATTTTGTAGTGGGCAATTTTGAGGGTTCAACAATTACATAGTTTTTGTTTATTTACATCAGTTTTTATTTTAATTTTTCCATTGTTAAAAATTTTGGTTTTGGTATAAGTGTTTATTTAAGATATTAGCATTATGGTTCTTAATGATTTTTTTTCTAAAATAACTTAATTTTTTAATTTTTTTTTGGAAAATAATTAATAAAAATTGTTTTTTCTAATTTTTTTCTATGTTTCTATTAAAACTATTTTTAGGAATTTTTGTAAAATATTTAAATTTGTTTATTTAAATAGTATATGTAAAAATTTTTAACATGAAAAATTTTTTTTAATTTTTAAACTTTTTCCATTTTTATAATAACTTTGTTTTTTAAAAAAATTTAGAAACATACAAACCAATTGTATTAAAAAAAAATTGTCCCACTATTAAATGAATTGAATCCCTTATTTAATAAAAATTATATATTGTACTAAAAGATTTTATTAAATAAATATTTCTATAAAAAAGAATCAAATTAAAAAAATGGATTATAAATTTTAAACTTTCCGTGTCCTCTATGTATAAAAAGAGAAACTATATATTACTAAGTTAATAAAAATAAAAATTTATTTCAGAGAAATGAAATAATTATATCTTGTAAAATTTTCAAAATTAATATAAAAAAAAAAAAAAAAAAAAGTCTTGTAAAATGTTTTAAATATTTAAAATTTAAAATTTTCAACGTTTGAAACATAAACATTAATTGATCTAATTAACACCTCTATAATAAATGTAAAAACACTTGAATGAACATTTTACCCTCCTGAAAAATTTTTTTTTAGTTTCAGACATGTATGACCCATTGTTCTTACTACATATTAAACTTTATTATATTTAATATTTAAAAAATAATTTAATTAATTAATACATAAAGTTTACTAAATCTGAGAAATGACTTAGATAGTTTTGTAGTTGTGCCATTTATATTATTTAAATATTTAAATATAATAGTTTAAAAATTGTAATTTAATATACTTTGTTAAAAATAATTATACTTACTATGAGTAATTATCCTTCTGTTATAAAAATAATATAGTCAATTAAAACTAACAATGAAAATATTTTAAAATTTTAATGTATAATTTTAAAATTGTAATTAAAATTGTAGTTAAATAAAATGAATTCTAACCTGTTCTTGGTACATACATATGAAACTTTACTACTTAGGTTATATATATTTAAAATAAATAAATAAATTAAGTAATAAATAAAGTTTACTAAATCCGAGAAATGACTTGGCTAATTTTGTAGTAAGTTCCATTAATATTACTAAAATAATATTTTAAAATATAAAGGTTTAAAATTGTAATTTACATATACTTGGATATTGAAAAATAATTTTACTTACTATGAGTAATATTCCTTCTGTTATAAAGTAATATAGTCTAATATAACTAACAATGAAAATATTTCAAAAGTTTAAAGTTTGTAATTTTAAAATTGAAACTAAAATTAAAGTTAAATTGAATGAATTCTAACCTAGATTTCTTTTAAATAATACTACACGCAATAAAAAGAATCCCAAAAAAGCAAATATAGTAAAATAAAATTAATATGAAATGCCATAAGATGTAAGCTTTTGAATGACCCATGTCCTTTGTACTTACATGAGAAACATTATATCACTAGGTTTTATATATATAAAAAATAAAAAAAAAAAAAAAAAAAAATGTAACCTCATATACATACTTAAACTTGAATTAATACATAAAGTTTACTAATTCTGAGAAATGACTTAGATAGTTTTGTAGTCTGGGCCATTAATATTACTTAAATAATATCTAAATTAAAAGTTTAAAAATTGTAATTTATATATACTTTGATATGAAAAAAAATTTTTTACTTACTATGAGTAATTATCCTTCTGTTATAAAGTAATATAGTCTAAATTAAAACTAACAATGAAAATATTTTTAAAATTTTAAAAGTTATAATTTTAAAATTTTAAAATTGAAATTAAAATTGTAGTAAAATAAAATGAATTCTAACATGTTATTTATACATACATATGAAACTTTATTAATTAGGTTACATATATTTGAAATAAATAAATTAATTAATTAATAAATAAATAAAGTTTACTAAATCTGAGAAATGACTTAGCTAGTTTTTGTAGTAAGTGCCATTAATATTACTTAAATAATATTTAAATTTAAAAAAAAAAAAAAAAAAAAAAAAAAAAAAAAAAAAAAAAAAAAAAACATATACTTTGATATGGAAAAATAATCTTACTTAATATGAGTAATTTTCCTTCTGTTATAAAGTAATATAGTCTATTAAAACTAAACAATGAAAATATTTTAAAATTTTAAAGTTGTAATTTTGAATTTGTAATTAAAATTGTAGTTAAATTGAATGAATTCTAACCTAAATTTCTTTTAAATAATACTACACGCATTAAAAAGAATCCAAAAAATAACACCTATAGTAAAATAAAATTAATATGAAATACCATAACATGTAAGCTTTTGAATGACCCATGTCCTCAGTACTTACATGTGAAATATTATAATAATAGGTTTATATATAAAAGAAAAAGTTTACTGAATCAGTGAAATTAAGTAACCATTTCTGCTGTCATAGTCATATACAAAAAAAAAAAAAAAAAATGTAACCTCATATACATACTTAAACTTAATTAAAAATAATCCTACATAATATAATGGATTCTAATACATTTAACTGTTCTTAAAAAAATAATATAGTAAAATAAAAATTAAAAGGAAAATATTTCAAATCGTAGTTAAATAAAAAGTATTGTAAAAAAAAATCTTTAATTTTTAAAAGATGACGTTGAAAATTTTTTACCGTTAACAATTTTTTTTTTTTTTTTTTTTAAATTCAGACGACATCCATTCAACCGACGTCAGGTTTCAGTGTAAAATACATCCTCACCCCTTACCAAAATGTAGCTAATAACTGATACAATGATACTGTCATAAGGAAAATCTAGACACCCCGTGTTCAATTTGAGTAGAATATTCTGTAACCATGGAAACGTGATTTTAGCTGTGTATTTAAAACCCGGTAAATTTTAAAAGTTACTCCAAAATTCGCTTGAAGATGAAATGGAACTAATGCTTTTAATTTATTTGCAAAAAATAAAATTAGGGGTTTTTGCTTCTATTTTTGAAACATGGTACCATATTTTTAACTGTGTATTATTAAAAAACCAAATTTTAAATCAATTATATTTATAATATATATATATATATATATATATATATATATATATATATATATATTTTTTGGTTGTAATATTATTCAATATATTTCAAAAGTAGTGGTCTCGCAACCGCTTAGAAATATATATTCCGATATTTTTTTCATATATGTGTAATAAGACATTTGTTTATCATTGTTTCAAATTTGTAATTTTTTATAAAAAATAATTTCCGAAGTAGTTATCGGCATTTAATTTTTATAAATATATATTTATTTCATATATATATATATATAAATTAAAAAACATTTGTACTTTGTATCCATAAAAATCGATTAAAAAGTTGAAAGGAATTTTTTTATATAAAATATATATTTATAGAATTATTCATTGATCATTGACTTTGATATAAATTTTTGTTTATATATAATCAATTCTCTGTATTTTATGTATAAATTTGATAAATGTCTATTTATTTTTTTTTTATGTATGTATCTATTCATATATAATTTGTCCTAAGTTAAATCTTATTTGTAGATATTTTATATCGGCATGATATTAAATATAAAATATTTTCTGTTGTCTGTCAATTTTATATTGCTTTTGTTTAGGGAAACCTTTTGTTCAAAACAAAGAATTGCCATTTTTTTAATTTTTTTATTTTTATTTTCATTTAAAACATAAAATTACATTTTGGAGTTGCAGTTTAACATTTTTTATTAAAGTTTATGTTTTTTTTGGGATTTTTTTCAAAGTTAGGAGTTTCCATTCTATAATGATGTTATAAACCCCACATCTTTAGATTGCATTTTTGATCCCCTAAAATTTGTGTTTATTCCTTTAGATGAGGTTTATGTGTTTTAGGTTTTATAATTAAAGCAAATATTTTTAATTATTTTGGTTGTTTTTTTATATTTTTCAGTATTAAAAATTTTTGCTAAGTAAATCTAGATTTTTTAAGATTTTTTATTATATTTTTGGTTGTTTTTTTTTTATGTTGAGACATAATATAGAGTTTGTTCGAAAATACGTTTCTTTTTATAAAACTTTCATTGGTCTTTTGGAATTTGATATCCAGACTGGTTCAATAAAAATTTATTAAATTTGTTTTTTTAATTGTTTCCATTAAAAGAGTTTATGTAGTTCTTCAAGCATTTTTTCGGATGTGTTTATCAATTACTATTTTACATTTGATATATATAAATTGTTTAGGGGATTAATTTTTGGCATATTTTTGGGTGATGGCTTGTTGAAATGAACGTATTGTTGGGTGTCTGTGGGTTTGTGGTTTAGATATCTGTGATTATGTTTATAAAATTTTTTTTCTTATGAGTATATCTAAAAAATTCCTTTTAATTATATTTTTAAAGAATTTAATTTTTCATATTTATATTTTTTTCAATTTATGAATTTCTTTGTTTAGAAATGTTGACAGAACTGTTGGTCAATTTGTAATAAAAATTTTTCTTCATAATTTTATGTTTTCAACCGCTGAGATCATAAAAATTTATTTATAAATCTCATCAGATATTTTTTAATGGTTTTTTAATAAAAGTTTATGTTATCATAAAAAAAAAAATGTTGTTAAAAACTTTTAAGGTCTAATATATTTTTATTATTTTCCAGAAATTACATAATATTTTTTCATTTTAATTATAAATACAAAAATTTTCATCAAACTTTCATTTTTTTTTTTTGAAAATATTTAAATAAATTGAAATTCATATTGAGAATAATCTTAAAAATATTAAATTGAATTTTAAAAATTATTTGATTTATTTATTTTGTTTATAAAATATTCTTGAAAAATCTTTTGGTCAAATTTTAAAATTATTAATTCTGTCGTTTCATATTAAAATTTAGAAAATTTTTATTTTATTGTCAGTATATATTTATTGAAATTTAGAAATGTATATTGATATCAAAAAAATTTTGAAGAAATAATGGATTTGTGTTTTTTTTTTGTTTTTCTTCAAATTTGTTTTTTTAACCAACATTTAAAGAAATCATAAAAAAATAAAAATAAAAACACACTAAATGGATGAAAATCAAATTTAGGGGAAATAAATTTGTTCACAATTAATTTCAATTTTGTTTAATTAGAATGAAAAACATGAGTTATTCAAATTATTTTATGATTTTTCATTGATTTATATATTTTAACTGAATATTTACAATATATTTTTAAATAAATAAATGGGGAAATATAAGAAAATCTCTACATAATATATATAATATGTTTTATTTTCTGGTCAAAATTTAACCAAATAATACTTGCAAAAGAAAAAAAAAAACAAATAAAAACATATTTCAAATAAACAAAATTTTGAAACCCAAAATTAAAATAAAGTAAAAGTTAAATATTTGTTTAAAAAGATATTTTTTTTTGGTATTGACAATTTGTATTTATTATATTTTTAAACAAAAACTTTAACACTTTCTTTTAAATTCTGAATAATGAACAATTCAAAACATTTGAAAAAAACATTTTTTTGAGAATTTTTTGTTTACTGAAAATTTTTTTTATGATAACTGAATTATTTTTGAAATCATTAGTTTTCTAATTTTTAAAATTTTAAAAAAAGGTTTTTAACCATTTTATATTTTTTTTTTAAAAATAATTAAAAATAAAAAACATGGGGTATTTTTTATAATGTCTATATGGAATATTTCTGTTCAATATAAAAAATTTAAAAACAATCAAATTTATTTATAAATTCAAATCAAAATTTGACACAATGATTTGTTTGAAAATTTTTTAATTTATTGACAAATTTATATATATTTATAATATATACAAATATAATTTTTTGTTTTACTAATTTTAATGAATACCTCAAAATTTTCATGAAATTTTATTGTTTGACAATTCTAGAAAAAATTAAAATTTGTTTTATATCAAGTTATTTTATCTTATAAAATCAAATATATAAAGAAATTTCATCAAAATTTATAAAGAAATCTTGTTTTTGGAGAAAAACTTTCAATTTTAATTTTTACTCATTAAAATTTTTTAATAAGAAAATTTGAAACTAAACAACCAAAAAATAATATCTATAAAAACTATTTTAATTTTTAATTTTTTTTTAAAAAATAATTTAAATTTTATTTAATTTTAATTAAAAAAGGTTTTTTTTTTTAGGAATTTTTTTTTTTAAATAATTTAAAAATTTAAAAGAAAATGAAAATTTTGAAAAATAGAAATGTCCCAAAATTAATAAATAAAAATAAAAGATAAATTGAATATAAATTTTAAAAGAATTTGAAACAACCAAATTTCATTTTATCTTCAGCAAATTTTTTATGCTTTTAAAAGCAATATAGTTAAAAAATTTTTTGAATTGTGAAAAAAACTGAGACAGAAAATATTTAAAATAATAAATATATTGAACAAATTTTTATAATTAAAAACAAATCATTTAATAAAAATAAAAAAATTATAAAAATTAAATAAATATATTTTTATAAAAATGTTATTGTTTATTTTTGAAAAAAATGTGAAATCATTAAATAATTTTGAAAAATTAAAAATTAAAAAACAAAAAAAAATAAAAAAATAAATTTTGTAAATTTTAGGATTTCCTAATAAACTTTGTTTATTAAAAAAAAAATAATTCTACGGACTACCTAAAGTTCATAAATCGAGTGAAATAAAAAAAGCTATACATACAAAAAAATCTGAATACATTAGCATCCCAAACCCCAGTGACCTTACATTTTTGATAGTAGCAGGACCAGTCTGTCCCACTAGCAAACTCAGTAACCTAATAGACATAATATTGCAAACCATATACTAAAAAATTAAAAAGCCACATCAGAGACGATATCCATTTCCTTAGCTGCATACCACAAAAGGTAGATCCGGGAACGCTTATGGCAACTTTTTTGATCAGTAGCCTATACAGTAACATACCCCATGAACTAGGGAAAAAAGGATCTCATTCTGGATTGAAAAACATCCAGAAATACTACATCCGAGATTCACTAAAGAGTTCATTATCGATAGTATAGACCTAATTCTAAACAATAACACCTTTGAATTTGACAACAAAAAAATATATCCAAACCCTAGGTACTGCGATGGGAAACAAAAATGGCACCAACATATGCCACCCTAACATTAGCTTACCTAGAAGAAAACCTCTATGAAAAGATAGAACAAATATATGGGACAAATATAAAGACCCAATTCACTAAATCTTGGAAAGATATCTAGATGATTGCTTCATCTTTTGAAATCATCATGGGTGATATTAACCAATTCCATACACTACTTCAAAACTTACACCCAAAATCAAATTCACGCAAGAATATAATTTTAACGAATTACCATTTTAGATATACTTATTAGAAATAAAAACAACCACATAATCACAGATATCTACCACAAACCCACAGACACCCAACAATACGTTCATTTCAAGAGCCATCACCCAAAAAGCTGCCTAAAATCCATTCCCTATTCCCTAGCACGTAGAATTTGTACAATAGTGACTGATAAACATCTCCGAAAAATCCGCTTAGAAGAACTACATAAAACTCTCAAGAAACGAGGCTACCCACAACACTAATAAACAAAGGTATTGAACTCGCGAAAAAATTCCTCTAGACCAACTTAGAAATAAAAAGAAACGTAACGTCGAACAAAAAACTAGCATATGTCTCAACGTACAACAAAAAACAACCCAGAAATATTCCCAGAAATCACAAAAAATCTAGATTTACTTAGCAAGAATAATAAACTGAATAATATACTAAAAACAACCAAAATAATTAAGAGCAAACGCCAATCTAGAAACCTAAAACACATATTAACCTCATCTAAATTTAACCAACACAAAATACACAGGAGTCACAAAATGCAACAAAAAAAATGTGGAGTTTGTGACATCATTATAGAAGGAAACTCCTACACTTTTGAAAACCCCAAAAAACATTCACAATAAACAAAAAACTTAAACTGCAACTCCAAAAATGTAATTTATGCACTTAAATGCACAAAATGTAAGAAGTCATATATAGGCATCAGCCAACAACTGAACAACAGGGTCTCCCTACACAAAAGCAATATAAAATTGACAGACAACAGAAAACTTTTTTGTATCACAACACATTTTCAAATGTAACCAGGGTAAGTTTAATATCATGCCGATATATCAAACAGACAATTACTCGTATCTACAAATACAGGAAAAAAAAACCGTAAAAAATTCAAACCCGAACTGAATAGATCATAACCCCCCCAAAAAAAAAAAAAAAATGCACAAGGTGAAGGGTGACCAACAAATGAATGAATCGCTCACATACATGGACGCACACTCATATACAGGAGACACGAGGAAATATATATATATGTACATATGTACATATACATATATTATGTTTATGTATATGCGGATGTTGACAACTTAAAAAGTACAACTTAGGTGTGTGTGTGTGTGTGTGTGTGTGTGTGTGTGTGTGTGTGTGTGTGTGTGTATACTGGTTCCATGTAGCTTGGGAAATATGTGTGTATATGTGTGTGTGTACTGACTACTTGTGGTGGGATAGTGTGTATGTGCGTATGTGTGTGTGTGTGTATATAAGTACAAATAAGTTTACGAATTCCTCGTAGTAAGACAGTATATGTATGAAAATATACGCACGCATATATACACGCATGCTGACAGGAACACGCCAAAATAGAAACAGATCCAAGAGCACATAGAGGTCACTAAAACATTAAAAGATTAAATGCCGATAACTTCACATCGCTGGACAAACCTTAATTGTTTTATGACCCTTCACGCAGAACTCTTCATTGACAATTCTAGAAAGAAAATTCGGATTGCCAACACACAAACAGAATGTCTCATATCGAGAATATTCCACATTGAACATGAAGAAAAATTAATTATTTTTAATAATATGTAAAAATCTCCACTTTCACCTGAAGACGGTTGCGAGACCAGACCAGAAACACGTGTCGTGAAATTATGTAAAACAAAGTATAATATTTTTTCTCAATAAATCCACATTACAACCAAAAACGTTTGCGGCACCCCTTCTTCTTTTTAATATACATATTTTCTCTCGTTGGAACCATATACAACATATTTATATATATATATATATATATATATATATATATATATATATATATTATTAAATGAATATTGTTTAAATTAATTACAGATTTTAATAGTATGGATGTTCAATACAGTACATCTTCAAAAATTATTTATTCGGTTTTTATAACTTTTGATTTTTCAATATTTTTTTTATGTATTTTTTCTTAAGAAAGTAGTAATTTTTTTATAAAAGGTGAGATTGGAATAAATATATATATATATATATATATATATATATATATATATATATATATCCTGCCTTGGTTGACATGTAGCCTAGGATAAGGAAAACCCGTTATATATAATCACGTTAGATGGATATTCTTAAGGAAGGAAAACCAATATCAATGTGAATTTACCTCACGGCATATATATATTATATATATGGATATCAATATATATATATATATGTCGAACAGTTCGATTAAAGAATTCAACCAAAGGCCTGGTACGCTCCGAAAACGAAAGCAGCAAATTCAAAGTTAACATCAAAATTAAAAACCTGAATCAATGTTAACGTTGCGGGAATGTTCTTCCTTCTCCGTTTTCGGAAGATCTAACAAGCTGAGTTATCGCTGTCCATCGTTTCTTTACAATGATAAAATTATTCTCAGGGCTTTGATCATATTAACGTTTTGATGATGACCCACGTTGCCAGCATGCTTTTGCGTACAAAGCGATTTCAGAAGGGACTGGCGAAACGTTAAAAAAAATTTGTACAATTCAAGTTGAAAAATCTTTTTATTTTCATTCAAAGAACCTGATTGTGTTACTTCAAATTCTAGAACTCAACGAAAAATGTTGACAAGCGTGTCGTGCCCTGGTGTTTTACTACTATGAATTAGGGATGAAATGTTTTTTTTTAGATTATTTTTTAAACGTCAAGTGGGTCTAATTAAAAAAACTGTTCTTTTTTAACCGTTCCTTTTTTTTGTTGTTCTCAGATTAACATTTTTCTCTCAATTTTTTTCTTTTTTAAACTGTAATTTTTACTTGTTTAGATAGATAGATTCTTTCGTTAACATTTGAGATAGATAGATAGATAGATAGATAGATAATGAACAGAGATATATTTGTCTGAGATATTGATATATTAAAAAAGGAAAGATAGATAGTGAACATAGATAGATATTTAGATATTTAATTACAGAGATATATCAACTTTCTATTGATATATTGAGAAAGAGAGATAGTGAACATATCGAGATAGATTGAGACTGAGACAGAAAGTAAGAAAGAAAGATAGATAGATAGATTCCGGACTGAGATAATTAATATATTTATAAGATAGAAAGATAGTGAACATATATTTAGATAGATAGATATATAGATAGATAGATAGATAGATAGATCATGTATGTGATGATTATTAATGGCTTTGTACCTTCGTTTTTGTCGATTTTACTTATGCAAAATTTTGCTCTTTGCATTTGAGGCATTTATCAAAGCGATTTTTCATGTGACAATGACTGTATAAATTGAAATGTTGAATTAGGTCATCAGCTTACGTTCATGATTAGGTCATTCTTTTCTTTTGCAGGTTGCTATGTTATTTTGTATCAACAGGACCAAACCGAAATAACGGATGAGCAGCGGAATTGCTCTGGCCTTAATGGCTGACTACGACAAAAGATACCCGGCCGGTATTCAATGCATCACATGCGGTCGATGTTTTCCTCGGCATTTAACTCACCTTTTCATTTGATGTCGTAAGTTTCATTGAAGACTCTCTCTCATTTTTTAGTTAGAACCTTTTAGTAAACACGAAATGCCTGGAATGTGTGTGTGTGTGTGTGTGTGTGTGTGTGTGTGTGTGTGTGTGTGTGTGTGTGTGTGTGTGTGTGTGTGTTCGCCTTCATGAAAAGTAGTCGAATCAATTCCCTACAATCAAGCCTGTTTATTCAGACATATGGTTCATCTCGGTTAACAAATGACGTCACAACTTCATTCCATTTTTCAGACGTTGGTTCAAGAGTTGTAATAACAAATATTTATATAAGTAATCGGTCCAGAAAGAATGTTGGCAGTCTCCCACAGATTCACGTCTGAATGTAAGGTCCACGTATCCGACCCTGGTTACCTTTTCAAGATTCAGACGTCACACTTTCATCTGGTTTTTCAGACGTTGGCAACCACATTTAATGCACAAATATTTATATAAACAATCGGTCCAGAAAATGTGTTGGCAGTCTCCCACAGATCACAGACTGAATGTAAGGTCCACGTATCCGACCCTGGTTATGGGACAGATTCAGACACACATATATACTGGCTCAATGTAATATCTTATATATTAGAATGAATAAATTATTTATTCACTTATGAAATATTTTTTCGATGTATTAATATCTTTCTATCAAATTATGCTGAAGCGGATAGACCTATTCACTATATATTAGTTCCGTTTTGTAAAAATAAAAAAAATGCTTCTTTAACAGTCTATTCTTTTTAAAGTTTTTATCTAATTTATTAATCAACGTATTTTGCTCTATTTTCTCAGCCATCGTTCAGGTAATTTTATTGTTTCATTTGTTTCAGATTATTTTTTTAACCTCTCTCAGTAACTAAACCTGCTCGCGATGTTTATTTGGTCATCCTGGGTTGTCTCAAAAGACGAATTTAAACGATGCATCAAGAGTTTACATTTTATCTATCGAAAATTTTTTTGCGGGTAAAGCAAATTGGGAAATGGCTTTATCTTTAATTAATATTTTTTTTTCAAAACACATGTCATTGTCGAGGAAACCTGATTTTCCCAGTTTGTAATTGCTTGATCACCAAAAAATGCATCCGCTCTAACATTTTTTTCCTATCATATCTTAACTAATAATAATCTTATCTTAATTAACTTTTTGACTCTGTTCACTGATTGATCTCTTGAATGGGTCGAAAAAGAGCAGTATTTATTCAAACAAACCGTTTTTTTCTTCCAATCACAATTTTAGCACTTTCATTCTATATTGTATTATATCTTCATTGCCAGTCAAAATTTTTTTGAAAAAAAAAGATTGAGATATTTTAATGCGTTTCAATTCTTCTTGCCTTACGAACATAACAAGACTGTAGTTATACCAATTTTCAGCACTTCATTTTACATTTAAATACACAGACTATTTCAAAGCGTTTTATAAAAATGGACAACCAGAAAATGTAATATTCAAAAAGATATATGGAACGCAAATAGAATGTAGGGAGAAACAGCGATCAATTTTGGTGAGTTTGTGCGAATGGATGGTTGAGCAAGGACACATCCAATGGCAAATGGTTAAAATTACAGCAATCAAAAAAGAGCAGAAATTGGGAGAGTCACGTTTTCCTGAAATTGGTTTATATTTTATAATATATTAACACCTTTTGTGGGTATTTAAATATGTTTAAAAAAAGTAATTTATGATTAAGAATGACATTTTTTTCCGAGTGCATAATGCATTAAAAATTATTTAAATTTTTGGGTTTTTTTTTTTAAATACTAATAATTAAAATGGAACAATTATTATTAAAACCCACACCCGAGGAAGGGAGGGATGGGTAATTTAAACTGAAATGAACATATCACATAAAAGACGAAGAATGAGGAAAAAAAGTTTGAGAATTCAACATTCACAAGACATGTTGAAAAAAAAAGCAAAACGCTCTCTTTTCAGAAAAAAAACACTCATTATCAAAACTATCAAGAAAATTTTATTTAATAAAGTTTAATACAGTTGATATTGTTCATAGATTTAAAATTTTAGTTATCGACTAATTTTAATAGTACAAAACGAAAAACGTTAATAAAAGTTAATACTAGTTTAACATCGCAACAGATCATTAAGAAAGGTTTAATATTTAGTTAATACGTTTTAATAACTTGTTACATCAATTGCCCGTAAATTTAATTAAGAGACAGATAATACAGTCTCATTAAAAAGGTTTAATACTTTAGTTAAAAACTAGTTTAATACCCGTATTCCAAAGTTCGAATCTTCCGTTTCAAAGCGAAACCAAAGGGCACGCCTGGGTATGCGAGAGAACATTTGTTTGGACTGACGCACAATGGGATACCGTTCATTTCAGTGACGAGTCCAAGTTTACTATTTATTTGTTCTGAGGACAAAACTTATTACGCCGTAGAACAGGTGAAATACTGTCTTCTCAATGTGTCAAGAAAACCGTTAAGTTTGGTGGCGGCAATGTGATGGTGTGGGGAATGATTTGATATAAGGAGTTGGCCCGGATCATCCGCGTACATGGCAATATCAATGCTGAGATTTAAAAAAGACTTCTTCAGCAGCATGTGGTATCAAGATTACACCATAATCTTTATGAATCTCCTATTTTCATGCAGGACAATGCACCTTGCCACAAGGCTCAGAAGGTTATGGCTTTATTTGAAGAAAGAATCGCCCTAATGATAATAACCAGCCCAGAGCCCATGTCCTGAATTCAATAGAAAATGTTATGGAAGATAATTGGAGAAAGGCTCCACCGCCTAGTGTACCTAGTACCCTCTTCTGTCTATAGACAGATAACAGATTAATTAAATACCACGACATGAGAATGTTAAATAGAAAAGGGTCAAACAAAGTGAAAGATTTAGGCAACCTCCTATGAATTGTCCACATGGATGTTATGTCATATAAAAACGTCATATATATTGTCACAGAATGTCTGCTAAAGGGGATTGGAAAAATATATTGGTTCTATTGAGTTTCAACCACGCAAAATCAAGGTCATAAAATTCATAAGAGGGTAAAATATTAGATTGCCATTCTTCCTAAAATCTTTATAGCCATTGTCTATTTACGAATTTACAACATCTCATATAGAACAATTAGAAAAAAGAATTAGCACCACCACGTAAGATGGTTAGGGTTACTGAAGGTTTTGACCAGTGCTTTTACTCTATACGGCCTAAAATGCTCTGCAACTTCCTTCAGAAGTCTAGTAGAGGGAATACAAAGTCACAAATTAGAGCAATAACGTTATATGGAGTTATCCAAAGATCGAACAATTAATGAGCAGGCATTGAAGTCTACCTCAGAAGAAAATGAGAGTAGAGGGACGCGTGCGTGTCGCTAAAGAAAAGGCTCCGCGAAAAGACCATATTAGGGCGCCATAGCTAATGGACGAGCTGGCCTAGGGTTTTTCCTACCATCCAGTGGACAGAGCCAAGAGTAAAAAGAACGTTAATACAGAAAAAGAAATCGCAAAGGCGAGGGAGAAAAAGGTGGCAAAGATGGTGGGACTACGGCAACAA
>CAHIKZ030003471.1:82500-90000 GCA_903632075.3 Acanthosepion pharaonis | reverse complement strand
TCACGTCTACACAGGCGCACGAAACGAGAGACGCTGGTAGTTCCAAAATATTTTCAAAGAATATTTTTGAAAGACTATTTATTTTCAGTCTAGCCAAATTCATTTGTTTTCTTTTTGATTTTCTCTCCATCACTTTTGTCTATCCTACATTGTGACAACAGAAAATCTACTAAGAATGGTGATATATTGTAAGAGCCTGGACGCAAATTTACCGTGGCTGAACTAGCTATCAAGATACATTCCAGACATTTTCCTCTCAGCGGATTATTTTCTCTTTTAATCAAGGTAGCATTCACTATGTCAAAATTGTGATCAGTTTCCATACGGTGAACAACCACAGCGTTTTGTGTGTTATTTTTTAAAATGTCCTTTTTCTTTTCATATAGTATTTTGTTCAAACTTCTTGAGGTTTCACTCATGTATTTCTTTCTGGCAAACCCCGCACTTGATAGAATAAATTCCTATGTAAATTCCTATATAAATTATGTAAAGCTCACAAAGTGACGCTCGTAAGTTGGCCAAATTAGTACATGAAAACTGCAAGAGATAGACCTGATAATTTCTTTAGATGTTCAATCGCTCATACTAAAAGCGAAGTGAGGCAATTCTGAGAGAACTGGAAATCTTACCTGGACTCATCATTAGCGGCCACAATCTTTACAAAATATGATACGTAGATGATACAGTGGTGATAGCAGACACGGAAAGGAACTACAAAACCACCCACAGAAATTAGGAAAGGAGAGCGAGAAGAAGGGACTAAGCATAAAACTACAAGGTAGAATGCATGGTCATCAGTCAAAAGATGAACCCAAAATGCGATTTACAGGTCGGGGACACTAACATCAAACAGGTGCGGAAATTTAAATATCTGGGAATTGTTCTGACAGAGGACAGTATGTGCGACGCTGAGATCCGAAGACGTATTGGGATGGCCAAGGACGCATTCTAAAAGCTAGGCAGAGTATTACGAGACAGGATGTTTTCGTAGGTAACAAAGAAAAGAGTACTGAACTGCTACGCGACATCTGTCCACCTTTATGGCAGCGAATGTTGGGCGGTCTCCTCAAAGATGAAGAAGAAGAGACTCGAGGCAACGGAAGTATGGTTCTACAGAAGGATGCTAAGGACACGATGGACTAAGCGTGTGAGTAACGATTTGGGGAGGATGCAAACAAGGGGGAAGCTTATACTTAACATCAGGAAGAGGCAGCTGATATTTCTGAGCCACGTAATGAGAAAGGAGGGCTTGGAAAATCTGATACTCACAAGGCGGATAGAGGGAAACCGGGACAAGAGAAAGCAACAAGGGACATACTTAACAGGCTTAAGCAAGTGGATAGCAAGACAGGGTTTGGGAGAATTAACAAAAAGACAAAACTGATTGATAGCTACAAAGGATAGGAGGAAGTGGACAGCCGTGATTGCCTACATCTTGATGGCATACAGCACATAAAAGAATAATAATCAACAAACCATTTACAAGACAACATGATGATGACATTAAAGGGATCAGGGTTGATGATAATTTGGGTATTATGTCAAGTTAAGTATAGATCATTTTTAGTTCATGGAACGATGTATTTGAATCGAACAGCTCAAGAGGAGGGAGTTATAAGCTTAAATTTACACTCCTAAAAAGATGTCAGTCAACTTGAGTATTAGTCCTTAAAAAAAAAAAAAGAAGAAAAAAGAAAAAATTGTCCAATCACAAAAGAGATTCATATGAGAATCAGTCAGTTTTGTGCCATGTGTAATAAACGCTTAGGCGATCATGTATCTGTCGATACATGATTGACGAGGCAAATTTTTTTCCCTGCAGTAGGTTGCTATTTCTTTCTGCGGTAGACCAGTTGTCATGCAAGGCACCCGGTTTGTCTTGCGATTTAACAATAACTGGGGAACGAGGGAGAAGAAGAAGAGGATTCATACCATTCCTAAGGGTATCAGGAATTAAGTGAATGTAATCGATTCAACTGGAATTCGAACAAGGATTCCTCAATCCGAGCCGCCATCCATTGCAATTGTCGAAGGATTTGCACCAAAATGTACATGCACATGCTCCAAGTTAACGGGAAAGGCCAAGACCGACTTTGTATTTTCCAACTCCCATCGATAGTGGAAATAATCGATTTTTGCATGCTTCTACGGCACTTTTCATGTAGTTTGGGGCCATTTTGTACTGGCCAGAGTGAGAGCCTATAGCTGGCTGCCATGAATAGGCAGGAAGATTCTATTGGCCAGCGTGAGAGCCAACAGCTGACTGATACGAATGTTAACTAGCATGCTAGCATGCAAAAAAAATCGATAGCTGCATTCGTCACAAGTAGGAAAAATTTAAACCTGTATGGAACTTTACTCCAATTGGCGCATTCGCTTGCTTAAACTCAACGTTGATTCTGATTCCGCAGAACTGGGTTGGGCGTGAAAAAGTATTTGTTCTTAATATTCTTTTTTTCATTCGGTTTTTTCCAGTTACGAGTCCTTTTTTAAAGCTGATCGTCTTGTGTTCATTTTGTTTAGTTCTTTTTTTCGTAACAGATTTAATGTTTAGTATAGAGCTTAGAAAAAATTCGCAGTGTGAGATAGGCAAGAAGTAAGGCATGTAGCAACATCAGCACGGCAAAGGGCACTCCTTTAAAGGCAAGGAAGGGCAAAAATATTTTAAGTCAAGTGATAGCGATTGCTGTATGAGTCGTACGATTTTTGAATCAAGCAGGGGCAACGCCGGGCCATGATGCTAGTATATATATATATATTTCTCCCGTTGTTTTTGGATGTATGAGGGTGAAGCAACTCATTTCCTAGGAACCGACAGCCAGGCACCAGCACATATGATTTGATTATAGTGGTGAAGAATTTGTACAGAATCAACCACATTTTTTGAATACAGAAGAAGAAGAAAGAAAAATGTATCCAATCACGAAAAGAGATTCATATGAGAATACATGCCTGACGAGGCAGATTTTTTCCCTGCAGTAGGTTGCTACTTCTTTCAGCGGTAGACCAGTTGTCATGCAAGGCACCTGGTCTGCCCTGCCATTTACCAATAGCTGGGGGAGTGGGGAGAAGAAGAAGAGGATTCATACCTTTCCCAAGGATCTTAGCACCTAAGTGAATGTAATGGATTTGACTGGAATTCAAACTCTCCGATCATTCAATAATGGCGGCTATCCATTACTCCACCGAGCTCTCATTTGAGAATAGAGAACAATATTCAGATTAAAACAAATCTAAGCCCTACAGGTCATCAAACATTGTCGTACAGAGAGACCTCTTGTGTTTTTCTTCCTTCTTCCTTAGTGATCGCCATTTAAAATAACTCAAAACTCGCACTGATGTTCGCAATTAAAATGCTAACTAAAATGTATAAGAAATTTTAGTCAGATCTAAAATTCCTTCAGCGTCATCAAATTCAGAAATCCCTCTACGAATTATTTAAAAAGAGCAAGCAATGCTCAATGTATCTAGTATTAAAGGTCTCTTCAAAATAAGTTCAAAGCTACTTGGATGGATGTAACTAAGTTTTTAGATTCTGTTGATCGACCAGCTCACTGCCTTTCTTTCATCTGCACTGAAGAATGCAACATTCATTGTAGACATTTGGCTCAGTGTCATTCGAACACCGACACCCATCCGACCACATGACTATCATCGACCCCTGGAAATCATCACTGACCCCTGCGCTAGATTATACTGGGCTATATGAAACCAGTAGCCGACAGTATTCCCTAAACAGGGAGACGTGAATTCATGCCTCTCTTAGTACGCAGTCTATTCATATTTTATTCCTTATGTCAATGTCGGCAATATGTCTTCGTAATTATTTTTTTTTCGATAAAATTTATAGATGCGTATTATATATAGGGATAGGTATATTTCTTAATTTTTAGATCATTTGTTGGAGTGCGTATTATTTATGGGTGCGTATTATTTTCGAGAAATTACGGTAAATCAAAAGCTACTTGGATGGATGTGACTAAGGTTTTGGATTCTGTTGATCGACGAGCTGAGAGCCATTTTTTTTCATCTGTACCGAAGAATACATCACACAGTGTAGACTAACTAACATTTAGGTCAATGTCATTCGCACACCGACGCCCACCTGACCACATGACTATCATTGACCCCGTGGAACTCATCACCGAACCATGCGCTAGATTGTGTTGGGCTATATGAAACCAGTAGCTGACAGTATTCCCTAAATAGGGAGACGTGGATTCATGCCTCTCTTAGTACATAATAAACAAAGTTCAAATCTAAACAGCATTATCTCCTGATATAGAGGTTCCCAAATTTTTTTTTAACCATTCCCCACCTAAGCATCTCTAAAATCTTGATGCCCCACACCGTGACATATATCGTATTTAATGGCCTATTCGACTCACCTACACATTGGATACACCCAGATTTTTTTCTTTTGAACAGAGACAACCCTTGTGTTTTTCTTCCTTCTTCTCCAGAGATCCACATTTAAAATAACTTTGAACTTGCAATTAAAATGTTAACTAATATATATGAAAAATTTTAAATCAGATCCAAAATTCGCTCAGCGTCATCAAGTTCAGGAATCCCTCCTCCCAAAAAACAATTTAAAAAGAGCAAACAATGCTCAATAATCAAGTAAGTCTCATCAAATTAAGTTAAAATCTACTTGGATAGATATAAGTAAGACTTTTGATCATCCTGGTAGTCGAACTCTGTGACTGGAGTGATTATTGAATGACTATTGAGTGTAACTATCCAGTCGAATTAGTGTGAATTATTGTGCTTCGATAATTTGGCTTTTGATTTACGATTTACCGGACGTTAAGCCGAGCCGCGCTACTAACAAGGTATTCACTGAAATGGTTAATAATCTCGGGTTGACTTATAATTCTTTGTTCTTCTTCAGTATTTATTTGCGGTTGTAATTAAATACTCTATTTATTTAACATTGAAGTCTTGAGTTATACTTAATCATTAACCGCCATCGTACCTCACAAAAACTAACTAATTAAATTAAATGAAACCAAGAAATAGTTTATCATACTTGGTGCAGTCATACTAATCAGGCCAAATGAACTTCATAATCAGAAATTCTTATTAATGGTTAGTGGTTAATAAAAGGGGATTATTATCTAAAAATCAACTTGGCACAATTAAAAAGAGCAAGCAATGCTCAATGTACTTAGTATTAAATAAGTCTCTTCAAAATTAGTTCAAAGCGACTTGGATGGATGTAACTAAGGTTTTGGATTCTCTTGATCGACGGGCTCACTGCCTTTCTTTCATCTGCACTGAAGAATGCAACATTCATTGTAGACTAACATTTAGCTCAGTGTCATTTGCAGACCGACACCCATCCGACCACATGACTATTATCGACCCCTGGAAATCATCACTGACCCCTTCGCTAGATTGTACTGGGCTATATGAAACCAGTAACTGACAGTATTCCCTAAATAGGGAGAAGTGGATTCATGCCTCTCTTAGTACATAATAAACAAAATTCAAATCTAAACAGCGTTATCTCCTGATATAGAGGTTCCCAAACATTTTTTAACCATGTCCCACCTAAGCATCTCTAAAATCCTGATGCCCCAACCCTTGACATATATCGTATTTAATGGCCTTATTCGACTCACCTACACATTGGACACACCCAGATTTTTTTTTCAAACAGAGACAACCCTTGTGTTTTTCTTCCTTCTTCCCCAGCGACCCCCCATTTAAAATATCTTTGAACCTCAGGTTCAGATATCTCTCCTCCCAAAAAACAACTTAAAAAGAGCAAGCAATGCTCAGTGTGGTTAGTATTAAATAAGTTTCATCTAAATAATTTAAAAGCTACTTCAATAGATGCAACTAAAATTTTTGACTATGTTGATCGACAAACTCATTGCCTTTCTTTCATCTGCACTGAAGAATGCAACATTCATTGTAGGCTAACTAACATTTAGCTGTAATTCGCACACCGACACCCATGCGACCACGTGGCTATCAACGACACCCTGAAACTCACCATAAGGGCCGCTAGGACAACGTTTCAAGATCCCTGAAAGGAAAACAATGAAAATAATAATAAAATAATAAAGTCCTCCTATATGAGAGTGAATTCTAGACAATCTCATTACAGATGAAGAATAGACGAAACAACAGACATCTGAGTCTACAGAAGGATGCTGAGACTGAAAATGGATAGAAAATGTTTGCAACGTCGAAATTTGGGGAAAATGAAAAGAAAAAAGGAGACTTTTATTTAATATTAGTAAGAGAGAGCTGAAAATTCTAGAGCACGTATATTTTTTAATCATTTCATCCCAAACAAGGCGATAATGCCACTAAAATATAAGGGGTTACTGGAAGTGAAAGAGAATGAGAAGACTTTAAAAAAAGCTAAGCAAAGTATGAAAAAATAGGAAAATTTCTTTAGGAACAAGAAAAAATGTATTGAAATGCTACGTAATATCAATCCTCCTATATGGCAGTAAATACTGGACAATCTCCTTACAAATTAAGAAGAGACTTTAAGCAAGAGAAATTTGGATCTACAGAAGGATGCTGAGAATACCATGGACCGGGACGAAGTTTTTGAGAAAATGGAAACAAAAAAAATTAGATACTTTTACTTAATATTATTAAGACAGAGCTGAAAATTCTACCACACAGATTTTTTTAATCATTTCACTCCAAGCAAGGCGATAATGTCCCTAAGACAAAGAGTTACTGGAAGTGAAAGACAATAAGAAAACTTCGGTGAACAGAATGGATAATAAAAAAACAGATTTCGTATGTGGCATTTAAATATTTGAAAAGATTGGGTGGCAGGGAAAGGTGGTTCTACAGAAGGATGTTTAAAATACCATGGACCGAAAAGTTTAGCAAATTCAAAATTTTGGAGACATTGGAAAAAAAAAGACACATACTTAACATAAGAGAGAGAGAGAGAGAGAGAGAGAGAGAGAGAGATTTAAAAAATCTAGGGCACATTATTTTTCAAGCCTAAGCAAGGCGATAATGCCACTAAGATGCAAGGTGTTACTCGAAGTGAAAGAGAATGAGAAGACTTCCAAAAGCTAAGCAAAGTATGAAGAAAGAGGAAAATTTTTTAGAAAGAAGAAAAAAGTACTGAAATGTTACGTAATATCAGTCCCCCTATATGGCAGTGAATACTGGACAATCTCCTTACAAATTAAGAAGAGACTTGAAGCAAGAGAAATTTGAAGCTACAAAAGGATGCTGAGAATACCATGTACCGGGCATGCGAAAAATAGCAAAGTTTTAGAGAAAATGGAAACATTTTTGGATGTTTATACTTAACCTCAGAAAGTGACAGGTGAAAATTCTAGGCACCAATGAGGACAGAGGTCTTGGACTCTCCCGATATATTCGACGTATGAGGGTGAAGCAGCTCAGTTCCTAGGAACCGACAGACCAGACGACAACACATATGATTTGACTACAGTGGTGAAGGCTATGTCGAGATCAACCACACATTTTGAAGGGTCGAATACAGAG